>CM053606.1:2321864-2350174 GCA_028646535.1 Procyon lotor
AAAAAAAAAAATTAAAAATTTTTGTAATAAAGTGACGGAAAAGATACAGTGTGATCAAAAATGGCTTATCCCAGGGAGGCAAAGGTGGTTTCGATTCAGAAAATGATCGGTTACGTTAGCGGGACTAAGGGGAAAACAAACAGTGCCGTGTGAGCGTTTGATAGAGGTTAGCACATCCTGTCTTTCTAAAGACTCTTAGAAAACTAAGAGCACAAGAAGGTTCCTTGACTTGATAAAGGCGGTCTTCAAAACATGGCAGCAGGTTTCTCACTCAGTGGGGGTTGGGGGGCTCGGAAGCCTTCTGTCCGTGATCGGGGACATGGCAAGGACACCTGCCCTCCCCACCAGTCAGTGCAGCTGGATGATCCCGCCTCCTCCATCAGACACAGGCTGGAAACAAGACATCTGAGAGTTGGAAGGAAAGGATGAACCTATCCTTACCCAGAGGAGTAAAAATACAAAAGGGATAAAATGGGAAAGAAGATGAAAAGAAGAATGCCCATCTGTCTGCTGGTCAACTACGTAGAAATCCCGAGTGACTAAGAGACAGCATCAACAGCAACAATAGAATAAGAAAGTTCCGTGGGATTCTAGATTAAAATGAGGTCAACTCACACACTGACTGGCAGCAATCCATGAGAAGACGTGGTGGAAAGGACGGTGCTTTTCACATTAGCCGCGGACTCTGCCGGGGGCCCAGGAGTCAGCCCGAGCAAGGACTGGACAGCCCTCCCCGGTGTCGTGGTCTCCGTGGGGGAGGGAGACGGGTGGCGGGCTGAGCCCCTTTGAGGGACAGTGGTGCCTGTTTCCAGCTCCCTGTCTGCCTTCCTCGAGCAGGTGGCCAGTGTGCTGGCCTGGGGAGGTGGTGGACAGGGCAGGGGAAGCACGCTGCGGAAAGCCGATGACCGCAAGAGGCAGTGGCCCGGGTGTCCCCGCGGCGGGGTGGACAGAGCCTGAGAAGCCAACAGCAGCAGCAGAGGGGATTAAGCACACACGCAACACGTGTGTAGGCATGACACGCATACATGCGACTCGGAGTCCAGAGCCCTGAGGGCAGCAGTCGCCTCCAGCCCCAAAGCTGCCAGGACTAGAGGGCGCTGGGGGCCGAGGCCCGGGAGCTGCAGCAGGGGTGCCTCTCGGGGGCTCCAAAGTGTAGCAGCAGGTATGAGGCCAAAAGGGCCAGCTGGCCCCCGGGGTCACAGGCCATGGGCTTTCCCTTGGCCCTCCTATCCCCACTCCAGCTCCAACTCCCCGGAGCCCCCGGGTCCCGGCTGCTGACCGCCCGGTGTCTAACCTGCCGCAGGCCCAAGGCAGAAGGGGACCGAGGTGGGGAGGGAGATCTGGGCTGCTAAACGGTGTGAATGCGGGCTCCCGCTGCCCTTGCTGCGGTCAGTCCAGACCGGGAAGGGAGGCAAGCCCCCCACACTCCTTGGCAATCAGCCCTCACTTTCATCCCCACCAGCCTGACCCCTTCTGCGGGCTCTCAGCTGCTTTCCCTGCACTTTCTAGGTTTTTCACATTTTCTACATTTTGCACATGAGGAAACTGAGTCACAGAACAACTGGATAACGTTCCCGTGGTCCCAGAGCTGGTGAGAGCTGGGCTGCATTTCAACCAAGGCTGCCCGGCTGCCCCAGACCCACGGCCGCCTAGGGCAGGTCAAGAAAGCGCGGTGGGCAGAGGACGCCGGGGGCAGGCCCCCCACGCACACCTGTCGTGACCCCACGAGCCTGTAGCATGACTGAGGCCCCGCTGACCGCCGGCGCCCCACCGGCTGCCCCGGCGAGCGCCGCCCCCGAAGCCGACATCTGTGGGACGCGCTCTGGGATGAAGCCCAGCGGGACCGAGCACGGCCAGCCCAGCCCATCACTGCTCCTCCAGCTCTGCCCTCCCGATGCCCCCCCACCTGCGGAGCGTTGCCGAAGGGTCCCACAGGTACCCTGGCACTTGGAAGACGTCCTCCGCAGGGGGCCGCACATCTCGCTGCTCGTCCGCGGGCAGATAGCCCACTGCCTTTCCATGACCCAGCTGTGCTCACGGGGACACATCGTCCCCTGCCTCCCAGCGCCCCGTGCCCGGAGGTGAGGACCTGGCTTGGGAGACCAGCACTTGAGGGGACCGGATCTTCATTGGTCCCCTTGGCCTCGTCCTGGAAAAAAGCCTCTGTCCTCTGGCCAAAGGCTTAGAGCAGGAAGTTTCACTCCCTGTCGTCAGGACAGAGAAAGAAACATACAGAATAAAGGCGACTGTGTCATCCCACAGAGTGATCCCTGGCTTCGTGTGACCCGGGCAGAGATGCTGGGGTCATTGCAGGCTCAGCCGCACACCCGCGGCCGTCGGGGAGGGGTGGACGGGGTTGGTGGGAGAGGGCTCCTGGGGACGCGGCCAGGCCTCGGGCCCGACTCCCCTTCGTTCTGTCCCGGGTGCCCACCCTGCGGGCTCCTGCTGCCTGGGCGTCCCTGGCCTGCTGGCCCTCGGGACCCACACGGCACACTCGGCTCCAGAGGCGGGGAACATGTGTGCTGGGAGGTGGGCCCGACGGGCTGCTGTGACGGGGCCGGGCCCGCGGCCCCCGCCCGGCCTGGGCTTGTGCCGGAGACCCCGCCTCTGCACGACCTGGGGCCAAGGAGCCATGTCACCGCCTCTCCCTGCCAGTCGCCCCCACCTCCTCTGCAGCAGAGCCGGGAGTGGCCGTCACGGGGCCGGCGGGGGACTGGGGCCAACTCGTACACGGGGCCCCTTGTCGCCGTGGCGTCTCTCCCCGTGCGTGTGCCTGCCTGCGTGCACACGCGTGTGTGCCTGTGCGTCTCTGTCATGCCTGCGTGTGCATCTGTGCGCACGTGTCCTCACCGCCGACAGGCTCATCCACCCTCTGCAGTGGCCCCGGGGTGCAGGAGGCGGATGCAGGCGGGGCCGGGGGCCTGTGTCGCCCTCACAGCCGCGCCCCGGGCTGGAGTCACAGCCCAGAGACTGGGGCGCTGACGACGCACCACGGACACTTACTTCACATGGACCGGATTCAACATTATAGTGATTTTCTCCCCCTAAATCTGGGCTTTGCTGTGCTTTTTTATTTTTTAAAGATTTTATTTATTTATTTGACAGAGAGAGATCACAAGCAGGCAGAGAGAGGGGGAAGCAGGCTCCCCGCTGAGCAGAGACCCCAATGTGGGGCTCGATCCCAGGACCCTGAGACCATGACCTGAGCCGAAGGCAGAGGCTTTAACCCACTGAGCCCCCAGGCGCCCCTTTGCTGTGCTTTTGTCCCAGAAATTTTAGGTTTGTATTTTATTCTGGAAGCTTGGCTGCTACATTTGATTCACCTGTTCTCAGAGCGGCGCTGGTTTCCTAACGCCCGGCGAGGGGCTGAGCCGCCTGCTCTCGGCGTCGCCGGGAGCTCAGCGCGTCGGGGCTTAGAGACGCAGGTCCGCTGCCGTCCGTACCGGGCTCCGGGGGTTCTGCCTGAGGTCCAGGCTTTCAGCTCAGCGCGCCGGGGCTTGGCGACGGGGGTGCATCACCGTCGGTGCCGGGCTCTGGGCGCGTCACCGTCAGTACCAGGCTCTGGGCGCGTTGCCGTCGGTTCCGCCCAAGGTCCAGGCCCTCAGCTCCTTGGCAGCAGAATGGCATTCTTCTGCATTCAGTTTGGGTCCAGGTGCCTCTGGAGCCTGCACGGATCCGTGTGCAAATGGACAGGATTTGGCAGGTGTAGGAACCGGGCCAGTTGCCTGAAATGCCCCCAGCTTGTGCGTCCCGGCTCCCCGAGCTCGTCCCTGGCACCCCTGCACGTGGGAAGTGCTGGATGGCAAGGGGTGTTTGGAGCAGAGAGCATCCTGTGCCAAATGTCGTAAACATTTTCCCTTGCGATCTGGACCGGCCAGGGTCCTCCGGAGAAGCACAAGTAGGATGTTGTGTGTGAATGTACATGCACACGTGCATGTGTGGATGTACACGTGCGTGTCTGTGTGCCCATGTGCGTCACTGCACACACAGAGAGGGGGACCCAGCTAACGGAAGCAGCTGGAGCCCGAAGGTTCTGTGCTGGCGGAGCTCCTTCCTCCTCGGCGGGAACTCAGTCTGCTCCATTCAGGCCTTCAACTGATCAGATAAGGCCCACCACAGCACGCAGGGTCATGTGCTTTACTCAGTCTACCGACCTAAACATTCATCTCATCTAAAAACGTCTTCACGGCCACGGCTAGACCAGCGTTGGGCCTGGCGTCTGGTCCTGTGGCCCTGCCCTGGACCCCACGGTGAGGGGCTGGGTGTCCAGAGTTCTGGCTGTGGCTGAGGTCAAGGAAGGGAATGGATCCCAGGCAGGCTGGCTTGCTCACAAATAAGGCCATTCGTGTATAAAGTGATGCCGACGTTTCTGTGAGGGTGAAGTCAGCATGGACTTCTCAGAGAAAGTGGGGGCAGGACTCGAACGCAGGAGGCGAGGGCTCATCTCCACACACTGACCAGGACGTGAGGACACTAGGGTGACCTAGCGGGAAGAGGACGGGAGGACCCCCTTCCTGCCCCTGGGAAAACACCGCTGGGTCTGTCTGCTCCTGGGCTCCTCCAGCAGCCCCTTCTCCCGGGGGTCCCACCGCAGAATTACTGGGGACGGACTAGAGTCACACTGGGAGGTTTGCACCCCGTGCGCGGAGGCCCATGGAAATGGCGGGCAGTTTATTACCCACATGTGTTTCTGTCAAGGGGAAAGCTCTTCGGTTTCTGGTGACGGACGCCCACCCCTAACCCTGCCGTCTCCACCACACGGCGCCTTTCTGCTCCGAGCTTCTGCCCGCGGAGAGCAGAGACTCCTGGTTGGCCGGCCAGGGATGGAGGGGCACGTGTGTGCCCCTTGCCCCCAGTCTGCTCTCCGGAAGGGAAAGGAAGAGGTAAGTAATGCCGCGAGCACTCGGGAGGGAAGTGCTCCCTTTCCTTGGTGGCCGAGCTGGCCGCAGAGCCGCCCGCCCAGGTGGGGGGCCCTGCCGGGAGCGCTGATGTGGGGGTGCCGCCCCCTGACGGGCACGGCCGCTGCTCCGCCCAGGGCTCCCTCCGAAGCCCGCCCCTCCCGCCGCACGTCCGACCTCGGGGTGAGGAGCCCCAGGGCCCCCTCGCGGGTCCGCGTGGGACCGACAGCCGGCCCTGAGGGTGTCTGCAGGCGACTTGGCCCCGGGCTCTGGAAATGGGCCTCTCCCGCACCCACAGGTTTTTCTGGTTAAGAGCTTTACCTCCCACGTGCATCGGCTGAAGCGAATCTTTTCAGGCCTTCACAGAGTCTGACTTCCACCGCCTGATTGATGGTCCCGGGGATGAGTTTTATGTGAAACATGCTCTGAGCTCCTGTGAGATAAAAGGCCCCCCTCCCACACCGGGACGGAGCGTCTTCTCCCTCGGCTCGTACGTCTTCCTAACACTGCCCTTCCTGGCCCTGCCGGCCCCCTGCGTGGGTGCGGGGTGGGCCGTGCTGGCTGCCAGGACCACCTCGTCCCGCTCTACCGGGACTCCAGCCCTGGGGGGCGCACAAGGGCCCACGGAGCTCCCCCTCGGCCCGCTGACCGGCAGGGGTGCGGCCGCTCCCGCGGGCAACGCCTCCACCTAGTCGTGCGGCCCTTGCTGCATACCGCTGGCTCTAGAGACACCTCGGCGGGGGGCGGGGGGGCTGCCTGGGCACCTGCAGGGTCCCCGCCCGAGCTGACCTGCTGTCTGTGCCTCCTCCCTGGGCCACCCCCCCCATGCACCTGGCTATGCCCCCGCCCGAGCCCTCCATTTGGCCCCTTTGGGGGCGTCCCCCATGCTCCAGGCCCTTTCCAGACTCCATGGCACGCCGGTGCAAGGGGCGGCAGGGTGGGGGTATTTCCTGAGCTGTGGGGGCCCCCGGCATGGTGCACGCTGGATTTCCGGTGTCGGCCAGGCTGTGAAGGAGCCCCGGCCTCTGCGAGCCAGGAGCAGGAGCCCTGACCAAGCTGGCCGGCAGGGGCCGTGGCTGCCTCCACCCTCTGACTGCACCCCTCCGGGCGTCACCCACAGCCCTGCCAGCACTGTGGGCCTCGGGTCAAGGGATGACGGCGGGGGAGCGCTCTGCTGGGTGTCCTTGTCGCCGGGCAGCCCCGCCCCCCCCAGAGCAGCGTCCAGTGCCCCGGCGACGTGGCCAGATGCCTGTGAGTGATGACGTCCGTGGCCCTGCGCCCTCACGGCCCATCCACCCTCCCCTTCAGCTGCCGCCGCCAGAAGGTGGGGTGAGGGACACAGGAGGTTCCAATAACGGCCGGGGATTCTTACGTGCTCGTGGGAGCAGGAGCGCGGCCCCGGCCCCTGGGACAGCCGGGGCTTCCACTTCCGTGCTCTGAGCCGGGGCGGGCCGTGACAATGAGCACATTGTTCCCCGCGGCGGGCATCGTCCCTGGGCGGCAGAGCCCCAAACACACGGATCGGCACGAGGAACCGGGACGATGAGGCCCTGGACGTTCACCAGGAAGGGGGCAAGGGATGCGCCACCTGCCGCGGACAGCCGTGCACGTGGGGCCTGGTGACAGGCCCACCCACAGCTGGGACAGGCACCCGTGGGAGGGGTCGTGGGCTCCCTCATGTGGGGCAGAGGCTTCTTCAAAGCAGAACTGTGAGTCTGGAAAGGGTGCTGGCTTCCTTGTCTGGGAGCAGGTGAGGCCCAGGAGCTTTGGACGTGCCTTAGGAGGCCACTCCGGGGACAAGGCCAGCACGCTCCCAGTCCTGCACCAGGGAACCAAGAATTACCATGTTCCGGGAACTCCGGGCTTTGCCTGCCCCCCGGGGCCGGGCAGGGATCGGGTGATGCCCCCAGGAACCTTCTAGGAACAGTGGAAAGTGATCAGGATGGAGCCCAGTCTCGCCCACCCTTGCCCTGTCTCCCTCTGTCCCCCGCTGCAGGTCTGGCGGGCAAGGGCGAGGGGGCAGGGGAGCCCGTGCCTCCGTCCACGCCGGGCCCACCCTGAGTGCTGCCACTGAGACACACCCACTCATCCAGGGCCGGGCGTGCCCTGCGGAGAGTGGGCTGTGCCGGGACCACCGCCCCTCCGAGCAGGGCACCTCGGGGCCGCACTAGGCAGACGAGCGAGGAAACAGGCCTGACCCCTGACATGGAGCCAAGCCAGGCTTGGGCCAGACCCGCTGGCTCCCAGCCCATGCCTGCCCCTGGGCCTCGGGCTCTAATGTCTCCTCCAGATGTACCAGGCTTGTGCAGCACCCGTCCTGTGCCCCAGGAGACACGTCGACTCTGTGAGCCCCCCCACCGCCTCGCCCCTGCACACGGCTGTCTCCGTGGGCCTGGGGCCGAGGCCACTGTGCACGGACCTGCACTGCCGGGCGGTGGCCCCCGGACACGGGCGCAGGTGTCCAGATGCTGGGGCAGCACCCGATCCTTCTCCGTGGGACCATCGGGGGGCTCGAGAGTCAGATGCCTCCCTTTTGGGGGTCGAGAGTCCGTCTGCTTCGCCCACAGGTGCCTGACCCACACCCATGCGTTTGGAGGGCGGCCAGGCCCTCCAGAGAACAGCCCAGCTCTCGTGCCTTCGGAGGGGATGGCGGCCCCTCTGAGTCAGCGTGGTGGGGGGAGGCCGGGCCGGGGCCCCTGGGGGAGGGTGTCGGCCCCCAGGGCCCCTCCCAGAGGCCATGGGCTCCACCAGACGCTCCTGGTTCTCCTGTTATCTGCCTTGGTTTCCTGGAGTCTAAACTCTTAAGCTCCTGTAAATCCCCTCTCAAATGGAAGTCAGCGAGCCGTGTAATGCTTAAACTGTCCGCAGTCGTACCTCATTTGTTTACAAGTTTTCCGCGCTGGCCCCAGGGCCTCGGATGCCTCAGTCGGGTTTCCCCACAAGCCCGTTAACCCCAGCCCCGGAGCCGAGGAACCTGCTCCCCACTTGGCCGGAGGGCCCGAGGGCAGGATCACGGGGGGAGGGTGTGAGACGATTCGGGGCCCAGGGCGTCTGCTGCCCGCTGACTCCAGGGGAGAGGAGGAGGCAGCCCAGCAGGGGCCCCGGTCTGTCTGGGGGGACAGCGTGGCCGCTCGGCCGGTCCTGTGCTCATGCTCGCCTCCATCCTGGGTGGGGAGCTGGCTGTCCTCACACATGCCCCACCCCGCCAGAGGCCCTGTGGTCCCGAGGGTCCTGCGCGGTGCGCCCGGGGCCACTGTGGGGGACGGCAGCAGGGGGAGCGCCTTGTGGCTCAGGTGCCACGCCCCGTGTCACGGGGTCCACGTGCAGAGCCCGAGCTGGTGCATGTTAGGGGTTCCCATCCTGTCCTCCCGGGGTCCCCTGCTGTCCCCTGGGGGTGCGCGGGTCCTCACCGCACACAGTGGGGCTGTCGCTTCTATCCAGGGGCACACCTCTTGGCTCACTGTCCCATCCCTTTCCTGGGCAACCACGTGGACCTGTGGGGGGGGCAGCACCTTCTGCTCCCTGCGGGGACGGGAGCGCACAGAGCAGTCCCCGGAACTGGGAGGGCCTCCCGCCCGTGCCTGCGAGAGGAGCGAACGGATACAGGAGGGAGGGAGTGAATGGGTGTGTGCTCACAGGCACACTGGGTCACAGCCCCTGTCGGCGGACGGCGGCCCCCCCGCGGCCTGGCCCCCCAGGCCTGCCCGACGCAGTGAGGGAGGCTCCCACCCTCCTGGACCTGGGGCTCTGGCAACGCGGCCTCCGGGGGCCATGCGGATGGCGGACGCTGGGTCAGCAGCAGACCTGAAGCCACGTGGAAACCAGGGGCTCTCTCAGGCCTCCTCCTCCCCCAGGGGCCGGGCTGCCCTCCCTCTGCAAGCAGACTCCCACCCCACCCCTGCTAGGACCCACTGCACCCTGGGAGCGGGCGCCAGGACTGCTCCCATGGTTCCCACCTTCCGTGGGTGGAGGCCGGACCCCCAGGAGAGGGAGTGGTCATCGCCCCACTAGGGACGGGCGCCCTGAGGCTTGGAGCAGCCCCGTGGCCACGGGGCCACGCAGATGTCAACCTGCCCACTGGCAGGAGGCGCTGGGGCCCCGAGCTGCACTCTGGCCTCCTGGGCAAGTGGCCCCAGTCATCGAGGGTCAGCACTGGGCCCAGACAATGACGCGGAGAGGGCGGGCGCCCAGGCCGCACCTTTAGAAGGCAGCAGAACCTCCGTAGGTGAGCCCGTGACTGGCTGACAGCCCGTGGGCCTGTGGGGGCGTCCAGGCCTTGGAGACCCCACTGCACAGATCACCGGTCCAGGGGATGTGTGGATGGCAGGGGCACAAGGTCTTTCCCTGTGACCGTTCTGCCGCCCCGCCCAAGGTCCCCTCACCCTGGTACAGGCTCTCTGCGTCTGGACCCATCATAAGACGTGGCTTCGGGGGTACCCCCTGATCACGGCCAGCATCTCTTGTGGGGCCTGCACCCCGGTCCTGCTCTGCCAAACCCTGCACCACCACCCGGAGCAGCAGCTGAGACTTAGAGACGGTGGAGCTGAGCGTCGTGGGAGGGGACACTGCTGAGCACTAGCCGCCCTCAGAACGTGAAGGAGCCTGGACCCCGAAGTCACACGGGCTGAACTTCTGAACACGAGCGACCCGTGTGGCAGCACCGGCAGAGGCCCTCAGAGGGGGGACGAGGGCTGACATCGTCCGGGCTCTGGCAGAGATGCAGCGGGCCAGAACAAGGGCCACGCTCGGGCGTGTGTGGCCTCTGCACTCCACGTCCCCCGTCCAGCAGAGCTGTCACCTGCCACAGCTCCATTCCGTCCCACACCCAAATGTCGCCTCACAGGAAGATTGTGTTTGAGGCCAAAGGGATAGGAAGGGATGGAAAGGGGGCTGAAGAGGCCTCTGTCAAGATGTGGGGAGAGGGAGTTGTATCTTAGGAATAGGAAAACCGGCTCAGATTCGCTCCAGGGCCTCCGGGCAGGCAGGGACTGAGGAGCCCCAAGTCAGAAGAGGTTTCTCCCCCTCCTCCAGTCTAGGCTGCCCCAGCCCAAGCCCTGATCTTTTCCATGAGACAACTACACGCTGACACAAGGGTCAAGCTGCAAATGGGAAGGCTGAACCCACAGCTCCTCCCACTCTGTTTCCCTCACTGGCTGCAGCCGAGTCTGCCTGACGCTCCCCTGGGCCCTCACCCCCTCAAGGAAGCCTGAGTTAGAAGCCAGACATGGTACGAAGCTCCTGCTGTGCACTCAACCAGGGTCTAGGGAGCTATTTTTCCTCTCCACATAATAGCAGGCCAGGGGCAAAGTGTTGGAGATGACCTAGAGATCAGAAAACCAGTGTCATGGCCACCATCACCACCATCATCATCACCACTATCACCATCACCACCATCATCACCACTATCATCACCATCACCACCATCATCATCACCATCATCACCATCATCATCACCACCATCATCACTATCATCACCATCACCACCACCACCATCATCACCATCATCACCATCATCATCACCACCATCATCACTATCATCACCATCACCATCATCACCATCAGCACCATCATCACCATCATCATCACCATCATCACCACCATCACCACCATCATCACCATCACCACCATCATCATCACCATCATCATCACCACCATCATCATCCCCATCACCACCATCACCATCATCACCACCATCATCACCACCATCACCATCACCACCATCATCACCATCATCACCATCATCACCATCATCACCATCATCACCATCACCACCACCATCACCATCATCACCATCATCATCATCATCACCATCACCATCACCATCATCACCATCATCATCTCCATCACCATCACCATCACCACCATCACCATCATCACCATCACCATCACCACCATCATCACCATCATCACCATCATCATCATCATCACCATCATCACCATCACCATCACCATCATCATCACCACCATCACCATCACCATCACCATCATCACCATCACCACCATCAT
Source organism: Procyon lotor (assembly GCA_028646535.1). Lineage (NCBI taxonomy): Eukaryota > Metazoa > Chordata > Mammalia > Carnivora > Procyonidae > Procyon > Procyon lotor. The sequence continues at coordinate 2,332,769 of CM053606.1, forward strand.
CCCATCACCATCATCACCATCACCATCACCAACATCATCATCACCATCATCACTATCACCATCACCATCATCACCATCACCATCATCACCATCACCACCATCATCATCATCATCATCACCAACATCATCATCACCATGATCACTATCATCACCATCATCATCATCATCACCATCATCATCACCATCACCCCCATCACCATCATCAGTATCACCATCATCTCCATCATTACCAACTTAGCAGTAGCAGTAGTAGCAGAGGCCACCATAAGGGAAGCAGAGCATCTTGGATAGAAGAAAAGGGGCTTTGTTTCAGTTGTTTAGGGATGTGGTTTGGTAACAGGATGACAGTCTTGGGCAGAGAAGGGCGGGGAAGGGGTGTCCAAAGAGTAAGAGCCCTGGAATCTGGGCTGAGCACTACTCTCAACCTCTTATACGGCTTTGGAAAGTCACAGCTTCCGCGACTGACATTCTCACTTATAAAACAGTGACCCTGACAGGGAGGGTGCTGAGAGCGGGGAACAGTGGCCCTCTTTAAGTTCCCTGGTGACTTTTAGGTATGATGGAAAGACATACAAACACTATGCGCTCCTCGCAGACTCCCCCTCCCACAACTAAAAGCGCTGGCCGTAAGGCGATAAGCAGGTATCAGGGGTCTGAAGGTGGAAGAAGACGGGATGCAGGGGCCTTGGGATGCGGGTTCTCCCTGAGCTTCCTTGTTGCCCCCCTATGGTCCCCAGCAGGTGCTGGGAAGCCTCCAACACAAAATCCTTAGTGGGCACAGACTACAAAAGTCTCCAGGGAGAGTCTGTTCCCCCTGAGAGAAATATGACCCCAAAACAAAGAAACTTTTGGAGAATATCCTCCCTGCTCCAGCCAAACACCAGTGGAAGAGCCGCATGCCACCTCTGTGGCTCCACCCAACCCACCTCACCCCTCCCAACTCCTCACCTCCGGAGGCCCCAGTCCCTGGTGGTGTTGGCTCCAGCCGAGGTGGTATTGACATCCAGAAGTGAGCTGAGCCCCCAGCCCCACCGAGCATTAACAAGATGGTGGAAGGACGTGGGGCGGGCCAGGCTGGCTGACTTTCTGGCTCCCCCTTCCCTGGTGTCTATGGGACTCGGTGGGGAGCTAAGCAAACACCCCCACTCCGCAGTGGTGAAGCAGGGTTAGTCAGCACCTCCTCCCTCTGCGAGGGTGCAGTGGGGCCGAGGAGGGAGATGAACCTCCACCCCACCTGTCTGCCCCGAGGCCGTGTCAGTCAGCACCCACACTTCTGGGGTGCTCAGAAAACCCAACGCACCGCCTGCCCAGCCCTCATGCTGCACCCCCTCAGGGCACTGCCCACCACAAGAAAAAGATTAGCTGGTGTCCAGAATCTCAGGACATTCAGTGTCCAGAGTGCGGCGGAAAATCCCGCGTCATGCCAAGAACCAGGAAGGTCATAGACTGAACGAGAGAAGACAAGGAGCAGGCGTGATCGCCGCGGCCGACGGATCAGAGGCTGGAGTTCTCTGCCAGGGGCTTGGAGGCAGCCATCACGGCACAGTCTCAGCAAGCAGTTACGAATTCCCCGAAACAAATGCAAAAATGGAAAATCCCAGCAAAGTATTGGAATTTACAAAACAAGAGAACGAACTGTCGAATGGAAAAATAGAACTGAAATACAAAATGTGCTGGGAGGGCCCCGTGGGGGGAAACGGAACTGGTGAATTTCGGGACAGGGAAGTGGGATTTACCTGATCTGAACAACAGAGAAAACAGACCCAAACCTGATGAACAAAGTCCCGGGGGCCTGTGGGACGATGACAAGATTGCTGACCTTCGTATCCCCAGAGACGTGGGAGGAGAGAAGAGAGTGGAACTTTGAAAAGTATTACAAGAGGGGCACCTGGGCGGCTGTGTTGGTTAAGCGTCCAGTTCTTGATTTCGGCTCAGGTCATTATGTCGGGGTCCTGGGACTGACCCCCACATTGGGCTCCACGCTCAGTGAAGCGCCAGCTTCTCCCTCTGCCTCTTCCCCATTGATGCTCTCTCTCTTTCTCTCTCTTGCTCTGAAATCAATAGGTCTTTTAAAAACAGTACTACAAGAAATAAGAGCACAAAATTCCCAAATTTGGCAAAAGACATAAATCTACAGATTCAAGAGGCTGCCTAAATCCCAAAGGATCAGCCTGTAGAGATCCACACCAGGAAACATCATAATCAATCTTCTGGGCACCGCAGACCATGAAAACCCCCAAGAGCAGCCAGAGAGAAATGGTGCATGACCTACAAAGGCAGCGATCCAATAACTGGGGGTCTCCAATCCGCGGCCACGGGGGCTGCAGAGAAGGGGCTCGTCCGACTTTGCTCAGGTGCTGAAGGGAACAGTTAACTGCGGATTCTATGTCCAGAGAACATATCCTTCGGGGACCAAGGAGAAAGAAAGCCATCCTCAGATGACAGAGAATGAAGAGACTTTGTCACTAGCAAACACCTCTTAAGGAAACCCTAAAGGAAGTCCTCTAAACAGAAAGGAAATGATAGAGGGGGACTTGGAACCTCAGAAGCGCAAAAGAACATCAGGTTGGGTTAAAATGTGGGTGACCATGTTCCAGGGCATCCTAACGAGTTTCTTCAATCATTTGAGGGCAGAAGGGAAAATCGTAATCCCATCTGAGGTTCTGACGTGTGCAGCAACAGGACCATTCTGTGGTAGAATTTGGGAGGCTACAGGGACCTGAGCAGAAATAAGTTTTCGGCATTTCGCTCCGAGTGGGAAAACATCCCGACGGGTCGATTGTGGTGTTCCCCTGGGGGTGGTCGCCGAGAAATCAATACGACACAATTTGCTGAAAATCCTCATCAGTAAATCAAGATGGAATTCCAAAAAACCTTTAACCAGCCACGGGAAGGAATGAGAAGGGGCACAGAGGACGAGATAACCCGGTGGTGGCGTCAAGACGGAACGTGTTGGTTTATGTGTAAAACCTCCAAATACCCCCAACTGAAGGGCAGAGGTTGGTCCCACGGACTCGACGAGTGAGCGGGCTGCCTGGGGCCTTACAGACACTATGTGCTCCCGTCAAAGATGACACGGGTGTGACGGCAGGAGGGGAGGAACACACACGGGTCGATAGGTGTGCGTATCTCACGCACGCTGAAATTTCACGCAGTCCTGCCGTGAAGACTTCCCCCCTCACCCCCTGCATCCCGTCCTGTTCCGTCCTGCCTCCACCAGCCCGAGGTGCCTATCCTTCTGTTCTGTATCCTTCTTATCCTACAATCCTATAAAGAACCACACGTTCACTTACACAAAGTGTGCAGAGATATGCGTGGGAAAGTGCCATTTCTTTGCCAGAAGAAAAGGGGAGATCCTTTTATAAAGAGTTCTCTGTAGTTTGTTTCTCTCCCAATATTATTTTGGGAGAATTCCACCAAATCAATGTGGGAAAATTCCCTTTATGCATCATTTATTCAGCCATTACTTTATTGACGGCTGTTAACATGGTCTCTGGGATTTTACTCCCAAACGACGCCGTCAATGCCTTTGGAAGTACCGCAGTGACCTGGGAGGGGGTGTTGGCGCTCACGTGACCCTCTGAGCTGGGGGGTGGGTGGGGGGGCTGCTGGAGGGTCTTAAGAGATGACGGTTTCCGCCCCTGCCTGACCCCGTCGGCCCAAGGCACCGGCTCCAGCCCCTTTCAGCTGCTGGCCTCATAAAACCCCAAAAGCCCTAGTACACTGAGGACCCGCCAGCCGGCTCTGTCGGCCCCCAGAACAAGGAGCGCTCCTGCTGGTGCCGGTCCCCGACCAGTGCTGATTGTCCCAGACGCACTTCAAGCGGAGAGCTCAGCGCCCTGCGGGATCAAGTCTGGGCCCTTGTCTTTGGGACCAACTCCGCAGACGGGCAGAGCCTCAACTCCTAACTCAGGGTTTTCTAGGGACAAGGGTGTGGGGACAGCCGCTTAAAGGGGATTCACAACCAGGGTCGGAAATTCCTCCGGGGCCACCTAGAATAAAGAGCCCGACGTGGTGACCAGAGGCTGCGCACTGTTTTGTCTTTTATTGAACATCCTGCCGATGCTGAGGGGCGAGCTCACTCCCCACACCCACCCCTGGCTCGCAGCCCCTCAGAAGCACCTTCGCTGAACCACGGATGTCCCGAACTCCTTGAAATCGGCGGAGGTGACCCACATCTGCTTGAAGCTGCTCAGGGAGGTGACGATGGAGGCCCCAATCCACGTGGAGAACCACCTGTCCGGGGGGGCCGTGATCTTGATGGGGGTCCCTTTGGAAGCCAGCTGCTCCAGCTCCCTCAGGAGACGGTCATCCAGGCCCTGGAACAGAGTGGTGCCCCCGGACAGCACGATCTCCCCAAAAAGGGTCTTCTGGATGTCCGCGTCACACTTGGTGATGCTGCAGGAGACCATCTTCGAGAGGCCAGGGTTCTGGACGCCCAGCTGGTCGGGCGCGAACAGGGCCTCGGGCGCCTGGTGCAGCTGGTCCCCGACGAAGATGACGTTCCCGTCCGGCAGCTTGTACTCCCTGAGGACCTCCTCCGGCCTCCGCGACAGCTCCTTCTCGGGCTCCAGGGCCACGTAGCACAGCTTCTCCTTGATGTCGTCCACCAGGGCCTTGTCCAGCATGCATGGGAAGGACCGCCCGCTAGCCAGCAGCAGCCGCGTGAGGTGCTCGGTGATGTCCCTTCCCGCCACATAGAGCTTGGTGACCGCGTGGGGCAGGGAGTAGCCTTCGAAGATGGGGACAGTGCACGTGACCCCGTCCCCGCTGTCCACCACCAGGCCCGTGACGCAGGCGGAGGCGTAGAGGGCCAGCACGGCCTGGTCCGACAGGTAGAAGGCGGGCACGTTAAAGTTCTCGAACATCATCTCGGCCATCTTCTCCCGGGCCTCCCTGGGGTTCAGGGAGGGCTCCGTCATGAGCACGGGCCGGTCGCTGGCCTTGACCCCCAGCTCCCACTCGAACAGGTGTTTGCAGAGCCTCTCCATGTCCTCCCAGCCGGTGACCAGGCCCCGCTCGATGGGGTAGTGCAGGTGCAGGACCTCACGCTTGTGCAGGGCCTCCTCCCCCACAAAGTACTTCTTCTGGTTGGCTCCCGCCGAGGGCATCTTGAACTTGGGGTGCCCCACCACGGAGCTGATGACGTGGCGGGGCCCAATCTCTCCAGAGAGGCCCGCTTTGCAGAGCCCGGAGCCGTTGTCGAAAATCACAGCCGGGGACTCCAGCACGTGTGCGTTAAACATGTCTGCAGCGTCCTCCCCGGGCCTTCAGCAAAATAAAGACAGAACCCTCTCGGGCCACTTTGTGACGCAAGAGGCCCCTCTGGAAGTCTTACGGACGCGGGATTCCACGGCTCTGCGGCGACTCCCCGTGGGGCTAGCAGGCGGCCGGTCCGCGGGGGCCCTCCATCCTCACCGCAGGTCTGCCCTGCTTTCAGGCCGCCCCGGGGGGCCACGGCCCTTTCAGGGGTGACGATCCTACATGTAATAATCCCGCCAAGCAACGATTGTCCTCAGCCAGCAGCACAGGGCCTTCAGGGCGGGGGTGCTCAGGGCGCCCAGCCTTCCCTCCCTGGGGAGACTCCGAGTGGCCCAGGGCAGGCCCGGCCGACAGGCGAGGCACAGCCTTGGAATCCAGGGAAACAGCCCGGCTCAAGCCCGCCCAGAGGAACGGCGTCTGCTGATCGTGGCGTCCCTTTGCTAAGGAGAGGGCCATGCGCCAGGCATGGGTCCGGGTTGGAGGAAGGTGCCCACAAGCCATCACGGCAGGCACTCAGAATGCGTGGCCTCCTCCAGGTAGCACTCGGGGATTCGTCTTCCCTTCACCCCGCGAGCCCTGGACCCCTGTCCCATTGGACAGATGCGAAGAGACACTGTCTCCGCCTGCGGGCTGTCTCTCCAGGCAGGCCTGTCCCTGCGGCTGGTCAGGGCCCCGTCCCTGCTGCTGGTCAGGGTCCCGCGCTGCTCTCCGCAGCCTGGAAGCGTTGGCACAGAGTGGAGTGCAGTGATCCGTGGGGTGGGGAGCATGACCTCTGAAGACGGGATCTGAGGTCCCCAGAGTGGGGCACCCCTGTGTCTGCGGACCATCGCACGGTCGGCCGCACGTACTGAAGCTCGCTCAGAAGTGACCAGGTCATCAGGTTGGGGGCTGGCGGCAGGGCGGCTGGGTGGCAAGGCTGCAGGGTCTAGCCCGAAGGGCCAGGCAGAGGGCCCCGTGCTGGGGGCTCCCAGAAGCCCCGAGCCAGCAGCCCTGAGCCCTGGAGGGAGGAGGTGGGCCTGGGGAACCACGATTACCTGATGACCCTCCCCCTCCGGGCACGTCCAGAATCCCCCACGGGTCCAGCTCCGCCCCCGCCCCAGAGCTCTCCCAGAGAACCAGCCCCCTCCAGGACCCCCAGCCCCCTCCACGGGTGTGTGTCCTGCTGACCTGCTGACCCACCAGGTAAGACAGCAGTAAGTGTTAGTCGTGTGGTGTAGACCCCTGGTGTAGGTGTGGGGTTCCTACATGTGGTGTGGACAAGTGGCAGAGATGTGACTTCATGGGCACCCTCGGGGCTGAGCCCTGGGTGAGAATTGATAAAAACTTGGCCTTGTTGGACATTTTCCGCCAAGGACACCTCAGGTGGAAACTGCGTCACATGCTGGGTGGGGTCGGTGCCGCGGGACGGCCCCCGACGGGTTTGCACGGCCCACAGCCATCGTCAACTGGCCTGGGGGGGCCCACGATCTGGGGGCTCCCGCGTGTAGGGGAGCGTGTCGTGGAAGGCGGTGTCTTGGGGGTTCCAGCCTGCTTACATCACAAAAGGCCTATGAATCTGGGGTCTCGGGCGTTGCTAGAACTTTCTGATTGTTGCCAAACACTCCTGGCTGAATCAGGAGGAATGTGCTCTCAGGATTTCTACATTTTGGCCCCCAGTGGGGCCCACCTGGGGGGCGATGTGACAATGCTCGTCAGTTTCAAACACGGGGTCGCCGCCCAAGGGTGACACGTGGGTGCGTCCCCGCGGGCCAGGGGCTGGCTGGGGCATCGGGCATCTGCAGGAGGGACAGAGGAGAAGAAAAGGACCAAGGGTGAGGCACAGCCTAGACGGACCGCGGGTGCGGGCACGTCCGGAGGCCGACGGGCTCCCTGAGGCGCCAACAACACACGCTCACCACATCCCTCGGGCCGGCAGCCTCCGACCCGCGCAGGTCACACAAGCACACGACCCCCGCGGCCCCTCCCTGAGCTCCCCCGGCCCAGCTTCCCAGTCAGCCCCCCAGTTAGGTCCGGGACACTTGTACCTGCCACCGAACCTGAGTGGCCCCCTATTCCTCTGTGGCCCCCGCCGGCCCCACACAAGCTGAGACCCTCAGGGACAGAGCCAAGAATGCTGGGCCGACGCCAGGCCAGTGGCTCCAAGTGAAGCCGTCCGAGTATTTCTAGGACCCTTTTCCCAAATCGTCCCCTCCCCCTGCTGAGTCTCAGAGATGTGCTGCCCCTTGTCGGGGGCCTGGCGCCGCCCAGCCCTGCCCGACGACCCGGGACTCTCGCAGCCATTAGGTGCCGCGTGCCGGGCCGAGCGGCCGGGGAGGGGTCCTCACTCCACTCTTCTCTGCCCACTTGGGGGAAACGGCCCTCAGCCCGGACGCCCCTTCCCCACAGCCTGTGCTTTGCGGGCCCGCCATGGAGGCCTGGCCCCGGGCTGGGGGGAGGCCTCTGTCCCCGTCATTAAGGGTCCACCTCATGGGGACAGGACCCACCGCCAGGAAGCGGGCTGTTCTCCGAGGGCGACAGCACGTGGCCGCTGACAAGAACGAGTGGGTTTATGAGCCGCAGCCTACGTGAGGTTGTGCCGGTTTCAAGCTCCCAGCCGGGGGCAGAAATTCCACCCCATGGTGCTCCGGTGCCTGGGAACCTTCCTTCTAGCCCCGCCTCCTCCCTGAGTCCGAGGCCATCGTGAGACGCCCCCCCCCCACGCTCTCCCCGCCTGGGTCTGCAGGTCTGGGAGGGCCAGCGCGCCTCCTGAGCAGGGGTCCGAGGCAGGGACCAAGTCGGTGGCAGCGCCGCTCCACGTGGCTGAGCGCGGGCCGCAGGGTTGTGTTTGCTTTAGCACAAGGACGTTAGTCCTCTCAGGCTCCGGTTGGAAGCTGGCCCGTCGGAGGCTGCCCTGCCCCCACCCCGGGTCAGCCATGCCTCATAAATCGCTTGAACGAGTTTATGGGCGAACTACTATAACTCCATCTCCCTCCGCAGAGCAAGGCTCGCCACCGTGATTGTTCTAGAGGGCACTCGTTTCCGTCTTGCACAGGAAGGCTTGCTCTTATTTCTGGTCCAGCAGCCATGCCCAACGGCAGCCCTCCCCAGCCCCCGCACGACCCCCACCTCCCAGCCCCTGGAGGAGCCCCGGCCCTCGGTGGGAGGTGCACAGCCCCTAGGCAGCCTTGGAAAGCTGCCAGGCACCGAGACGGGAGTGGGCAGCCCTGGACCTGCCGGGCACCCTGCTTCCTACTGCCCGGGTGCAGCGTGACTTGTGGCCACCCAAGCCCTGGGCCGGGGGCCGCCCTGGTTCCATCTGCCACTGGCGCCCAAAGCCTCAGCCAATTAGTGCCCAGCAGACTGGGCTCATTAGTTGGGGCTGACATCTGGCGGCCAGATCCTGCTTGCCGGGGTCTGGTCCGGTGTCGGCCGGCTGCCTGGAGGAACAGGCCAACTCTGCAGGTGGCAGGATGGGCCCACCTCTTGCAGGAGAGAGAGCTGTGTACACGTCCGCGGGGAATGTGGGAGTCCGGGGGACACGGGGGCATGTGGTCCGCCCACAAATGTCTTCTCTTTCACCGCTTTGCCCCAGGGAGCCCAAAGCTCTGAGCACTCTTCCTGGCGTCCTGGCCCTTTTGAACTCTGGGATGGAACTTGTGTCACATCCCCATTCATCTATTTTCTATCCACCATCCCACCATCCCTCCATCCCTCCATCCATCACCATCATCCACTCACCCACCCACCTACCCCCACCCATTTATTCGTCCAACCTCTTGTTCAGTTACCCCCTCCCTTCCATCCCCTTTCTTCTCCTAGTGGCTGAAGTGAACATCCTCACTTGTCTTTGTCCACCTCCTGGGTGACCTTCAGGCCTCGGCAGAGCCTCTAGAGTGTCCTCTGCTGACAGCACGGTGCCCACGACTCACTCCCTTCCAGCGAGTTGGTGGGAATGGCATCCCTAGGTGCCCCTCTCAGCCTCCCATGCGCATGGTGCACTGAACTGGGCTGGACGGCAGACCCGGCTCGCCGCGGCCAACACGACCCCCACCAGTCGGTACTCACGGGGCCGAAGGAAAAACGGGTGCTGAGCCGACACACTCCGGGGAGCCCTTGGCCCAGCGTGGAGTCACTGCTGGGTGGGGAACGCGAGGCAGCCCTGTCTGCAGGAGAGGCCGTCTGCGGGGGACACAGCCAGCCCACAGCACGGCTGTCCTGTCCATCCCTCGGCAGCGGGAACCCACTGGCAGCCATAGTCCGCGAGCCGGGTCTCAGAGCCTTGCCCCCCACCCCCACCCCCTGCAGCTGCCGGGCTGATAGAAGCCGCGTCCAACCCAGGACGCAGAGGAAGGGGAGAGAGCCCAGACATGCTGAGCGGCCAGGAGGCAGGAGAGCAGATGGGGGTGGAGGTAGCCGACTGGACAGTCGGGGCTGGCTGAGGGCTTCCCCCCCAGGGAACAAGGGACAGGCTCGTGAACAGCACCGTCCTCCTCACCCCTAAATCTGGAAACCTCGGGGCCCCACGGGACCGTGCCTGCGTGTTTGGGGCTGGGGCCGGGCCCATCCTGCAGCTGTCCAGGACCACAGAGGCCTCTGCCCCAGCGGGACTGAGCGGAGGTGAACGGAGACCGGAGACAGCTCTGGGTGTGGCACGTGGGGTGAGCAGGCCTCACCGGCCTCACCGGGTCACGGCCACGCGAGCCCGAGACGCCTCGACCCCCGCGCCGGACGGCCGCGACCCCGGGCGGCAGGGACCTCCTGTAGCTTCCCCGCTCCTGCTCTCCTCACCTCCGGAGGCCACCACTTGGGGTCTGGGGAGTGAAGGCAGTGAACACAGCAGATAAAGGACCGGAGAAGCCCCTCGCCGTCGCCCCGAGGCTCGTCCTCGCAAACCACGGTCAATGCTCCCTCTGAATCTTCAGATGTTTTCAGCCACAAGTACATACAGAAATACCCAGATCTGGGCTTTCTTCTGCCGGATGCACACAGCCGTGCCCGCAGCTCTGCCCTTCCTGCTGCATGCGCGGCGCGTTCCCATTCTGGGGGGGCCGGCGGGGCTCAGACGCGGCCTCCTGAGGGGCTGCCCGGTGACCGGCCGTCTGCTTTGCCCGACTCACCCGACCATTTCTCTCTCTCCAGGTTTGGCACCGAACACCGTTTCTGTCACTGAGGCTTGTTAAACGCTCGCACAAGGCCCGAGCTGGTGCTCTGGCTCGTCCTCACCCGGGGGCTTGCCGTGTCCCCCAGAGGCTGGATTCCGACCCAGGGACCCCCCACGGCCGAAGGGACACATGTTCATGGCCTCACAGGGGCCCCACTTCGGGAGGATGAGGGGCCCCCGTCCGTTGTGGGTTTCATAAGGCCTCTGCGTGGGAAGGCAGAGCAGGGGTGGTTGGCATTGCGGTACTGCTGTCCCCGTGGCAGGAGCCCACGCGCAGGCGGCCTGACCCACAGACGTGCGCCAGCGGAGCCCGGAGGCCGCGCTCCCTCTGAGGGCTCCGGGGAGGGACACCCCAGGCCTCTGTCCGGGCTCCTGGTGGCGGCAGAGCTCCAACCCCCCTCCGGCCCTCACCCCGGCGCGTGTCTGTGGCCAAACTCCCCCACTTTATAAAAAGCGCTGATAGTGGATTAAGCCCCCCAGTGGCCTCGTCTTAATTCTGTGCTCTGCAAAGACCGTACCTCCCAGTAAGGAAGCTCTGGGTTAGGACCCGGCCTAAGAACCTGGGGACGCAGTTCAGCCCACGAGCTGCCCCTGCCGGCTGAGGACCAAGTGTGCTGGTGACAAGGGTGCAGGTGAGGCGGTGGGGGCCCAGCGGGCGCCACGGGGGAGGCCGGCCCAGCAGGGAAAGGGGCCGGAGTAGTTGCCCATTGCCGCGAATCGACTTCACACGGAGAACAGCAGCTGGAAACAGCCCGCGGCTCTTACCCCGAGGCCTCTGCGGGTCTGGAACCCCGGGCCCCGCTCAGCCCCGTGTCGGTGGCTGGGGTCATGGGGCCTCTGGACAGGGTGCTCGCTTCCCTGAGAGAGAGAGAGAGTGAGCACACACCCCGGTCGGAAGCCGCAGCCCTTTTACACTGAACCCCGGGAACGACGTGTCATCACCCCTGCTGATCTCTGGTTCGTCCACGGCCCCGACGGCGGGGACCGGGCCAGGATTCAGGACTCTCGGGGGCTACGTCAGGGGCTTCCCACACGGGGGGCATCACCAAGCACGGCCTGTCTGGCCCCCGTTTCCCGAGCTGTCGGCAGGGACGCCCCTACTGGCGCTGCTGGAGTCCACCGAGGAGGGGGCAGTGTGGCAGGGGCACCATGGACTGGGGCCAGCTGGCGGACTGGGCACCACCGCTGCTGGGTCCCCCAGATGTTAGCTGGGGGCCTCCCGATGGCCACCGCTGCCGGTTCTGTGCTTCCGAGTGTCACATCCGGACCTGAGACGTCGCCCCCCACACACCCCGATGAGTCATTCCGGCCCCCTCTTCGCCGCCCAGCATCTGTGTGGACGCTCACCCCACCTGCCCCCGACCCGCAGCCCGTCCAGAGGCAGCTCCCGTGTGGCCCTCGGAAAAAAGAGGGTCTTCTGCCCCCTGCTGGCGCCCAGCAGAAGTGTCAAAGACCCAGGTGTTTGGGGGGTGTCCTTGGGACAAAAGGAGGCTTGTTAGCTTCCGCCGAGGCAGGACACGGGGGGAGGGGAAAATCAATGTTTGCTAAATAGGGAAAAAAATCACCCTGCCTCAGTGGGGAAAAGGCTTATTTTCAAGTGTATTAAAGTGATTACCCAGAGGACGAGCCAAGGCAAATAAACAGGCGCGTCGAGCGGCGCATCGTCCGTGTTCCCAGAAAGCTTCCGACGGGCAGAGTGTGCACGCCCGCCCTCCAGCGGGACGCGGCCAGGCTCTCGGTTTTAAATAGTTTATAACATGGGGGGGGCAGCGTCTAAGTGAGGGCGGTCCCCGGAGGCGCGGCAGACCTGTACATTTGGCCGGTGATAAATAACCAGGAGAAGCACAAGGCCCGGAAGGATCCCAGATTTAATTCAAATAATTTAAAATCTAATGTCGAAAGAGCTCTTTGCATTCATGCGCCGTCCGTGCTTCCAGCGGGAGAGAGGAAAGGCTTTGTGTTGGGGCTGGGGGCAGGGTGACGGGCGGCGAGCCCGCGGCGGGGGACTAGGGACTAACCTCTTTACCATGTGCTGCGCGGCCAGCTCGCCCGCATTACTCACACCGTAAGTGCCGCCGGACGTGGGGGGAAGAGGATTTAGCTTGTCCGTGGACTTCCCTCCAGGTGAAAGGATTTCTGTCCACGGCGGAGCCGCCAAGGGGAGCAGAGGGGGCCGCCCCTCCCCACACGGAGGCCCAGCTTCTGACAGCTCAGCAGAGACCCGTGGCCTCGGGATGGAGGGGTCTCCCCGTGGAGCACCAAGCGCCCTCGCGGGGCCAGATGGGCAGGATGGCGGGTCCCACGGTGCACCCGCACGGCCACGGCCCATCCAGGGAGGGAGCCCCCCAGGCAGCAGCAGAGCAGGAAAGCGGCCGGGGACCACCAGGAGCGGGTCCCAGCAGACTGGGGGTGCGGGCGGTGGGGGCCTGAGGGTGCGTGCTCAGCTTTGAGGGATTTGTGGAGCTGTGTGCCCTGGGGTGATGGGGTGTCCCCCAAAGAGGTGCGGCCATCTGAGACCTCAGAACTGGGCCTTCCCCAGAAATGCATGGATACAAGGAGGTCGTACTACGTCAGAATGGGGTCTGGATCCAAGGGCTGGAGGACTCAGAGGCAAAAGCAGACACACGGGGGGCGGCGGGAGGGGACAGGCTGAGGTCGCCGTGGGGCCTCTGTGGGCGAGGACCGCCAGCACGACGGGGCAGCCGGGGGGCCGTGGCGGGGCCTCCCTCAGAGCCCCAGGGGCACCCGCACCGTGAGAGAGCCCCCTGACTGCCCTCGCGGTGTTCCAGCCTGATGGCGAGGGTTCACGGAGCCACGGTCCGCCGCCCAAGCCGGGTGGGCCGCGACGTGCAGCCACGTGCTCCACGGGACCGCACAGAGAGCATCGTCTTCCCTCAACGTGGCTTTGAGGCGGCCCCTGGCGCTCCAAGCCCCCAGACCCACTCCTGTGGCAGCTTCCCGAAGCCTCTGACCATCCAGGAGATGAAACACAGCCCCCAACTCACCTTTATAAAATGACCCATTTGCCCTTTTTCTTAGACGGCTACCTTTCTATTTAAGAGACTCCACGGGACCTTTGTTAGACGGCACCAAAAAGGCCACCTCTGGGTGCGGAGTTTATTCCCGGCTTCGACGGCGGAGGCCTTGGCGCGTCCTCGACAAGGAGCAGAGGCCCGAGAGGCGCTCGGCAGAGGGAGGCTGCCCCCCGCCCCCGCCCCACCCAGGGTCTCGGCACCAGGCCGCCTGTCCGCGACCCCCAGACATCTCAGGACGCCCTTGTGCACACCTCACCCGAGTCAGGTGTGCCGCCAGATTCCAGGCAACTGCAGACAGATCCCGGATGCGAGGGGGGTGGGCAAGAGCTCTCAAGAAACAAGCGTCATCCGTGCTCCTTTCCCAGGGCGGCAGAGTGAGACGGTCCGTGGCATTCTGAAGAAGCCTCCCTGGGGGAAGCAGGGGGCAGGCATGGGGGTCTGAGGTCTGGGTGTGTGGGGGTGGGCCAGTGGGCTGAGCCCCGACCCCAGGTCCTGGAGCCCCACTGGGATTTCCTGACCCGGCGCAGAGAAAACCACAGCAGGGTCCTCTTCCCTGGTCCCCGTCCCTTGAGCTGCTGGGCTCAGCCCCCTCAGGCTGATGACTGTCGTCCTGCTGGGGACAGGGGCCTGCTGCCCCAGGGCAGGAGGAGCCTGAAGGGTCTAGAAAGCGTGCAAGTCAGCCGGCATCGCTAGCCGGGTACCCGCTAGCCGTCCTCCAGGTTGGATGAAATCCACGTCCAGACTGCTCAGGGGCCCGAAGCGAGCTGTCCGGCCCCGACACACCCCCCAACCCTCCCCCGGCCCACCCTGCTCCCCGACACTGGCTTCTCCCCCGTTCCTTGGGGTTCAGAGGATAGTCTCTCTTTCCAGAGAGATTTGCCCCCAAATCTCCAGATGTCGGCACCCTCCCCAGGGGTGGTGCTCAGCATGATGACCTTGGCGGCTCCTAGACCGGCCACACAGGTGCAGCCCCCCGCCCGGGGCCCCGAGTCCCAGTGCTCGGTGATGTCCTGGGCCACACCTACAGGATCGCTGTCACCGCCTCCCACACCCATCCTGGCAAATTAGGCTCACATCCAGCTACGATCTCCAGCCATGAGCTCGCGCTCCCCTAGGACCAGGGCTCTGTTCCCGGGGGAGCACAGTGTCCCTGAACCCCCCAGCCCAGCACCAGCCCGGACAGCAGCGTTGGGACGAATGAATGAATGAGTGCCCGAGAAGCCCCTGACTCTGACCGTGGACCCTTTCCTGAGCCCAGCTTCCGGCCCCTGAGGGGGAGGTGGTGCCCCCAGGGGCAGTGGTAGGGATCTCACGGCAAGGGTGCCCATGGCGGGAGGGGTGCCTACAGGGGGAGGGGTGCCCATTGTGGGAAGGGGTTGCCCCCGGGGGGGAGGGGTGCCCGTGGGAGGAGGGGTGCCTGCAGGGGGAGGGGTGCCCATTGTGGGAGGGGTGCCTGTGGGGGAGGGGTGCCCATGGCAGGAGGGGTGCTGCGGGGGGAGGGGTGCTGCGGGGGGAGGGGTGCCTGCAGGGGGAGGGGTGCCCACAGCTGCAGGGGTGCTGCCCCAGGGAAGGAACCCCAGCTGAGCCAGTCCCTCCCTGGGTCTCATGGGCTCAGGCTCCCAGGCCTCTCCTGAGAGCAGCGACTTCCTTTCTTCATTCTTTTCTTCTCTTAGGGGCTTCAGCCAAGGACAGGGGTCGAGCGGCCAGCCGGGGCTCCCATCACCCCCTGGACGTGGCATGGGGGGCTGGGCCCAGCTCTGGGCAGCGGCAGCCCGGGGACCCCTCTCAGCACCCCGAGGTTGCAGACTCAGCTCCACGCAGACCCTGGAGCCCCGGGGCAACGGGAAGCCTCCATGCTGCCCCGCGCCATCGGGGGGGCCACGCGTGGGCAGCTCAGAGCCCCTGCCTCACAGGACACCTGGCACCCCTGCTCACACTCCACGGGTTTCATGGCCTCGCCCACCTGCAAGGGCCCCCGACGTGGCCAGTCGGGTGGTGTGCGTGCATTTTCCGAGGTTCTCTGTGGCCGTGTATGTGTGGGGTTGCCAGCTCCTGGAAGAGGGGCCCATCCTAAACACTTTTCGGGTTTATCTGAAATTCAGACGCGCCTGGCTGTCCCGTGTTTGCAGAGCCTCCCCACCTGTGTGGGCTGGGCTCACAGCCACAGGCTTCGCGTCTGGGGCCCCGTGGACACAGCCGTGCGCAGGGTCGGGCTTTTCCACGAAGGAACCTTAAACACAGAGAAAGACTTGCTCTGCTCCTCGGGCCCCGGAGGAAGGAGATCCGCCAAGAAGGGAACGTGAGCCTGGGAGCTTTGGCCTCTGGCATCTGTGCCAAAGACATGCCCGGAGCTCTGCAAAAGGGAATTCAACCTAAGAATAGAAGCCGGCCCCTTCTGCCCACGCCCCCGCGCCCCCGCCGGCCTGCCCAGACTCCCAAGAGAGGGGCGACAGGACTCAGCCGGCAGAGACTTGCAAACACTCGCCCTGCTCCTGGGTGATTCTCACGAGAGCCAGGAGGTAACTGTGACCCGCTTGGGCCTTATCACCAAGTTCCCAAGATATCCGCGAGATGGGTCAGCCAGAAGCGGCTGAACCCAAGAGAAGTGGGAGCTTGACGGAGGCCGGGAACGAAGCAAGGGGTCCGCCAAGGTCCCCATCTGCTCAGCACAAGAGGAGCAAAGTGCAGAAGGGCCTTCCCTGTTTGTCCCCAACCCCATCGAGTGACAGACCCTCTGAGGACATCATGGAAATGTTCCGGTGTGGACAAGGCTGGGGTCTCGCCTTGGGCCAAGCGCCCCTGCACCCTGTCTGCCCGCGGCCCGCCCTCGGGGAGCTCCATCCCCCACGCCCCACGCACCTGCCTGGGACCCTCCGTGGGGCTGGGCGTGCTGGGACGGCCCTGCAGGCTGCAGTCTGGAGGCAGAGGGGTGGGGCGCGTGGGTTAACAAACACGCATCCAGAGGGTGTCGGAGTGGGATATACGCTGGTAAGAAAAGAACGTGAAACGGGGTCAGGGACAGGCTGGGCTGAGGGGCAAGTTAAACCGGGTGGTCAGGGTGTCCCCGCTGAGCTGAGACCCCAAAGCCAAGGCCAAGAGTGCATGGGAGACCTGGAAACAGAGCATTCCGGCAGGGCGAGGGAACAGCATGGGGTGGGCAAAGGCCCTGGGGCAGGAAGCATGTCACCCTCCCTGGTTCTTTGTTCGTCGAAAGTTTAGGGTTCTTCCCAATGGCCCCCGACCTGGCATGTTAAAGAGGTCTTTGTTAGGGGCAGCGCCACCGCCTAGCCCAGGCCGGCTGGGTGTCCAGGCTCTGCGGGCAGGGCTGGGCTGGGTTTGAGGTACTCAGGAGCCTACCGGGTGGGCCATTCCGCACGGGTCAGGTGTCCTGGTCGTCAACCCCTTCCCAAGCTCCCCTGGATGCAGCCACGGCCAGGTCCTCCCCCAGGACACCGGCACATGGTCTGGGTTTCTGGGGACAGACACTCCCAGGAAGAGCCATAGTCCCCTCCTGTGCCGGCTGATGGTCTGAGTGTCGTCAAGTGGTCCCCACACCCTGTGCCCACACCCGTGGGCGGAGAGCAGGGCGTGGGGAGCCTGCCAGAGCTCCTCTCCCAGGCTGGGGGCCCCACCCGACATGGACTCTCGCCCGATCCACTCCTGCCCCCCGGGAGCCCTCGGGCGCCGCTGCCGTGTGGTGTCTCGCCACAGTGACGAGCAGTGTGACGTTGGGCACCCTCGTGTGGGCACCTTCGCCTGGGGTGTTCTCGGCTCCTCTGGGTCAGATCCTCGAGGTGGGATTTGGGGGTCCGCTCGGGCTGCTGAACCAGACACCTCCTGGAGGCCGGCAGCCCACTCAAGGCTCCAGCACGTTCTGTCTCTGCGGAGAGCCCTCCCTTGGTGGCCAAAGTCACAGGGGACCGTTTCCAGGCTGGAATGTGCAGGACTCGTCCTGCTGGGCTTGCATTT
>CM053606.1:2378189-2398472 GCA_028646535.1 Procyon lotor
GGGCACTGGCACACCCAGCCTTGCCTCCATGGGCCTCGCAAGCTAGCGAGGGACACGGTGGCCCGGAGAGCCCCTTAAATTCCTGGCACGATGTAAGGTCATTATTTTCCATTTTATGGAGGCTTCCTAGGGGCACACAGGGGGCTCCTGCCACCCAGCATCCCCTGCACCTGAGCAGGGCACCCTAGACTCTCAGAGCCTTTACTGCAGTCCCCGGACCCCCAAATCACGTGGAGACAAGCAGGAATAGACGCACAAGTGGTCTCCATTTCTTCTGCCAAAGCCACCTTCACAAGGCTCTTGGCCCAGGCCCTGGCCAGCGGCGGTCCAGCCAGGACTTGCAAGACCTGCTCCAGGTGGCGGGCACGGGATCTTCGGGGCTTCTCCAAGTTCACAGCAGCTCCTGTGTCTTGGGAACAAGCTGGACGGTGATGTCTCAGAGCCTGCTTTGACAGCACAGGCAAGGGGCCCAAAGAGAGGCTGCCCCCTCCTCCTGCATGGCCCCCGCTGACCTGGGGCTCCAGCAGCCGCTGGGAGAGCTGATTCAGCCCACACGGCCGGCTGGTGCTGGGGCCCAGGGCTCAGACGGCTTCTTGGCCGCCCCAGAAGCAGGAGCAGGCTGTCTCCGGCTGCCCCTTCTGTGTGCCGCCTCCCAGACAGAGAATGTGAAGGAACAGACACATTGTGCCCTAGCCCGGGAACTTCCTGGCTCAGAGGGAGCAGGTGGAGGGTCTTGGCCAGGGCGAGTTCCACCAGCGCCCAGGAAAGGCTGCAGAAAACCAGCGTAGGCTGCTGCAGGCTGACCCCACACTGCCCTTCTCCCTCGTTGCAGGAGGGCAGCCGTTCCTCAAGCCCCTTCTGGAAATCTGATCCTTCTGCCTCCTTGCTTTGACCAGAGATATCTGACGCTTTCCCCGAAAATGAGAGCGAGTCCGGCAGTATCTTCTTGAAAGGCCGAACGGGGCCTCCCATGCTTGGCCCGTGCTAGGCGTTTTACCCACGTGCATTGTCAAGATCCGTGAAGTGAGACTGGTGCCCATTTGTGGGTTGCACAAGACGGCGTTTCATAAATGTCCGCTAAGTAGAATTCATGGGTCTATTTCTCCTGAGAGTTTAGGCGAACCGAGACCCAGGCTGTGACCACTTAGCTTTTCCATGATGTGGCACCTTTGCTCCACGCTACACTTGGTTGTCCGCAGCCGAGACTTGGCCGCTCCTTCCCCATCACTGCAGGTGAACTGATGTTCCCCCCAATAGATGGACCGCTGGTCGCAAAGGGGACCCAGAAGTCGTAGGGCACACTCGTCCCACGCTCACTGGCTGATTTTGCCTGCCGCCTCCCACGAGCACCGCGACTTGGGGCCAGGAGAGCAGCTGGTGTCCTGCCCACGTTTTACAGATGATGAACCCTGCTCTCAGGAAGGTTAAGTGACTTGCCCGCGGTCACCCAGCTCATCAGGGAGAGCAGAGCGGGGCTGTGATCACCCAGGTCTCCTCCGTGCACGCGCTCGAAGCGCACTCCCGCCTGGGAAATTGATTCCAAGTTGTCCGAGTCCCCGTCAGGGCCGCCTTCCCAAAAATTCCAAGGGAAGTCACCTGCTCTGGGAAAAATAATAATTCATGGCATCTAACTCCAAGCGTGGGCTGGGCTGGATGTGCCTCCCACGAGGGATGCCAAGGGCTGCTCAAAATGCTGGTGTTTCTCCAAACCGGGAACTGAAGCCAGCCGCTCTGCCTGGCTCACAGCCTGCTCATTTCCACTTTTCCAGCTCATTCCACACTCCCGAGTCGTCCCAAGTGCAAAGCGGCACCGAGACTCGTCTCCAACGAGCTAACGGCCTTGTTAATGTCCCCGCGCGGCCCGTTCGCTGCTCTCATGCACCTCCCTGCCTTTGCCGATGCTCAGAGAGAGCTCAGTGGCTGCCTCCGAGCTCACCGAGAAGCCTCAGGACGTTTTAGTCTCAGACCCCTCCGTTCTGTCCAAATAGATCAGCTTCCCGCGAACGTCAGCCCGCGCCTTGTGGGGGATGAGGAAGGCTGACCACTTGCGAAGCTCATGGGTCTGGACACCTTCTCGATTAAAAGTTGAAGACAGCTCCTCTGGGGCTCAGACGCCCGTCAGCCCCGCCTCCTGCCCTCCGCCTGCCGGAAGGACAGCTCCCTGAAAGGCCCCTCACTGTAGGGTCCCCTCTAGTGCCACACGCCCCTGAAATGTATTCATTTGGGCTCTATAGCTGAAGGGCACTGGGCCATAAAAGCTCAGAGTGTTCTTCTCTGATGAGGGCCTCTTTGATTGGAGAAGGAGTCATTGATCTTCCCTGAGACGTTTCTGAGAAGAGCCTTCAATAAGATGCTCCCAACTCATTCCGGCGTGGTGAGGACTTAGCCAGCAGGCTGTCTCCCTGCTCCGGGGAAAGAAGAGTTTCCTCCCTCACCCACCTGAGCCACCTGGAGGCCCACATGTTTGAGTCTCAGATTAAAGGGTGGG
Organism: Procyon lotor; assembly: GCA_028646535.1. NCBI lineage: Eukaryota > Metazoa > Chordata > Mammalia > Carnivora > Procyonidae > Procyon > Procyon lotor. The sequence continues at coordinate 2,380,678 of CM053606.1, forward strand.
AGAGATGACAGAGAAGCCCCGAAAGGAAGTTCTGGGCTCCAGTCCCCACGCACAGGTCCCAGGGTCATGTCAAGTGGCAGAAGATTACCTGCCCGAACCCCTGTTTCTTGCCCCCTGTACTGAGTTGAACAGTGTGCCCCCCAAATAACTTCCAGAATGTGACCCTGTTTGGGAAATTCGGCCTTTGCAGGTATAAAGTGATCACTGAGGTCACGCTGCAGGAAGGTGGGCGTCCTCAGAGGACAAGGGAGGGCTGGACACAGACGCGCAGGTCCCGCGGAAAGGAAGCGAGGTGGAGGTGTCTACTAGCCAAGGACCTCCTGTGGCCGCCAGGAAGGAGCTGGGGGGTGGGGGGGCTGGGAGGGACTGTCCCCCTCAGCTTCCAGAAGGAACAGCCCTGCCCGCAGCTGGGTCTCAGACGGCCGGCGTCCAGGGCTGGGAGAGGGTAATCTGTGGTTTTATGCCCCTGTCTGTGCTCTTCTGTCCCCGGCAGCCCCGGGAACCTAAGAGTCCCCAAGCCTCCATGGCTGTCCTGCGTGCCCCAAGCACAGCCAAGCAGGACCCTAAGCTAAACAGCCGCTGAACTCACAGGTTTCCATTCCATTTGCTTTTCTTTGGGGAGCGACAGGGGCTTGTACTTCTTTGTTCCTTGAGACCAAGGCTTTGGAGCCCCACCTGCTTCCAGGACCCCTTTGGGACTCACCCCAGCAGGCAGGGCCCCTGGGCTCATCACCTCCTGCTGCCTGTCCCTCCCCTTATTCCCACATCTGTCCCTCCCGCAGGGCAGGGTGCAAAGCCGGGCGAGGAGACACGGGCGCCGCTCCCCCCAGCCCCCCACTGCTGCTTCCTGCGGAATCGAAGCCCGAAAACGCATCTTACAGTTCACCCTGAGAGCTGTGACATGGAGACCAAGGGCAGACGCCCAGGGACCGGCCCTGATTTGCAAGACCCAGAAGCACCCTGACAAAGAGGCCCAGAGGGGGCGTTTCTCTTCGAACCCCTGGCTCAGCGGCGGCTCCACTCGGGTCAGGTGCAGCAAGCTTCAAAGGCCTGGCCCTTCTACTTCATTCGCTGCCCCCGCTCCCACCACCACCAAGGCTGGGGCCTAATTTGACAGGTTTGATCAGCAATTTCAAGACCATCTGGAGACCGAGACACTGGAAACTCCCGCCAGCTCCGGAAATAACTCAGCCCGGTTCTGTTCCCCAGCGAGCAGCCGGCCCGCAGCCGCCGCACCCAGGACGCCGGGCGGGGCGCGCAGAATGAGCCAGGTTCGGAGGCAGCCAAGGTCGTGCAGGACGGGGACGGGGGTCCAGACCCTGCCCGGGGCTCTCTGGCTCCCCAGACCACCTTCCCTGAAGGCAGGGTCCCCAACACGCGGTTTCCAGCCAGCTTCTGTGCTTGCCCCCGAGCAGAGCTCCGTCCTTCTGGGAGGGAGGCCCTGTCACCAGCTCCCCCTGCCTTCCTCCAGACCAAACCCCCTGAGCCCCCCTAGCTTCTTGGGGTTGTGACCCTTCTGTTGGGTGCACACACCCTCCTAAAAGGTAAATGGATAGCAAAGACGGAGTAGGGATTCCCGCTCAGGGCATTCATCCCAAGGAATGGGCTATGGGGGCTTTGAGTCTGCGGACACGAGGGCCTTTCCGTCTGATCACACACAGGGTGGTCAGAACAGCTTGGGAATCCAACAGACTCGAGTTCAGGTCCTTGTGTCCCACCCACCGCCTCGGCTGCCTCCACTATGCATGGGGTTTTGGGGCCTTACTCACAGGTGGGGTATTTTGGAAAGTACCGAGCGCTGTCGTCTGTGCTTTCTGAACCTAAGAGCACCACGCAGATGAGAGGGCTATTTGTATTCATTGACCAGACCTCATGGAGTGTCCACGAGCTGTGCCAGGCATGACTTGGCTCTCCGTTACCATGGTCCAAATAAACACCCTCCACATGGTTTTCCCCACGGGGAGTCGAAGGGGCAGCTTAGCTTCCCAAGGCAATCCTGGAGGCACAGAGCTGGATGGTGAACGCTCTTTGATTTGAATCACCCCAGAGCTAGCCTGCCCGAGCAGGGGGACGGAAGGCTGGAGCTGCAGGGAGGTGGCAGTCAGGAGAGAGGACTCTGGGGGACACAGTCACACTCGGGATCCTGAACCGACGGGGGGCGCTGGCCAGCCTCACATCCGGAACGCCTGTGGAGATCCCGATGGAAACTCTTTGGGAATCACAGGCAAGCCCAGCCTGTAGCCGGCATTTGCAGAACACACTCTCCCTGTCCTCCTGCATCTTGCAGTGGAAACGTCTCTGAGTAACTCAGAGGCATTAGTTAAATCGGGTCTCACATGCCTAAATCCATGTGGGTCTCTAATCAAATTACAGTGAGTCGATGCTGTTAAGCTCTTATTAGTGGTAATAGTATTTTAAAATAACAGAATTTTTTCATGGTATGTGATGGGGTTTTTAAGTACTTTTGTCATGTCAGTTTCCTGCTAGTATCTGTGGCTCCTTCCCCAGCCATTACTGAAAATTAATGTAATAGTCAGCTGTTGTTGCAGTAACAAACAGTCCCAATATCTCAGGGGCTTACACCAAATGTGGTTTTCTTCTTCATTTTCCATAAAGGTATACACTGACAGATTCTGCTGGGCTCTGCCAGGTTCTGCTGGGCTCTGCTGGGTTCTGCTGGGCTCTTCTGAGTTTTACTTGTCTCTTCTGGGATCTGATGGGTTCTTCTGGGTTTCCTAGGTTCTGCTGTATTCTTCTGGGTTCTGCTGGGCTCTGACAGAATTTACTGGATATGTCTAGGTTCTTCTTGGTTCTTCCTGGCTCTGCTGGGTTCTGCTGGGCTCCGCTGTGCTCTCCTGGGTTTTGCTGTATTCTTCCAGGCTCTCCTGGGCTCCACTTGGCTCTTCTGGGTTCTGCTAGGTTCTAGTGGGCTCTGCTGGGTTCTGCTTGATTGTGATGGGTTCGGCCAGGCTCTGCTGGATTCTGATGGGCTCCGTTGGGTTCTTCTGGGTTCTGCTTGGTTCTTCTGGATTCTGCTGGGTTCTTCTGAGTTCTGCTGGGTTCTGCTGGGCTCTCCTGGGTTTCTCTGGGCTCTGCTGAGTTCTCCTGGGATCCACTGGGTTCTTCTGAGCTCTACTAGATTCTGCTGGGTTCTCGTGGGCTCTGCTGGGTTCTTCAGGACTCTCCTGGGTTCTCGCAGGCTCTGTTGGATTCTAATGGAAACTTCTGGGTTCTTCTGGGTTCTGTAAGGTTCTTTTGGACTCTACTGGGTTCTTCTGAGTTGTCCTGGGTTCTACTGTGCTCTGCTGTGTTCTTCTGGGCTCTGCTGGGCTCTGCTGGGTTCTTCTGGATTCTGCTAGGTTCTATTGGGCTCTGCAAGGTTCTGCTTGATTCTGATGGCTTCTCCCAAGCTCTGCTAAATTCTGCTGGGCTCTACTCAATTTTCCTGGGCTCTGCTTGGTTTTTCTGGATTCCTCTGGGCTCTGCTGGGTTCTTCTGGACTCTACTGGATTCTGATGGAAACTTCTGGGTTCTGTTAGGTCCTTCTGGACTCTACTGGGTTCTTCTGAGTTCTGCCAGGTTCTACTGGGCTCTGCTGAGTTCTTCTGGGCTCTCCTGAGTTCTTTCAGGATCTTCTGGGTTCTTCTGGGCTCTGCTGGATTCTACTGTGCTCGGCTGTGCTCTGCTGTGTTCTCCTGGGCTCTGTTGGATTCTAAGGGAATCTCCTGGGTTCTTCTGTGTTCTGCTAGGTTCTTCTGGGTTCTGCTAGGTTCTTCTGGACTCTGCTGGGTTCTGCTGGGTTATTCTGGGCTATACATGTGTTTTTTTTTCCTAGAACCTAAGCTCAAGGGGCACCCAAAACCTGGAACCTGATGTTCTCATTGTAAAGGGCAAGAGTAAGGACAGCAGAGCCAAACCATGTATGAACATTTAAAGCTTCTGCCTGGGATTGGGTGGGGGAGGGCTATATCACATCCACTCACTTTCCCTTGGACAAAGCAAATTGCATGGCTACACCCAAAGTCAAAAGCAGCAATAAAATGCACTCTGCCCTGCATGGCAAGGAATAGGTGGTATCATAAGCTTAATTGTGCCCCCAAAATTCATATGTTTAAGTTTTAACTCTAAGAACATTAAAATGTGACTTATTTTGGAAATAGGGTCATTCCAGGTGTGATTAGCTGATCAAGATGAGTTCACACTGGAGTGGGCCACCAATTTGACTAGTGTCCTTATGAAAACAGGGAATTTGGGCACAGGCATGCATGTACAGAGAGAAACCTTTACATTTCATTTTTAAACCATGTAAAGATGAAAGCAGAGATAGGATGATGCATGGATAACCCAAAGAATGCCAAAGATTACCAGCAAATCACCAGAACCTAACAGAGAGGCCTATTACAGAGTCTCCCTCAGAGTCCTCAGAAGGAACTAACATTGCTGAAACTTTGATCTTGGGCTTTTGGCCACTAGAACTCTGAGAATAAATTTCTGTTGTCTATGCCACTCAGTCTGTGGTGCTTTATTATGGCTTCCCGAGAACACTAACTCATGCCCAAGAAGGAATGAGTAATTGTGAGCAAATAATGCAATGGACCACAGGTGAGAAGTCAGGAGAAAATTTGAGACAGCAGAAGACTTGTCATTGGTGCTGGGCCTGCTGCAATGCCATGTGAGCCCAGGAGAGTTGACTTTTCCCATATTTTTCCCTTCTAAGAGTTTAAGTCTGTGTAGCTCTACCTGGTTGTGATCTTCTAACAGTGAGCTTTGGGGGCAGGAGCTATATTTCCAATCTAGTGTTATTATTGACAGGTAGTGACTCCAGCTTTTTGATATGGCAGATGCCTTGATGGTTGCCCTTTGGTGGTCCAAGACAATTCCACTGAGGATGTTTCTGGACCTCTGCTATGAAGATGCCATATCCCAAGGATGCACTGGGAACATCCAAGAGGCAAAGGGTCCCAGAGGAACAAGTGGGCTTTGAAGTCACACAAATCTACATCCAAGCCAAGCTCTAAGGGCAAAGTGGAATAAGCAAACTCCTCCCTACCTCTCACACTGTATGTAGCTATGAACACTGCACAGAATATGTGGAGCAGCTCTGTAAGGACTCTGAAACACAAACATCAGGCAGATGGAGGGAGACCAGAGTTCAAAGTATCCGTCAACCTGGTGGTTCCACGAACCACCAGATTCATGGATACTTTGATGAGATGAGTTTACCATTTTGTCTTCCTCTAGAATCTTCCAGTCTAGAGCCAGTCCAGCCCAGAAGTGAGCCCTGACGAAGGCAGAAGAAGTTCTAGGAGAAGCTCTCTGGCTCTGTTTTGAGGAGTGGATCTCTAACATTCAGAGAGTAGAGGAAATGTCTCGTTGTTGTTGTTTTTTTTTCTTTCTTCCATTCTTATACCCCAAACTCCAAGCATTCCCACTGTGGCAACAACAACAGCAGCAGTGAGAACCTAAAAGTGCCAAAAATCCTACAGAAGAATCTTTTTCTCCAATTAAAGAAGCTGTGGTCTTAAAAGAGTGGAGTAGATCCCAATGCTTTCTTTCCTTGGCCTCCCACAATTTGGCCCAAACAAAATTTGTTGTAGGAAGTACATACCAGGTCAGAATAAATAAAGCTCTAAATTTATGGCCACAGAACCATAAAGGGGAGACCCCAGAGAATCAGAAAGAATCAGGGATACTTCAGAGAGGGACAAGCTTGGGAAACTTCTGGGATTTTTCCCAAACTGTGCATATGTGGATCCAATCCTAACCCATGTGAGAAAAAGACTGAGAACTGAGCTAAGAGACAGACTATCTCCTAGGTCCCAGGCTGGCCACTGAGTGGCAGAAAGGCAGGCCAGATCCAAACATCAATGCAAGTACTTTAAAAATGAAACTTCAGGAGTGTCTGGGTGGCTCAGTAGGTTAAAGCCTCTGCCTTCGGCTCAGGTCATGATCTCAGGTCTCTGGGATCGAGCCCCACATCAGGCTCTCTGCTCAGCAGGGAGCCTGCTTCCCCCCCACCCACGCTTGCCTCTCTGCCTGCTTGTGATCTCTCTATCTGTCAAATAAATAAATAAAATCTTTTAAAAATAAATAAAATAAAAATGAAACTTCATTTTAACCTCCACAACCCTTAGTGGGCTGGTCATAATTTGTGACCTGAACGTAAATAATTTTTTTGGTCTGCAAAATCAACAAAAATATCAGCATTCTACATAGAATTTAATTAAGACACAGAGACCCACAACATAATATTCAAATGTTCCGAATGCAATCCAAAAGTATTCAGCATACAAAGAAGCAGGATAGTCTCAACACTGGTGAAAAAAGACAAAACAGACACTAATACCAAGGTGATACAGATGTTGGAATTATTTGACAAAATTTAAAGCATCTACTATAAAAAGTCTCTAACAAGCAAGGGGACACCCTTGAAACTGATGGAATGATAAGTTGTTTCAGTAAAAAAAAAAAAAAGTAAAAGATACAAACTGAAAAATGCAATCACTATAATTTTTAAAAGGCCATTGAATAGGCTTAATAGCAGAATGATGATGACAGAGGAAAGAGCCAATGAACATGAAGATATTTCAATGGAAACTATCCAATCTGAACAGAAAAGAAACAGAAAAATTGAAAGGCATTACCAAGAACTCTGGGATCTGTGGAGCATTCCCAAACCAAGCTCTGACCCTTTACAAGCTGGATGCTCTTGAAAAGGTTCTGAACTACAGTCTCTTCACCCCTAAGTAGAGGTACCTTTGTCTTCTCACTAGGTGTCGACATACCTCATCTCAGTAAATCCTCTGAACAACCACCTGATACAAATATAGGCAAAAGCAACTTCATTTTACATATGAGAAAACCAAGGATGGATGGAGTCTAGAAGCTTAATTCAACCTAGTGATAATGATGGGCTTTTAACTTGAGAGACCAGCACCACAGCCCACCACCCCTCACCATGTCAAGGGTGGGGACCCTTGACAGCTATCCTGTTTCCTTCGATGAACAGATGTGCTTGTGATTATGGAGGGATGGAGGGAGGGATAGATGGATGACGCAGTTTGGCAAAAGGAGACAGGGGCTTCATGGAACATTTAGAAGCCTGAATTTGGTCCATCTCACCACACGCTAATAGCATGACCCAGAGCAAGTTACCTTCCCCATCTTAGCTAAGCTTCCTCATCTATAAAATTAAAAGTTGGATTATATTCTCTTTAGGACCACTGTCAGCTCTGACAATTAAGGATTTCAATCATTTTCCTCCAGTGACATCCGGCCATTGCCTGAACACACTACCTTAGGTTGGCTCGGCACTCACCAGAGGGCATGCGCTATCCTGGGTGCTGAAGGGCGGACTCGCAAGCTGCCAGGAGCTGGAGATTTTTCTGAGCGATGTCTTTCCCTGGGGCTTCCTCCAACCTTTCTGCGTGAGTTCCACGGAATGCTGACTCTGTTTAGGAGCGTATTTCATGCTGGAGGGAGCTGTTCAGGTTAATCCACTTTCTCCCCCCGCCCCAGGCTCCTGCCTCTTGCCAGTGTGTTTAAGACTTCTCAGCCCAGCCCTGAAAATGTTCCCTCCCAGGCAGTTTGTCTCTGCAACCATTGCTCCTGCCTCTGCCCAGCTGCAATTCTCATGGTTCTCTTGCTCCCAATTCATCTGTCCTTTCAAGACTTACCTGGGGGGGCTATAAAAGGCCCCAGCCTGCCAGTCTGGGAGGCCCTTGTCTGTGCCAGAAGGAACCTATTCAGAGGCACATGAAGAAGGAGGAGGAGGAGGGGAGGAAGAAATCAGGGGTTCTGTAGATCCCACTATAAATTTAAGGGTGCAGCGTCTCGTTTCCCACAGCTCAAGATTTCTGAGATTCCTAAGCCTGAACCACATTTGTCCCAAAGAGGTGGATGTGGAGCCAAGAAAGCATCATCTTGGGCCAGAGAGCAGGAGATTGTGAGTCAGCCTTTGTGTGCCACAGAGATTTCCATCTCCCCACCTTTCTTCCCATTCTGAATTGGTTGGCGGAAGAAACTCAACTCCAACCCACTGCAGCTTCATTTGTTGAAGGGATCTAGGAGAACCTCACAGAATCTAAGGAAGAGTTGGTAGGAAGAGCAAAAATAGAGATAGGCCTCAAGAATGGCTCGATCCAGGGATCAGAGTGCTTCAGGTCATCCCTTAAAATATAACATGCTCCTCCATGCACATTTGTTTCACTCTCCTTTCCTCCTGAGGACTGCCCTTTTCTTGCCTCCCAACCCTTATGGAAAAAACTGGAGTCCAACAGCTCTGGAGTTTGACATGTTACTGCTTCAGTGACCCAAAGAGAGACTGCCCCAATTTCTATGTTTCCCAAATCCAGAGCTCCCAGGAAAGGGATTTAATGGCCTAGCATGGGTTGGGCATCCACTCTTGGACCAATCGACTATGGCAAAGGGCTAGGGTCATTCGTGGAGTCCCTGTGTACCACTACAGGGCAGCAAAGCATGGTCAGAATGGGAGGGAGAGGAACAGGAGCTTAGGAACCCATTCCATTCATAATGACGTATGTCCTCTCTTATTCCCGGCCATCAGAATGGCCACAGAAATGGGCATTGGTGATTAGCAGTCTGTCCTGGAAACTCTCGAGTATGACCAGGTCTTCTCTCCATCCTCTGTGGCTTCCTTGTCACTCATTCATACCCAGAATTATCCACAACCTGAAATGGGTCAGGTCCTGTTCACGCAGGAGATTGGAGCAGCAGCTCTTCACTCTCTTCTTACTCTCTTGAATCAGTCTATTCTTGCAGCCTCCTCATGCATCCTGTAGTTGACCCACCCAGGAAGCTCCAGAAAGCAGGACCGGAGTCATATTTCACACTCTGTTAGCCAGACACACTCACCCTCATTAGATGCCACCCCAGACCCCTGTCTTTCCACTTGCCATAAATCCACTGCCCCACGCCAGGGGGGTTTTCCTGGGAATCCCTTCCTCCTTGAGGGTTTTAGCATCAAGACCCTTCCCCTGCCAGGGTCCTTCTCTGATTCACTTGGGCTTCAATTTACACAGTAGTCACACTGACTAACATACTCTTTCTCATCAACTTATTTTCCACTTTTATTGAATTGCTTTCCCTTTGGCTTACTTTTAAAACTCTGACTTCTCTTCTGCTTGACCTTTAACTTGATGTATTTAATATTACTGCTATAAGGTTCTCAGTCTGCCTGTCCTATCTGTCACAGACATGCCCACGCATCCAAGGAATTTGCGGCTTACAGGATGGAATCTTTGGACAAATGAAGCATCTTTCGTAATGTGAATTTCTGCCCACACTGTTTCCGTGGGCCCGAGAAGTTCCCAACATCAGGGGCAGTCTTGACCTCCCTCCAAGCCACCAAACGAGCTGATCACCCGTCTAAAGCACAGTCACAGTCTTGGAGGAAGACAGAGTGTTTCCAGCAAGTCTCTGGGATAGAGGTATGAGTGCTTCCAGTTTGGCCATACTGTTTTTCTCCCAATAGTCCCTCTGCCTGAGGATATACTGGAAAGCCTGATGCTAAAGGCATCTGCTCCATATCTGAGGGTTTAACAGGATTTCAATGCCTGGAAGGCAGGCTGGTCTCTGAGCAGCACAAACACATGCAGCATTTAGACCCTATCAACCCACCAAGGGCCGTCCTGGTCACCAGCTGTGCTGACCCACATATCTTCCGGGTGTCTGGGACGAGCTTTTGAACCTGAAGCCACCATGAACCTCTCGCCTTGCACTGATGTTCATACAGGTTCCTGTGTTAGCAGATGCAGGTCAAACATGGAGATGTTTTACATCGTTCAACTTCTTGCCTGGCACAAATTCAGAGGGGAAAAATCTGGTCTCATCAGAGGTCAAGGAGGGCTTCACTAGGGCATTATTGTTCAAATTGGCTTTCCTAGAAAAGATTTGAAAGGGGACAAAGAGAGAGAAAAGATTGTTCCTTCTAAGGTGGTCCAAGAACACTTCTCTCTTCCTGCCCAAACTTAACAAGTGTTCATTTGGAAAATGCTGGAGTCAGGAATTAAATAGGATTATCTGGGTATGCTAGAGTATTGAAAGACTCACGTCCACTCCTGCGTGTGAAGTCTCTTTGGAGTTTCAAACAAAAAATAAAGAATTCAACCCCATCCAGGTATGAAGATCCACCTTTTCTGGAAAGCCTTTCTTGGCTGCTCCAAACTCCCAGTCTCTCCTTTTTTTGGAACTCCTGAGGTCTCCACCTTGGTTTTACAATTTCCTACCAGGCGTGGTAGTTACTTGTCTGGCAGGACTGTGATCTCCCTTACTGGATTACACACTCCACGGACAAGGCCTGGGTGTGATTCCTTTCTAATATACATGTGTGTAGATAGGGGCACATTAGCAGACGCGGATCCTAGCATTAATCTGACTTTGTATTAACTGACACCTTTCCAAAAGCAAGTGATAAAAATTTAAAAATAAAAAATAAACCAACTCAAGCACCGTTGGGTGAAAAGAGAATTCATTAGTCGGCTTAACGGAAAAATCCAACGTTGCTTGCTTCAGGTATGGCTTGATCTACGTGCTCTTCAGGACTTGGTTTCTCTCCAGTTCTCAGCTTTCCTTTCATTAGTTGGTCTCATGCCAGGCTCCACAAGGTGGCCCCTGGCATTCTCCTGGTTCAGGTCACCCCAGTGTTCCCAGGGCCAGGAGGGAAAAAAATGCGTGCCCCTTCCCAAGAGTCTGCACCCAGGCCTCATTGCATCCGATTGACTCTGACTGGAACACAGGCAAATTCTGAACTGGCCATGAGATGTGAGGCTCTGGTTGACCAGATCTGGGTGATATGTCCACTCCTGGACCAGAAGGAGCAATAGCTCCCCCCAGAGCATAAGCACCAAGAATGGGAACTGAGGAAAAGGGGAGGGTCCTCCACCAGAACAGGGTGGATGAGGGAGGGCACCAACTGTAGAACAGCAGCCCTGGAAATTAGTGCAGGCACACATGGGAGCTCACCAGAGAGAGAGAGCACTAGTGCCTCAGCTTAAGTAGGGGAGCGAGGGCACAAGCTGTAGAAGTGAGGCCCGAGGGGTGCCTTGGCCTGCTGGCAGCCACTCCCCTGGCCACGTGGGAGGCAGAGGAGGAAGCAACCAGGAGAAGGAGCAAGTGGCCAGAACGCGAACGCCCAAGAAGGTCACACCTAAACCCGGGGCAGGATGGCTAGTGAGCCCAATCGTCCCCAAGGCCAGCCTGGGATCCCCCCAACACTGAGACCTTCTCTGTTTGTAAACCCCCAGCTCCCTCCCAACTTGGCCTTCCCGGGATGTGCCCAGATAGTTTAGGAGCCATGAGTTCCTACCCCCTTCCTCTTCAGATCATGAGCGCTTGTGACCCCACACCATCCACTGCGCAACAGGACCGTTTCAGCCAATGGTGCAGTCTCCCTGCACCATCCTGTGCGGCACTGTCCAGACCACTGAGCACTTCTCATTGCCTGCCCGTTACCCCTCCCCGTGTGTTGACAGAGCTGTCCCTCCCACCAGTGCCGCCACAGGAGGCCAGATCCGTGTTCACGTATATGGTTCAGAACCTGAGACCCGCAGCTGCCGCCCAGTAAGGGGAAACATTACCGAAGACTTGAAGCCCCTCGGAGCAGACCAACCTGCCAGGTCAGCACAGGTGCCACCCCAGGGAGGCCCTGGGAGAAGGTGAGCCTCCCCCAGCTCCTGATGCAACAGCAGATGGCCATACGCCACTAGCAAAATTGAAGTTGCCAGTCACAGCCGATGGAGGCGTTGGAGGAACACTTAGAGTCTCTTCCATGATGTCCTGTCTGTGGACAACGTTCCCTCCCCTGCGGTCCCCACTTCTGTCAAAAGAAGCCCTGCCCTCGGCTGCTGCTTTGTTCCAGAACAGCCAGAGTCTGGAGGAGGCCTGACAGGGGGCATTTCAAGGAGAAGGACGCTCACCTAAGTGTCCTTCATGCCCCCATGGACCTTGCTGAGCACCCAGCTGGCGATGATGGCAGAGGGCTCAGTTCGGGCTCCAGGGTGGACGTAGCCTGGGGCAATGCCCTTTGCCCCTCTGATCCTTGGTTTTCTCCGTGGAAAACCCCCATACATGTGTTCATGTGCATATTATCTGGAAATTAAATGAGATAGTCTCCATGGGGCAGAGGCTCCTAGGGGTCTACTCAATGTCTGCCCTCATCTTCTTCCTTAGAAGCATGATCCCCATCTCATATGGAACAGCAATGTACCCCCTAAACAGCAGCGTTTCCCATCTGACCAATGAAACAAGAGCAATGTGTGTCCTTTCCACTGAAAGGACATGCAGGGGCCCCCACTTGCCCCTGTGCCCTTTCTCTCATTACTTGCAGCTGTGCTGGTTGGGGAGCCAGTAGGACTTCTAGGAAAGGCCCACTAAGGCTGTGAATCAAAGAGAAGGTGCATCTCTTTTGTCCTCCTTCACCCAGGTTCTCTTTCTCTTTGGCTAGAATAAGAATGTGATGGCTGGAGCTCCAGCATCCAGGTTGGCTCATGAGGTAACTTTAAGAATGGAAGTCTTACGTGGCGTGGAAGGAATACAGAGGACCCTGCATCCCTGATTACGTCATGAACTCCAAGGCAGTTCTTTATTCTCTATCCCTTCGGCTCTTACATACCTGAGCCTGGGATATTTTGGATTTTATGATACATGCAACCACACCTTATCTTGATGATTATGCTATATAAAGCCATATGCACAGTGCCCACACATAGTAAGCCCTCAATAAACAAAAGTAGCTATCATCAGGTTGGCCCTGGGATTTCACTCTGCCTCTGACTTGGAAATTTGGAATTATTTTTTCTTTGAATAAGTGCTATATACATGCCCATCATCTTTTCAAAATTAGCTACAGTTCAATTAATAAGTGGATTTTTTTGGTATCATCCAACCATACACAAGAAGCTTTAATAAGCATTCTTTCACAACTTACAAACTCTGTCATCTGATTTTTTTAAAAAAGATTTTATTTATGGATTTGAGACAGATACAGAGAGAGAGAGCATGAGCAGAGGGAGAGGCAGAGAGAGAGGGAGAAGCAGACTCCCCGCCGACCTGGGAGCCCAATGCAGGGCTGGATCCCAGGGCCCAGAGATCATGACCCAAGCTGAAGGCAGATGCTTAACTATCTGAGCCACCCAGGCGCCCCCTGTCATCTGATTCTTAAATCATCCAGCTCCCAGGTCCCTCATCCCCGCTTGAAGCAGAGACCCAGAGACGTGCATCTGACTGTCCAAGTCCACCCAGCCACTTCCTGGCTGGGTTCTGGCACTCTGGCTGCTGGTCCAGGGCCTCCTGGACAGCACCGCGGTCAGTGGGGTCCCTGCCCTCCGGGAGTTTGTAAACAGCAAAGGCTCAAGGTGTGCAAACAGAGTCAAGAGCCAGAGCAAAGGGAGGGGGCAGGGGCCATCTAACCTCAGGAGGTGGGGCGAACATGGCGAGAGGAGCTGAGAAAGACCCGGAGGACAAGGCAGGCTGCCCCCTACCCCGGGAGGGGCAGCGGCAGGACCAGGGGCAGTGGTCATGCCCGCGTGAGGCGGCGATCAACGCCCTCGTGTGCACTGCTATTCAAACCCTAGACTGCGCAAGGAGCGTTCCCAGCACCGCGTGGTGTTCTTCCTGCACTGCCCCTGAGCCTGGTGGTTTTCTCTGAGTGCCCTTGGGATCTGGAGGGAGCCGCTTCGGCCTGAACACATGGCTCTGCCTGTGGCGGCCAGCGCAGCCCCAAGCAGCCCCGTGCAGCCCCGCCCAGCCCCTCCCAGCCCCGCGCAGCCCCGAGCACACAGCCCCGCACAGGACTCAGGCCCCCAGCCGCTGCCCGGCCCTAACGTGCAGGTCCCCACGGCTCTGCCCGCTGCACCGCACCCCTGCCGGCTCCCTGGGGGTCTTGCAGGGAAAGCCTCTTGGCGGAGAGCGTGGGCAGGACATGTGCATTTGAGGAAACCTTGCCAGGTCATCTTCTAAAGGGCGTTTGGGGAGTGAAAGATGATCTGGAGGGAACGGGTTGGCTTCCTGTGCTCTTCCTAAATCAGAAGGAAGAGCCCCCGGGGCCTGATGCGCAGGAAGGGCTGGGAGCTGCTGTTTCTGCGCCCCGCGTCCTCAGCATCATCCCAGAGTGACTTCTGCTCTTCCACAAAATCCAGGGGGGCGAGGCCACAAAAGCCCTCATCTTGGTGAGTGTGAGCATGTGTGCATCTACTGCTGGGTTCACTGGCTCTGGGGCTTTAGAAAAATTCATTCTGTGTCTTCCCCAAGAGCATGGAGGGGTCCTGACTGCCTGCACCTCCAGCGTGGGGCCAGATGGGCTCCGGGTGTGCGTCTGCAGCAGACCTCCAGGGGCTCCTGTTTCCGAGAGCCCCCCTCCGTGTCCTGTGAATTCACAGCGAAGGGAAAGGTTAGCAGGGGGGCATTAGCACGGCGGGCGCGGGCCCTCTGCCTCCCTGGAGGGAGGCGATGATGCATTCCTGCCCTTGGCTGACCCAGCCCTGGGCTCGTGAAGATAGTCATTCCAGCACAATTTTGTTTGCTTTCATCAGTTTGTTCCTGCCCCTGACCCTCGACACAGCCCAGACTTCAGTCAGATCTTCAGAAACCGGCTTCTTCTCTGGACATCAAAAGCACAGACAGGCTGGGTGGGGGGAGTTGGGGGTGCTCGGCATCTTGGCAATGCCTGTGGTCATGCCTCCCATCATTTGCAAAGCCGTGCGAGGCTAGATCCCACGGCTGCGGCGCGGCTGTCAGATTAGAGTTAGAAGTCCACACCGTGGAAAATAATTCTGGAGACCATCAGAGGCTTCTGGGGCAAACAGGAAGATGAATTCAGGCTCTTACAAAAGACTGACGTCAGCTACCACACTTCTGAGAGGCCATCAGCCTTTGGGGGAAATCCAGGAGGAATTAGCCAACACCGGCCAAGCAAAGGGAAAGACCCTCAAAAGGTTTGAGGGGAGCAAACGAGGCCAAAAGGCCCACCTGGAGGACCCCAGAATCCGTAGGGCACAGGGCAGCTGCCCCAGAGTGAGAGGGTCTGTGACCCAGAGCAGACAAAGCTGAAAAGAAACACCAGGTGGATCAAACTATTTCCAAGAAACACAACCACACCCCAGAGAAAAGCCCCAGCGGGTCCCCACCCAGCTGAGGCGGCCTCCACGCGCAGGGGGCCCTGCTGCCCGAGGGAGGGGTGAAGCAGGTTGTCCCTGCCCTCACCTGTCTCTACTATGAAGAGCAAAGGAGAAGCTCATGGGCAAGAGAGAAAGGTTTTTCGGTTGTTGGGGGAAGAACAGAGACAGACAGACAGACAAGGAGAGAAAGAAGGTGAGGGAGGGAGAGAGCGAGGCAGAGAGGGGGGAGGGGGGAGGGGTGGCGTTTGGCTGCATTCTGCGTGGCTTTGCTGACCCCACGATTCCAGACAGTGGCAGGTCCAGGATAAACCTGCCCCCGTGCTCGCCAGCGCTTCCCTCCGGACCTCCCCCCAGGAGCGAACGGGCCGGCTGGCCCTGGAGGCCGCCGCGTGTCAGTTAGAGGCAAATTATAACTTCTGAGCGCCCGTCGGCGCCGCCGAGGTTGGACGCCGGGCACAACCCGTCAGGGGCCGACTTCGCTCAAGCAGGAGAGTCCATTGGGTTCTGTTTCTCGACATAGATTTATGGATATGTTTTCAATGCTAAGAATAGAATCCTTCGAGGTTTTTTGTTTTGTTGGGTTTTTTTTTTTTAAGATTGCTGAAGAGGTTCTGGGAGGAGGAAAGGCATGAATCTGCCAGCCTGCCCCACGCATTGGGAAGACCTCTGCGCATAGCGTCTCAGGCTCGGGGAGCCCGGCTGCGCCCGCCGCGGACACGGGCAACCAAGCCGCCAGGACCCTTGCCCTTGGCCTTGGATTCGCTTCTCAAGGCCTCCTGTGCCCGGTGGACCGGCCCTCAGCCCTGGGGGGGCTCGGAGGCCGGGCCGGCCCACTCATCCTCTCGCCCGCAGCTGCACTGAGGGTGCCCTGCGTGACAGCCTCCCACAGACGCCCCGAAGCCACAGCACATCCTCATCTCCATGTCGCAGATGGCAAACTGAGGCTCCAAGAGGCTGTGGGAGGAACGAGAACATGGACTCAAGCCCGGGAGGGTTCGCGCTGCAGAATCCGGGGAATCGGGTTCGCCTGCGAAGGAACACACCCGGCTCCTACAGCTGTGGATCTGCACCTGCTCCCGGACCGGTCTGGGCCGGATGTGCCCATCTGTGGAGTGGGGACAGTCCTACCCGCCGTGCTGGGCTGGTGCGGGGACAGCAGCTCACATAAGCTGGGACCGAAGCGCGGCACGTGCTCAAGAAGCTGGGGCAGCCTCTGTATGCTGTGGGGTCCGGAGCGCAGGGGCTTTGGGAGAAAAGCAGGGAAAGCCCGAGGGTCCTGGGCTAGGGGGCTGCTCAGGCCTGGCCAGCCTTGGAGTACCACTCCTCGAGGCAGCCCACGGGCTCCGCTGTCCCCAGTTCTCGCGTGCTGCCCACAGCCTCACAGACCCCCAAGAGGGTGGAGTCTGGCATCGGAGCCTCCCAGACTGGCCGGGTGACCCCAGACAGGGCAGCCGCACCTCCGGGCACCCACTTTCCGGTCTGCAAAGTGGGGCCCTTGGGAGAGGTTGGGGAGCTCCCTCTGCAAAGCCCCCATCAGAGTATGGGCTTCAGAGAGCCGGGGCCTCGGGGGAGGACCAGCCAAGTCCCCCGGGGCTGCGGTGTCCACGTGTCACCCGACCGGAGTGGCACCCCGTGTGGAAAGGTGAGCCCTGCCCTCCCTCCTGCAGAATTTCCCTGGCGAACATCTGCAGGGCAAAAGCTGGCATCCACAGAATGTTCCCATCCGCCCTTCCGTGCTTCCTCCTCCAAGGCTGGGAAGAGGGCCTCCTCCTTCCCAACAAGCTGGCAGCAGGACATTTGATCGCTTTTCACGAGATTGAACAAACAGGGAAGAGATGGGTCTGCGGCACATCCGTGAAATCCCCTCCGGGTCCTGGTAACGAACGACTGCTTTCATTTTAGGAGCCAAACCCAGGACCTGAGCCACTGCCGGTCCCCAGAGGGGAGAGCACAGGTCATCTGTCTGACCCCGGCCAGGCGTCCTTCCCCAGCCCGGGAGCGTTCGGGAGGCCGGACAGATCCGGCGGAGGATGGGGCTACCGTTAGAGCCCACAGGGTGAGCCCTCGGCTTGGCGCGGGGCGGGGAGGGGACCGGGAGCTCCTTGGGGGAGTTTCCATCTGTTCCCCTGCAGTCCTTCCCGCCCGCCGCCCCCGGCCCCAAGCTCACGAGTCTCCACAAACTGGGTCTCGACTCTGCTTGGTTGCCCAGGTTGCCCTCCAGACTGCGCCGGGCGGGCCTGGGGGTCAGGGCCAGCATCAGAAATGTTGAATGAGGACGCCGGACCCCGCTGGAGACCAGGGACAGCATTCACTGCTAGGGGGTCTGCTGCCTGCTGCCCTGGGCCACGTGTAAATCCAGTCCCACAGATAGGAGGACGGGCAGAGGGCTCCTGGGGGTGCTGCACTGCAGAGATGCCTCGTGGGGGGCTGGGGGGCAGAGCTGTGTTCCCGAGCCTCTAGCAGATAGAGCCTCCAAACTGGGCACCATCCTTCACCCCGTTCACTGAGAGGACCCCCAGGTGAGGGCAATGGAGGAAACCGCCTGAGGTCGCAGATCTTGGAGGCAACGGAATCAGGGTCCAGGCTGGGCCATGGGGGCGGGGCTCACGTCCATGGCCACCCAGGGCAAGCTCCGTTCAGTGCCCCACCCAGGCTCCCGGG
>CM053606.1:2398972-2414062 GCA_028646535.1 Procyon lotor
TGTACAGAGTATGAGCACAGATTTCCGTGTTAGACTGCCTGAAATAGAATATTGGATCTGCCCTGGCAGAGTCAGGACCTCCAAAAATCCACTCCTACAGAAAAGCAATGAGAACATGGAGGAAAAAAATGTCCAAGTCAAGTTTTTTAAAACTATGGAGATTACCAAAAAAAAAAAAAAAAAACCAAAAAAAAACTATGGAGATTACCAAAGTTTTTTAACAATGCAAGAATTTATTGAAGAAAAAATGGCTAAATCTTGATAAGAATGGTGAGCCCTGTGGCATTTTAACTTGCCCTCTCCCCAGCTACAGGGCAGGCTTCAAAATCAACAGCCTCCCAGTCATGATAGCTATAAAATCCAGCAGCCTTGGCAGCCACTAGAGAGGGAGAAATAGGTCTGGATGTCCCTAAAAAGCAACAACCCATCCTAACCCAGTTAGGATGGTCACTAACTGACCTGTGAGCTCCCTGAAAAAGCCTCATTCCCACTGTCTCCATCTGACCTGATCCGGACATCACTCAGTGAGACCAGCCTCTATCAGGGGCTGTTCAACATTGCAGCTGCTGGAGACAGTGTTACCAAGTAATCTGATAAGAGGTTATGAGAAAACTTAAACAAAAAATTGGGATATGAAAACAGGTTTTTGAAAAGCTCTGACTTATTCCTAGGCATCCTGAAGGCCACAAGCATGTGCAGGGTTGTGTAGTCCCTGGGAAGCGATGATAGTGACTGGGGAGAAAAGAGAAGGTCCTCTTCTCTCACTGACAGTTGGTGCTAAGACTCTGCACAGGCAGGAGGTGAAAGGCTAAGGCAGAGTTGCAAATTTCCTGCCCAAGCATTGAAGACGTGCCTCAGCACATGCACAGAAGCCCCATGACAAAGACTCAGAGATGTACTCATTCGAGTCATTTAGGAGAATCTCTGTCAAATTGTTAACTGACCATGAAGCTAAACAAGTAGAGACTTTATGGCCACAGACAACAAAGAATACAGATTTGGTCCCCAAAAAGTCAGTACACAAACAGCACCAGAAATGAACTTGGGGGAAGGGGTCTGATCTCCAGAGTTGTCACACTAATTATTTTGAATGTCATGTGTTCAACAAAAGGTTACAAGACGTGTAACACAGCCGGAAAGTATGACCAATACACAGGGACAAAGGCAGTCAATAGAAACTTTACTTAAGAGAGGCCCCATAGGAATTCCTAAACAGACTTTATTATTATTATAAATATTATTGTAGGTTATTATAAATATTTTTGCAAGTCTAAAGGCACCTACAGCTAAAGAGCTAAAGGAAAATAAGAGAACAATGTCTCACTAAAGACACAATATCAGGGCTTCTGCATGGCTCAGCCAGTTAAGCAACTGACTCTTGATTTTGGTTCAGGTCATGATCTCAGGGTCATGGGATCAAGCCCTGTGTTGGGCTTCACACTGAGTGGGGAGTTTGCTTAAGGATTATTTCCTTCTCCCTCTGCCCCTCCCCCTCCCCCTGCTAATGCTCTCTCTCTCTCTCTCTCTCTAAGGAGTAAATAAATCGATATTTTAAAAATAAATAAATAAATAATAAAGACACAATATCAATGCAGAGATAGACATTATAAGAATGAACCAAATAGAAATTCCAGAGTTACAAAAATACAGTGACTGACATGAAAACTTCACTATACGGCTTCAATGTCAGATTTGAACTAGCTGAAGAAAGAATCACCAAATTTGAAGATGGGTTGATTGATATTATCCTGTGAAAGGAACATAGAGAAAAGGAACAAAGAAAAACTTGTGGGATGCGACCAGGTACACCAACACATCCATAATAAAAGGCCCAGAAAGACAGCAGAGACACAAGGGAAGGAAAAAAAAATCTGAAAATAATGGATAAACAAATGAAAAATCCCCAAATGTGATGAAAGTTGTCAATCTATATACCAAGAAGTTCAGCAAACTCTCAAGTAGACAAAATTGAAGAAAGTTACATGACACATCCTGGACCAAGTGATGAAAAACAAATACAAGGAATCTTGAAAGTAGCAAGAGCAGGGCCACTTGTCACACACAAGGTGTTTTCACAGCTGGATTCCCATCAAAACCAGGGAAGCTGGAAGGCAAGGGAGGGACAAAGTCCAAGTCCTGGAAGAAAGAGAACTCTATACCAGGCTAAACTATCCTTCGGGAAAGGATAAATTAAGACATTTCAAGATTAACCAAAAGTGAAATGAATTCGTTGCTAGCGGCAATGGCCACAATCGCCAAACTGTGGAGAGAACCAAGATGCCCTTCAACAGATGAATGGATAAAGAAGATATGGTCCATATATATATGGTCCATATATACAATGGAATATTATGCCTCCATCAGAAAGGATGAATATCCAACTTTTGTATCAACATGGACAGGACTGGAAGAGATTATGTGGAGTGAAATAAGTCAAGTGGAGTCAATTACCTTATGGTCTCACTTACGTGTGGAGCATAAGGAAAAACACGGAGGGCATTGTGAGAAGGAAGGGAAGGGTGAATGGGGGGAATCAGAGGGGGAGATGAACCATGAGAGACTGTGGACTCTGAGTAACAAACTGAGGGTTTTGGAGGGGAGAGGGTGAGGGATTGGGCGAGCCTGGTGGTGGGTATTGAGGAGGGCACGTATTGCATGGAGCACTGGGTGTGGTGCATGAACAATGAATCTTGTAACATTGAAAAAATAAAAATTATTTGGGGAAAAATAAAAAATAAATTAAATATATATATATATATATATATATATATATATATTTATATATATTTATTAAGGGAGTCCTCCAGGCCAAATGGGACAGTAACACAAATCTATCCAAAAAAACAAGAAACACCAATAAACGTGAATACTAAAAGGTGAATATTAAGGCTATGATAAAAAAAAATAGATAGTATTTGTTATAACCGTCTCCTTCTCTATCCCATCTCAAAGGACCCCATAGCACAACAATTGCCAAACCTTGTTGACTGGCTTATAATGTCAAGATGTAATTTGTATGACAATATTAGCACAGAGGAAGGGGGAAGAAATAGAGCTATATCAAGAAAAGCTTTTGTGTACTATTGAAATTAAGGCAGTATTAATCGGACCAAGATTGTTTTAGGTTGGTTGTAACCCCCAGGGCAATGACTGAAAGGATTATGCACCCCACGTATTCATCTCAATAAACATAGAAAAATATTTGACAAAATAAAATACCCTCTCCTGATTGAAAGCACTCAGAAAACCAGAAGGAAATTACCTCAACTGAAGAAAGAGAACAAAGGAGAAGAAGGAGGAGGAAGAGGAGAAGGGGAAGAAAAATGGGAAGGAGAAGGAGATGAAAATAGGAATAGGAGGAGGTAGAGGAAGAAGAAGAAGAAAAAAGAAAAAAAATAGGTAACATACTTAATAGTGAAAAAGTGAATGCTTTCCCCACAAGTTCAGAAACAAGCAGGGATGTCCATTCCCCCCCTTCCCATCGAACATACTGACTGGAGATGGTAGCCGTGGCATTTATGCAAGAAAAAGAGTTAAAAGTCATCTGAACGGTAAAGGAGAAGTAACGCTGTCCCTATATGCAAATCATATGCCCTTGTAGATAAAAAATCCTAAGGAACACAGAAAGAACTATGTATAACTGAGTCGAGCGAGGTTGGAGGATATGGGATCAATAGACAAGGTCTCTAGGCAGGCTAACGGAGAGAGGGAGGGAGAGAGAGAGAGAAAGACAAAAAGAGAGAAAGAGAAGGAGAGAAGACCCAAATGACTACTGTCAGAAAGGAAACAGGGGCCCTCACAGCTGATCTCATGGACATTAAAAGTTGATAAGGGAATATTTCAAACAACTCAGTGCCCATATGTTGGGTAATTTAGATAAAAGGGACTGATTACTTGAAAGACAATCTACCAAAATTCACATGATGTGTGTGGTGAGATACCACATCAAAAACACAACCCATGAAAGAAAATTTTGACAAGATGAACTTTATCAAAACAAAATCTTCTGCTGTGCGAAAGATACTGTTGACAACAGAGAGAGCCACAAGTGAAAAAAAGATTACTTGGAAAAGATTTCTCTGATAAGGAACATTATTCGAAATCTACAAGCACTTTAAACTCAACAATAAGGAAACAGGGGCGCCTGGGTGGCTCAGTTGTTAAGCGTCTGCCTTCGGCTCAGGTCATGATCCCAGGGTTCCTGGGATCCAGCCCCGCATCGGGCTCCCTGCTCAACAGGAAGCCTGCTTCTCCCACTACCATTCCCTCTGCTTGTGTTCCCTCTCTCGCTGTGTTTCTCTCTGTCCAATAAATAAAATCTTTTTTAAAAAAAAAGGAAAAGAAAATGATAACCAATATTTGGGAGGGTAGGAGGAGATCACATTATATATATATAAAATCAGATACATATAATTATATATAAGATAATATATAATATATATATTATATAATATGTATAAAATAAGAACTGGAATCCAGAATATATATGTATATATATGTGTATGTGTGTATATATATATGTGTATATATAAATGTGTATGTGTATATATAATATATATGTGTGTATATATGCGTATGTGTGTATATATATGTATATATAAATGTGTATGTGTATATATAATATATATGTGTGTATATATATATATGTATTTTTTTAAACCCTTACAATTCAATATAAGAAAGCAAAACAATTCCTTTTAATTGGGCAAAAGAAATGTGAATGGAGATATGCAGGTGTCATAGAGGCAAATCAAAAGAAGCTCAACTTTACTTGTCATCAGAGAAATACCATTGAAAACCACAGTGGAAACACCACCATGTATCCGCAATGGCTAAACTTAAAGTCTTCCAATACCAAGTGTTGGCAGGAACACAGAGCAGCTCAGACATCCATCCTCGCCAACAGGAATGTGAAATTCGAGAGCCAGGCTGGGACAGTGCCGGCCCAGTTCTTAAAGACCTGACTACACTTCCAATGTATCCCCAAGTTCCACGGCCAGGAATTCGTGCGAGAGAAAGGAAAGTTCGTGCCCACACCAGAACTTGACCTAGATGCTTCTCACACCTTTATTTATCACAGCCAAATGCCAAAACAACCCAACTGCCCACCAACAAGTGAATGAGCGAACACACTGCAATAGTCACACAAGGGATACACACTCGGCAGGAAGATGGACCCAACACAACAACACGGGAGACTTCAAGATGTCCTGGGTCGAAGCAAGGCCAGCTGGACAGTGAAACTCAGACCTTCGCATCATCGTGTCTTAGAGCTGTGCTCCCTGAGCCCAGGGGAGGACGGACGGGGTCAGTTCCCCGGGGCATGACCCAAGTGCCAGAGAGAGTAGGGACTGGGGCCGGCTGAGGAACCGTCGAGGGGAAACCAGAAAATTAGAACCTCACATAGTCCCCTGAAGTAAATTCAGATGAACCAAAAATGTAAACACAAAAAGGTTTAAAACAGGAAATGACTGTTTGTACAACTCTTGGTTATGTAAAAACAAAAATGTCCTGCAAGGCAAAACAAAAGCCTCAGAAGCAAAGTCAAAGGACAAATGTGGACTGAGAATGTTATGGAGGAGGGGAGGGAGAGAAGGAGGGGGGAGGACTTCATTTCTATTACAGATAAGAGCTAATTTCTTTAATGCACGAGGAGCACCTAAGAATCTACAACACAACAACCAGCCGCCCACAGAAACAGGAGATGAAAGCTCATTGAGAAAGCAGCACAAGTGGTTCTTAAACATAGTGGAGATTTTTACCCTCCCTCCTAATCAGAGAAATGCATTTTCAGTATGAGGCAGACAATAGTCGAAAACAAGGGACCACAGGGGCGGGGGGGGTGTGCAGCCCTCCCCACCCCGCCGGGCGCTGGGCACAGCGAGTCACGATCCAGGGACAACCTCTCTGCAGGTCAACGGGGAGCGCAGGTACCATTTTCACCAGAAACTGACTTTTGGGCACTTAGCCTTTGGATTTTAGTAAGGACAGAAGGACTCAGGGACTTGAGGACAGAAGCATCACGTGCACAGGACTCTTCCTTGTCGAAGCAAAAGATTCAGGAAACCTGAATCGCTGTCATCTGAGGATCAGTCAGAGGATTCTGATGCATCCATACAAAAGACTGCTCGGTTGCCGTTAAAATAACGGTGTGACTGTGGACGCGCAGCTGCAGACCGGTCTCAAGACCTTGCTGAAGGGGAAGAGCAAGGTGCACGTGTCTAGAAGCCACGGACCGTGGCAGGGGCTCTTGGCTGCTGGTTCCATGTGAGGGGTCCGGGGCCGGCACGCTGTTCTTTGTTAGCTCTAATAGAGACAGGACAGAGGCTGCTGTGACAGGCGCTAGCCGGTCTGGACTCTGCCCTGCCGCTCTCAGGCCGCTCCCCCTCCCACCGCCCCCCCAACAAACACAGCTGAGCGGGAAAAGGCCACCTCCTTTCCTGGGGCTGTTCTCAAACCAGCGAAGCCTCCTCATCACATGAAGTCCCTCTTGTTAGTGAACCCCCGCCCCCCAAGGGAACGCAGGTGGGTGCCGCCATGCCGTGACCCGACAGAAAGAAGCGATCCACTCTCTGACAGGTGCAGGACGCTGGCGTGAAGAGACCCGAGTGTCTCAGAAATAAGCACTTTTCACCAACTTGCTCAACCCAACAAGGACTACCTTTTGATGAGAAAGATCGTCTGTCTTTATTCCGAGAGACTTACAAGAATCACATCACGATTCCGTAAGCTCTCGGTAATATCTTAGGAGAGCTGGTAATACATTCCTACTCTGCTAAGTTTCTACAATAATACACTCAAGTGTTAATACTTTGGAAGCTTCGAGGAAAACTTGTGCAATTATGGTAAAAACAATTGTCACGATTTCTACAGAGAGCACAGCTGTCAGGAACAAGAGAACATTTCAAAACATCTCCTCCAACACCTGTGTTTATTTTTAAATGTATGTATGTTTTCACTGGGGAATAAAGAAACGGAGGAAAACACATCCGACAGAGCCGACCTGCAGGGGATTTGAATCACTGACAGTTGCCCACCTCACCAAACACTGAAGGCACATACCAGTCAGGAAGTAATTATTTAGGAGATCAAAATCCGATCATTAACAGAAGCAAGACCGCAGAGCCCTAGACAATGCAGGTCGGGAACAGTAAAGGGGATTGGTGTTTTTCAGCCGGCCCACGTGGGTCCAAGGACAAGAGGACTCGGGGCAAACATGACAGCTGTGGGCCCATCTGGCCATTTGATGGATGTCCCAGTAGGGGAGCCACAATTATTCCCACTTTCCAGGTGAGCACGAGCTCCTTTCGGCTCTTTCCTGTGTCATCGGAAAGAAGGACTTCCAACGGTCCAGGCACAGGGATGGTAATCTGCCGGCAGAGTGGGCGCGATCTTGCCACGTCTCATGCTTCTGGTCGGGTGTGACTTTTTAATTTAAATTAATTCGGGGGAAATCCACCCTAGGGCCCCTCTGGTCGAGTCGGGAAAGGTGACAGTGAACACAGGACTGGGTGTCACTGCCCTCCTAAGCCCATCAGAGAAGCCAACGGCCGGTGGGGGTCCCACAGGGAGGGATGGGAGGAGAGAGAACGAGTCCCTTCCGTGAGCCTGGCTCCTGCTGGTTGTCCTAACCGTCCTCTCCTCTGTCTTGAACTGGGCTCTTTCCTACAGCACCACAGAGAGTGTGGGCTCTGTAGCCACTAGAATCGGGTTCGAACCCAGCCCTGCCAAATTTCTAAACTTCACTGAGCGTAGGTTTCCTTACCTGCTTAAGAAAAAAATCGGGAGTAGGAGTTAGTGTCATTACGTTTATTCCTGTTACGAAATGTCATGCATTGAAAGGAGCGTGGATAACGTTTCCCAGCAGCTTAACGAGCAGCAGTAACGCAAACACTGACGAGGCCTCCCAAGGTCTCCCCGCTCTCCGGTTGGAGACACCAACTCGGATCGCCCTTCGGGATGTTTTCTGGCCTCTCCGCCGCATGGATACTGTTCTCCTCCTCGATGTGAAGCACTCTGGGACCCCACAAGTACCCTGTCCCCACCGAGCCTCCACCCTAAGAGCGTGCATTGATGACTCTCTGCAAAACCCGTCTTCTCCAAGTTGTTGGACGGTTGTTGGAGATGATGCCCCTCCTCGGCACTTCTCGGCCAGCGTCCCCCCGGGAGTTAGGGCACTGCCTTTCCCTCACGGACTCACATATCCATTCACCTCTTAGTTGCCTACTTATAGCCGCTGTGGATTCTGCTCCACTGCTGTCCTTACTCGCTGCGATGCACGCGTGCCCAGCGGCAGCCCCGGAGCCCTCTCCCCATCAGCCCGCCCCACCGATTTCTCACGTGCATCTCCCCCATTCCCCTGGAAAGCTCGAGTTCCCGTCCAGCCCAGCGGGTTTTCCACATCTTCCTCCTACTGCGCACTTGTTTCCTTCGTTCACAGGACGGTTCTTCCCAAGACCTTCTTGTGCTTACTTTTGCGCTCAGTCCTGGGAGATGCAGAAAATAGCTTCCCCAGCCCTGCACCCTCACCACCCAAACCGAACCTCCTGAGCCACGTTCTAGGTTGGTCTGCTCTCCTTCCCCTGGACTGAGGGTAAGTTTTCCTAGGCCCCTGTGTCTAGTCTTTGGTGTGAGCTTTCCCCCTTCAACGTGGTTATATTATTCAGCTGAAAGGGAGCTGGATTCGTTTGTTTCTCGTTGCACTCGGTTTTAGAACTTTGCTCATCCTTGCTGTTTTCCCATCTTAATTTTATGTCCTGCTGCCTTCTTGTCACAGGTTCGATTCTGTCCACCAAAAATCCGTATGTGGAAACCGGAACCCTGAGGACCTCAGAATCTTACCTTATTTGGAAACAGTGTTGCAGGTGTCATTAGTCACGATGAGGTCCTACCGGAGGAAGGTGAGCCAATCGGGCAGGACACGGACCCGGGCACAAGGAGAGCCGTACGTGAGCATTAAGTCGGGCGTTGCTTACAAACCAAGGAGCAGCAAGGGTGGACGCAAATGACCAGGATCGAGGCACCAGGTGCAGAGCAGATCCTGTCTCACTGGATAGAAGGAGTGAAACTGCTGGCACCTTGATGAGGGACTCCAGCCTCCAGAACTACATAAGACTGAATTTCTGCGCTTTGAGCCTCCTGGTCTCTGTTCCTTCGTTAGGACACCCTTCCTGAATTCTTCCATCGCACTGACTTGCTTCTATCACAACTGTCCAAGGTATTTTAGGAAGCTCTCGTACTACCTGATAATTGAGAGTTTTACTTTCTTCCCAAATTCGGTACTTCTGCCCCACTGAGGCGGCAAACCCCCGCCGTGGAATGTGAGAGGGACGTGGGGACGCGGTGGACACTCGCCCTGGACGGGTCTTGATGCCTGCATTAATTTTTGTGCCACGCGGCACTCCTTTGCACACGCATGTGGCAGTGGACTTGTGCTCTCCTGCTGGCGGGCATGTGCTTTGCTGAGAGTCTTTCTGGTCTGGACGGTGCTGCCGTGAGGACCCCTGGCCTGTCTCTGGCACACCGATGGAGGGACAAGGGTCCCGGGATGTCAACAGCTTCTCTGCTCACCCCCCAGAAGTGCCAAGTGGATTTCTAGGGCCGGTGTGATGGTTTATTCTCCTATGAGCGATGCATTCCGGTGCCTGGGGCTCTGAGCCCTCTCTAAGGACACCGCTGTCAGAAGGTGACACTGTGCCGTGGGGAGGGCACTGCTGGCCGTCCTGAACTTGCTTCTTCTTTTTTTTTTTTTTTTTTTTTTGCAGATTTTATTTATTTATCTGTCAGAGAGAGAGAGAGAGCCCAAGCAGGCAGAGAGGCAGGCAGAGAGAGAAGCAGGCTCCCCGCCGAGCAAGAGCCCAATGCGGGGCTCGATCCCAGGACTCTGGGATCAGGACGTGAGCCAAAGGCAGAGGCTTAATGGACTGAGCCACCCAGGGATCCCCTGAACTTGCTTCTTCCCTGTCCTCAGTGAGGTGGGGCCTGGGGTGTGTGTCCAGAAGCACAGACCATGTGTCCCCTTCTAGAAAATGCCAGTTCAGTTCTTGGCTTCCTATGGCCTCCTTTCTATATTCTTTTTTTTTTCTATATTCTTAATACTACTTCTTTTTAGTTTTTTGCATTGCCACTATTTTCCTCCAGACACAGACCCCGCTTGGGTCTTGATCTTCACTTTACAGCATCTTCTGTTGAATGGGCACCCTTAATTTTAACGTGACCACATTTGTAAGTATTCTCCTTTATAGCTACTGTTAATTTTTATATCTTGTTTAAGAAATTCTTTCATACCCTGAGGTCATAAAGATATTTTCTCTTACAATTCTTCTAAAAGTTTCATTGGTTTTTCAATAAATTTGGGTAATTACCCATTAAAAAATTTAAGAAAATGTCTAAAGACTATTAGAAAATCTGAATCAGTCAACGTCCATTAAAGAAATGAATAAATTATCAGAAATCTCTCTTCCCGACTCAAAGAACACCAGGGAGAAATGGTTGAGAGGCCATTTCTTTTCTTCCATCAAAGAAAAGAATGAATGATGCTAAGATTTTTAAAAAATGAAGTTTCTCAGAGACCCTAAGAGGAAGAGTAGCCAACTCATTGGATGAGACTACTATAACTTTGATGACAAAACTCACAAAAACAGTAAAACCATAGATCAATTTCAAGCACAAATATATACGTAAAATATTTTTAATACATCAGTCAACCCGAGACAGCAGTGTATTTAAAAGAGATTATGTTTCATGACAAAGAAGGTTGTCACCAGGAGATGAGAACTTTTCAACATCCACAAATTCTGTAGGAGCATCAACTTTTGCCATTAAAGAAGAGCTACCAATGGACACTTCCGTGGATATAGATGCTCGACCCCATCAGTAATCAAGAAAGTGTACACGGAAACAAAAATGAAGAAATGAAATTTCTCCTACTTCCTGGATGAGCAAAAACTATAAATAGACTGTGGAATTTTTACAAAACGATGCGCTTTGCCATAGCTGAAATAAATGAACAAAGACGTAAATAGATCCACTTGGGAAAACCTGTAAAGAGCTAGCGTCTGTGTAGGATACCAGTTTGCTAACTGCTGAAATAGTCCCCAAAACATAGTTACTGGCTAGAGAAGGAGAAGGTGCGGTCACCTGCCCACAAGCGGGGAAGGGGCTGCTCAGATCTGCTCTCCGCTCTCTGCCTGTGTTTAAACACTTTAAAGCGGAGGCGGTTCCAGTTTTTCAAGATGCAAATTCTTTTTTTGTTTTTTTAAGATTTTATTTATTTATCTATCAGAGAGAGAGAGAGAGAGAACACAAGCAGGGGGAGCAGGGGAGGGAGAAGCAGGCTCCCCCCTGAGCAAGGAGCATGGCCCGGGGCTCGATCCCAGGGCCCCGGGATCATGACCTGAGCCCCAGGCAGACCTGGAATCACTGAGTCCCCCAGGCGGGCCCGGACGCCAGCTCTGAAGGTGATTCGCGGCTGCAGCCCAACCTTCACACTTGAGACTTTCCATTGTGTGTGTTTTACCACAACTGGAAATAAACATTTGGTCATCATGAAAACGTTCAAGAGCAGCCGAGCCTGAGAAGCCTGCGGGTGCGCCCTGGGTTTTGTCGTCTCCGTTAGAGGCAAGTGCGAGCAGCCCGCGGGAAGCCCCCTCGGTCCGTCAGACCCGCCAGAGCAGCCAAGGGCGGGGTTCCCGGCTCCGAGGCTCAGCCAGGGCCCTTTCCGGTGCCTGACACATGGGCCACACTCCGGCCACAGGCTGAGCCCACGCATGCTTTGGTCACGCCCTGTTTTATGTGGCCCGTCGTCAGGGACCACCCGTGAGTCTCGGGGCGCAGGTGGGATGGAATTGTGTGGAACAACCTAAAGGCCACGTCTTTACATCCCGGCAGACCCCAGCCCCCCAATTCCCGGGGGTCGCAAGCGGGACCACCCCGCCCACCCATCATTCAGGCCACTGGCAAAGCACACTGGTTTTTCCATTTCAATTCTCAGACGGGCCTCACTCTGCAGTGAAGGCTGAGCAGGACCCCCAGCCCCTCCTGTTTTGGAGCAAACAGCAGATTTTGCCAGCTGGTCCCTCTTGCTTTCTCCATGGTGACGTGGCGTGGCGAAGGGCCGGGCGTCTGTCACCGCACTCCTCGGGTCGCCCACCAGCAGCATCCCCTCCTCGTCAGACTCGCTTCTCCAGGAGGGAAGGGCTCTTGCCTTTAATTAAAGGAGGCCGGCCTCGCAAGTTCCGTGTCATAAACTCCGCATAATCCCGAGCGGACGTCTGGGAAACCTGCGTGTATTTCCAACTCTGTCCTTATTACACACTCGCAAGTCTGGACTGAGACGAGCAAGGGAGAAGATGCCCAAATTCAGAGCAGGCTTTGCACGATAGACTCAATAATCCTGCAGGATGTGGAGACGCTGGCGCTTGGCTGGAGCCCCGATGGGGACCACGGTCGCGTCCCGCTGACCCTGCGTCCTCCAGGGTCCCTGCTCGGCCTCGTTCATGAGCTTCCAACCTCGAGGCCGACCCTGCCCTCACTTCTCCTTTGTGGAGGCCGGAGACACAGAAACGTCACCTCCAAGAAAGGCAGGGAGGGGGTGGCCTCAAGGGTGGAGGGCAGGGATGAAATTAAAAACACTCCCTGGTGTGTTTTCTGAGGCTGTGATCTCGGCGATCGTGGGGACGGAGGGCTCCACTCCTGGGCGCTTTTCACAAGTGTTCATTAAGGGAGAAAAGCGTTCACAGTTGCTCGGCTTCTGAAGCAACCCTGGACACGAAGTTCCCTGGTAATAATGTGCCACCAGACTGATTCCCAAATTTAACCTCCAAGTGTAGTTTCCTCCAATCAAAAAATGTGTGTGTGTGTGTGTGTGTGTGTGTGTGTGTTACAATAAAATGAGCGTACAAGTGCATAATCAGCTAAACCTTTTTTTAAAGAGGTTTCAGCCGTGGTGATCACCCTATCCTATGCTTCCCTTAAGATTATCTGCACAATCAGAGTGGATTAAA
Source organism: Procyon lotor (assembly GCA_028646535.1). Classification (NCBI taxonomy): domain Eukaryota; kingdom Metazoa; phylum Chordata; class Mammalia; order Carnivora; family Procyonidae; genus Procyon; species Procyon lotor. The sequence continues at coordinate 2,411,977 of CM053606.1, forward strand.
TCGGCCCTGGCTGCGTTCACACACACACCTTCCTGCTCCGAGAAAGGTGGGGAGGGAAGGATTTGGGTTTCCTATCACTGCTGCAATAAGTCACCACTAACGGACTGGCTTGAAACAACACACATGCACTCCGACAACTCTGGAAGTGCCTGCAGGGACATTCCTTCTGACCTCTGCAGGGGAGGATCTGTTTCCTCCCCTTTTGCAGAGGGCAGTGGCCGCTTGCCTTCCTGGGTGTGTGGCCCCCTCCCTCCTTCCTCAGATCACGGCCTTACAGCCTCGGCTTCTCTTGGGACATCTGCTTCCCAGACTCCTTCCCTCCTTCTGCCTGCCTCCCTCTCACAGACACCCTTGTGATGACATTGGGCCACAAAGATAATCCAGGATAATCCCCTCATGGCGTGATTCTTGACTTAATCCTATTGGCAAAGTCCCTTGTGCCGGCAGAGGTCATATATTCCGTGTCCAGGGCTAGGACTCGGACCTCTTTGAGGGATTATTATTCAACCCGCCATAGAAGGTAGGCAGCTGCTGTTACCTTGTGAGATCAGTACTAGGCTTCGGGTTTCTTGAATTCTACCCAGTCTCTCCGCTTACCTGACTTTTCAGGAAAAAATCCGTAGAACCAGTGTCTTTACCCCGAGAGGCTAGTGTGTCTGCACACCCAGCGCCCCCAAACTGTCAGAGACACAGCACGAGTTTCTCTCTCTCTCCTGCCAAGCCAGCTACTCCCCCCCCCAGGGTTGTCCTCCCCCTGGGCTGGCTCAGCACTGGTGGTGCCGTCCAAATGCACGGATACTCCAGGATCCTGGTGGGAAGGGAGGGCCCGGGGCTTCGAGAACCAGCGGTTCACGCTTCTGCCGAAGCATCACCTCCACTCACGTGACCTCGGCCAGAGCAAGTCAGACAGTGTCTCCTAAACTCAGGAGGCCAGGAGGTGAAATCCCCCCCACGGGGGCGGACACAGAAGAGAAGCCAATTTGGGTGAAGGGTACAAACGCCAGACAGGCTCGGTCCCGACGGCCTGACGTGGACGAGAGGCTCAAGGCACAAGTCAGGCACCGTGTGTGATCGCTCCTGCAGCAAGAGCGGCAACAACAAAGAATTTGGAAAATAAAACCAAAGCTCTTTTCCAGTCGTAGCGGAGATAAAAGGGAACTTTAATATCTTTTGCTAGCACATTTGGATGCCCTGAAAGAAACGAGTCTCTTTGTCCTTTGTTATCTGCAGAATAAACAAATCCACGGGGCTCCTTGGGCGTTCTTCACAAGGGCACCTTCATGTGTCCCATTCTCGGTGGAATCTCAGAGCCGACGAGACCCAATTCATCTCTGAGACTGTCAAACGCTGAGCGCAGCAAGGACGGCAGCCAGCCCCCACTCTCCTTGGAGGACGCGTGCCTACGCCCCGGCCAGGTAATTTTCAGGATCTCTAGATTTGTAGCCAGCAAGGGGCTTTGGGGGTGGTATTGTCAGCCTTTTAACCACTCAGGACCTTGCAGGCCTTTATCCTTCTCCACGACTCCAGGTACTGGAAGATAATCCACCAAAAAAAAAGAAAGAAAGAAAAGAAAAGGAAATCACACTCCTTTAAAAGATCAGCACGTTCCCCGTGCCTTCCTCATCCGAGGGATGCGATGGATAAGCCCCACCTCTGCTCAGCGTGACGGCTGAGTTTCCATCCAGCATCCTTGAGGCTGCGTCTCCTTCCCGGCAGGCGGAAGTTTCCATGAAGCAGCTTGAAACATAACTTGCGCAGCAGCTGCGGGCCCCCCGTGCTACTGCCCTTGATTCCGGGGCTCCCCAGACTGCCGGTTGGGAGTGGCTGGGAGCAATGCCCCCCCATCCAGCAGTCACTGTGTAAGATGGACTTTGATCTCCTCTTATTCCTAAAACGGTCCTCGCAGGTGGGTTTTGCCAGGAACTCCGTTTACACGAGAGGAAATGGGGCCCAGAGAGGGTGAGTGGCTTGCCCGTGGTGACAGCGCACGTGGGACTGTGTCCCCAAAATAAATGGGAGTCCTCAGCCCCAGTGCCTCAGAATGGGACCTTGGGTGGAAATGGGGCCGTAGCAGATGTAATGAGTG
>CM053606.1:2436709-2448157 GCA_028646535.1 Procyon lotor
GGGAGGCAGCTCTTTTGTTGAGAATTAAGAGGCTGATGTACCATCTCCTCCAACCAGCCCCTTCTTGGACCCTTCTGGATACTGTCTGGAGGGACTCGACAGTTAGGTGGCAGCTCTACCCACAGAAATAGAACCAAGTTATTGAGCCAAACTCTGTCACTGGAACAGAGTTTACTGTCCTTAGGCGTTATCTCACGTGTGCCTGAAACGTGTGTGTGTGTGTGTGTGTGTGTGCGCACGCCTGCACAAATGTACATGGAACAGAGGGCCCACTTTGCAAAATAATGAGGAGGAAAACTGGCTAGAGCCGTGACATAGATGTGACTACAGCTGGATGGACATACAGACGGGGTACAGACGCAGATATAAATCCCAGACCCTCTCTGCAGCCCACTACTCCCAGAGCCTCCTGGCTGGGCATATCCCATCCTCCTCTACAGCTCACCGTCCCCAGCTGCACCCCCGTGGTGGCAGGCTGAGCCCCTTGGTGGTGTTAGACAGGGACCCCAGCAGCCTGCAGCCCCGGGCTTTCTCTGAGCCACCTCATCCCCCAACATGTGTATCTCATTCCCTCCATGTGTATCTCTCCCACTGTGTTGCTCCATTTTACAGGTGGGGAAACAAAGTGCAGCCTGTTCCCAGGCTGCTCCAGGTGGAAATCCAGGTCCCCGCCTGTTCCCCAAGAGCTCCTGTCAGTTACAAGTGACAAAACCCAACGTAGACCTTGACTTGCCCATCTTACCACCACTGAGGGGCAGGCAAAGTTCCAGGAGCTTAATTCTGGACTTAGCTGAGGTCCTCTGGGTCCACTCTGCTCCCTCTGGGGTAGCCCCACCCCGCTTAGGACGGTGGAGGAGGGAGGTGCCCTGGGGTCTGGGCAGTTCAGGGGCAAAGTATCTATTTAATCACACTCTTGGTAAATTGGACGACTAACGTATGATCAACTTGCCTCAGCCACCGTTCCCAGTTTTTGGCCAAACACCAGTCCAGATGTTACTATGAAGGTAGTTTTTAGATGGAATTAGCATTTAAATCTATAGACTTTAAAGTAGATCACCCTCCACGTGTGGGTGGGCCTCACCCAATCAGTTGAAGATCTTAAGAAGAAAAAGCCTGAGGTTTCCTCATAGAGGAAGGAATTCTACCCCCAGACTGCAGATTTCAGACTCAAGATTACATCTTCAAACATCTGTCTTCCGTTGGCTCTGTTTCCCTGGAGAACCCTGACTGACACAGGGGCCATAATGTCAATTTCATCTTCTTTTTTTTTTTTAAGATTTTATTTATTTGAGAGAGGGAGAGAGAAAATGAAAGAGGGGGAGCATGAGAGGGAGAGGTCAGAGGGAGAAGCAGACTCCCCGCTGAGGAGGGAGCCCAATGCGGGGCTCGATCCCCGGACTCCAGGATCATGACCTGAGCCGAAGGCAGTTGCTTAACCAACTGAGCCCCCCAGGCGCCCTCAATTTCATCTTCTTATCGCTCCTGGCTCCAGCCCACCCAAGCCTTTCCCTTTTCCCCTGAATGTGAGATCCATATTCAGAGGAAAACATCCCCTCTATACATGCGTTACCATGAGTAGTGCAGTCCCCCCCAGAGACATCTCTAAGTCCACCTGCACCTGGCTCCAGGGATTGGCACGTGGCCCACGGTGGGACCCCCTGCTGCCATCCCCGGGAGGAGGGGGGTGCAGGAACCCTCTCCTGTGGGCCCCCTGCACTGTCACACAGAATCAAATCTGTCTTAAAATAAACGAAAATAACTGAAAAGGAGAACATAGTTTAGGAAGGATCCTCACTAAGATAGGCTGGTCCTCACGCTCTCATAAGAAATGCTTAAGTGTCCAATTTCCCCTGATGCTTTGTGTAATTATGTCAGATGTGGACCTGATTTCCCTCTGTTCCCTTTCAGACACCATGGAATGCCACTGCTCTTCTGTCTTTGGCATAGTCACCTGCACTCCCTGCGGTGCCCACAGCCTCCCTCAGGCGCTGGCCGTGCTGGGGTCCCCAGTGTCACTATCACCCCAGCCACAGGGCTGTGATAGTGACAACCCTGAAGCTTCTTTAAAGATATTTGCCGAGAGCAATGGCCCTGCCCCCAAGCCCTCTCTGCAAAAACACTGCTAAGAGAGACCCTTCCAAAGAAAAGCCAACCACCCGGGCATGTTCCACTGTCACGTTGCCTTCTCACCCCTGGCCTCCTTGGGACCTTCCCTTGGGATGACACCCAGCCACCCAGATGCTCCAAGACCCTTTCCCATCTCAAGTTTCTTAATTTGGTCCCATCTGCACAATGTCTTTGCCGCAGGTCACATATTCACATGTTCCAGACGCTGGGACGCGGACGCCCTTTGGGGGCCCACTGTTCTCGAAACCACAGGACCAAGCGAAATCACCTGGGGAAAGACAGAGGGAGGGGGGTCAGAGAAGACGACTGAGGCTGGGGGTCTGAGTGCCTCCATGAGCCAAGGGGTGGAGCCTGCATAGGAGACAGGGAGTCAGGGAGGGACCACCTCGGGAGGGGGCTGTGTGCTGGAGACCCCCCCTAGAGTGTTTCAAGGATGACAGTGTCGGGGGCCCAGGTGGCTCCGTCGGTTGAGTGTTAAACTCTTGGTTTCAGCTCAGGGTCCTGCATCAGGCACCACACTCAGCAGGGAGTCTGCCTGAGATTCTCTCCCTCCCTCCCTCTCTGCCCCTCCCCCTACTCGTGCCCCCCCTCAAATAAATAAAATCTTTTAAAAATAAATGGGGTTGTCTACCATGAGGTGAGCAGTGAGATGCTGGGGTGCGGACGCAGCCCTGTGCAGAGTGCCTAGCAGCCCAATGACCGCCTCGAGGGAAGTGTTGGGGGTGGCAGCATGGGTAGGCACTCTGTGGGGGCATGAAGAGGGCAAAGGGACGGGCCTTCAATTGAATCAGAACCTCTAATCAATTGCCCTGATGCCAAAGACCACTGTCAGGCCTCAGGCTTCATGCAGGGACCCTAAGAGCCTTGACCCGCTCCGCCCACCCCCAGCTGGCATCCGCAGAGATGAGCTCCCTCTCGGGATGGCGAAGACCTCCCACAGACCCGGGACCACAGTGACATCGGGGCCTGGTCAGAGTCAGGAGGTGTTTGTCCCACGTCTTGCCCCACCCCAGAGGTCCCGATGGAGGTAGCAGCCTCGAGGGGGATATTTAAACCCCGGGGTCCTGTCTGGGTGCCGCTTGGACTTGGATCATTGTCACCCATGGGAAGCTCTCATTGCTGCTTGGTTCCCAAAACCTCCCTGTCCACGGTAGCGCCCCCAGGGGCACGCTTCTGAGGACCCAGGCAGAGCCCAGCTCCTGAAAAGCCACGGCCAGCCTCTGCTGCCCATGCTGCCACACTCGGGGTGCACGCTGGCCACTGGCACGGGGCACGGTCCGGGGGGAGCTGCCTGCAATTTGTGTCAGCCTATTTCAAAGAGACTGCTCGCTGTGTAAGAGATAAAACGGGACACAGCTTCCTGGACTATCAGTATTTTAAATACAAATACTTTCAGCACGCAGAATGGGTGCCGTCCAACAATCCCAGGCCATCAGAGTGATTTTAAATAATCTAAGTCCCTAGTTTGTCGACCCCAAAATTGAGTTTGATTGAGTGTAAAGTTTTATCCGGGACTCAAAGGTCAGACAATCACATCAAACGAAATGGGGAGATAAGACAGCAGACAGGGTCCACCACGTTTGCCTGTGGCTTTTCCCAGATGTCAGTGGCTGATCTGGGGGCCCTCCCCTCTGCAGCCTGGACAGCACAGCCCACGGAAGTCTCCAGACTCTGGGTAGAAAATCCCATCAATGGATGTGAGGCTTCTAAGGAGATGTGACACAAAGTGGGGAGAGGTGTCAAGGCATCTACCGTGTAAATTACAGGGGACACTTTAGGCAGGACCCGGTTCTGAAGGAAAGAATTCAGGCCTTAAAGGGCGAAAAGGTCGATGGACCCACATGCCTTCTGGGTGATGGGAAAGGTTGGAAGCTAGAGAGAGCTGGTACACTGAGCTGTGCCCCCGACGGCGGAGACTCATGGGTTCTGTGAATTTCACTTCCAGGAAGAGAAGCTGAGGGACCTGAGATCCTGACCTGAGCCGACACCAAGAGTTTAACACTCAACCGATGGAGCCACACGGGCGCCCCGACACTGTTAGGGGGTTAAGTTAAGGTGCGGAGTTCAGTTTTAAGTAGATTATCATTCCTGCATGACAGGCTTCATCTTAAGCCAGAAAAAGACAGGCCTAAGGGCATGGGCGTGAAAACTATTCCTGGAATTTAGCTTCCCTGTGTGACGCCCAGCCCCTGAGTTGTTCAAATGCACCAATGAAATGCATAGATTTAGGTAATTGCCATATAAAGAATAAGGAGCTCACCTACGTGTGTACTGAACCATGTGCTTGTTTACTCGTGCATAAAAATGCTGCGAAGGGGAGAGTCGGGGCTTCTCGCCTTAGCGGTCGTATGTGCTGGTGAGAGCCCCAGGGAGCTGGAAATAAATCCTCTTGCTGTTGCATCTAGCCTGCCTTTTGTGGGTTCTTTTGGGAGAGTCTTGATCTGGACATAACAAAGGGCCCTGCTGCAGCCTCCTGGGGGTTGGTAATCACCCCTGACCCTGCCCCTCAGAGAGGATCTCAATCCAAATGATGTGCTTTTGGAATGTAGGAGAGGTCCAACGGCCAAGAAAAAATTCTTGGGGCGCCTGGGTGGCTCAGTGGGTTAAAGCCTCTGCCTTTGGCTCAGGTCATGATCTCAGGGTCCTGGGATCTAGCCCCGCATCGGGCTCTCTGCTCAGCAGGGGAGCCTGCTTCCCCCTCTCTCCCTGCCTGCCTCTCTGCCTGCTTGTGATCTCTCTCTCTCTGTCAAATAAATAAATAAAACATTAAAAAAAAAAAAAAGAAAATTCTTGAGACATCTTTGGTGCAGTTAGGTGATTTTATTAAAGCGCGGGGACAGGACCCCGCGGGCAGAAACAGCTGCTGCCAGGGGGTTGTGAGGAGTGGCTGACTGGGGACTTGGGAGCTGGGGGAGGTATGGTAAAAGGGAGCCATTCAAAAGGACTTCCTTGTGCTAAAGACGAAGCTCAGGATCCTGGAGGTCTGGCCATTGTCAAGCTAAGGTTGTTTTTCCCTCTAGCAAAGCGCGAACAACAAGGCAGTTGGAACTTCCGAGGCATTAATGTCACACGAACTCCACCAGGAGCGGGGCTGGGTTGGTGTGGGGTGTCAGCTCCTGCTTTGTGCTCCGCTTGCCTTTGGCAGACACTCCGGCCCAAGTGAAGGCGCTCACCAGCCACAACCCCCGGGGCCCTAACAGCAGAGGCGCTGGGGGAAGGTCTCAGAGCTTCTCCAGGGTCCCGGCCCCACTCCGGCCCCGAGGACCGGCACGAGGTAAAGCCAGCCAGAGCCGGAGTCCGGGAGCAGAGGGGACAACTTGCTGAGAAGGTTTGTCACTCAGCACCGGACGGTGTCCCCGGGGCTTGGACGGCGAGGGTGGGTTGTAGGGGGCTCCCCTGGCCTGTAGGGCCCTGGGGAGGGAGCCCCCCTCCCTCCCCGTCCCTGCAGGCTCAGCTCTGCGCCTACTCCGTCCTCAGGGCCCCTGCTCGGGGTGGAATCTTCGCCTCGGTCCTCAGAGGGTAATAATTACCATTTAAAATAAAAAAGGAGATTTAAAACAAAGTGCCCATTATTATGCCAAATGAGCTCTTACCGGCAGGGGGAGGGGCGGGGCTCAGGTCACAGCCTCTGTCCGGCCCCAAGGTCTCCGAGCTGAAGCCCTTTGAAGGGCCCTTCAGAACTACCCCCATCCGCTTCCTGCTGGCTTGGGCCTCACCACACACCCTCCACCCAGACGCACCGACGTGCCACCCGGAGACCACACTCGCATCCCTCTCTTGCGCACACACCCCCCTTGTGATCTTCCGAAGGCCACCTCCTTTCGCTGCCACACTGTAATATTTCATGAAAAGCAAAGAAATTGCCTCTCTCTGATTACATTTCCTGATTTCTTAGAAAGCAGAACTGTAGTAATTGGTTTACATTAAGCACCATGCTATTTGAGAGCGGGGAATTAAATAGGATACCGTTAGATTTGATTCGTAGGCAAACATAGTTAAGTGAAAGCAGAAGCGTTTGGAAACGCTTCTAAACAACATCATTGCAGGCAAGTTGCCATTTAAGTAAATGGGGACCTTCAAACGCCATATTCTGCCTGGACCCCGGGTGGACGGTGCTGGGAAGGCTCCGGGCCCCGCGGTGGTCCGGGGACCCTCCCGGACGGTCCTGCGACCCTCGGTCGACTGAGGAGGCCAGACTTCAGGACACACAGAGGTCAGGGCTCTGAAGTGCACTCAGCAAAGGTCCCTCCCTCCCTCCCTCGGCATCCCCGGCTCTAGAACCACGATGGGCTGAGTGCTGAGCACGATGAGCACACCCTTCAAAGCCACCTACTCATCCGCCCCCAGGACCAGACCCCAGCGTCAGGAGAACCTTCAGCCCGAGGCCTGGCCCTGGAGGAGCAGGGAGAAGACCCCACTCCTCCTAGAGCAGGGAGACTCCCGTTCGGGGCTTCGTGGGGCTCAGTCCCCACCATCCCTCCCTGCCGCTGAGCCGTCCACCCTTTGCACTCCGTGGTGCTCCTTGCGGGCAGGGCCTCTGGTGACTAAACCGGGCTCTCCTTGCCAGGCACAAATTAGGACCCTAGTGCAGCTTGAGGAGACAAATGTCATGCAGGCCTACCAGGGGCAGGAGCCCGTGTCGGACAGCAGACTCTGCAGGTGAGTGTGGATGAGGAGTGCGTGGGGCCAACCGCACACCCGGCCCAGGGCAGGTCCCGGGCCGTCAGCTCTGGCAGCGCTGGGGGCACCTGGGGCTAGAGGAGGATCATCTTCACTCAGTCCTGCCCTGGACGCGCAAACGTGCCCCTTAGACCCGCTCCCTTAGGGAACGTTCAGTCCCCACGCACCAGGGACTTTGCCTGCCCGTCACCGAACTCCCCACGTGGATTATTTATGGGCTTCTCCCCAGCCTGGGTGCTACACGGAGCAGGCGGTAGCTTCTTTCCTGGAAAATGGTGAGGACACACCCTGGTTCCACCCCTCTCCAGCTAAATGACCTCGGGGAGGTCCCTGCTGCTCTATTAGAAGGTACGGCGGGATCTGATCACAGACGTGCTGCTCCCTCTCCTGGTGGCGGTCCAGCCGCATTAGCAGGGACTGAGCTGTGCCACCGGGGACAGGACAACAGCTCAGTGTGGTCAGAGGGGAGGGCGGGGAAGAAAGCAGCCGGCGGCAGGCTCTCCAGGCTCGAGAGATGAGCTAGAGAGAAGCAATTTTTAGGTTTTTGTGTGTTGCAGGGGGGCCTGACACCCTTTGAAACACCTCAGTAATCACTTTTGGTGTGCGGATTGGTATTTCTTTGAGGGCTGTTAGCACTATGGTCAGACGGGCGGGCCCAGCTTGCGGTTGCACCAGATCAAATTCCCCAGAGACCCCGGGGCCCCTCTTACTCACCTCCTATGCCCTCTCCCTGCGGGACACCCTTCTGCCAGTCTCATGGGACCGCAGGTGGAGCTCACTGTGATGACTTGCCTTGATGACCGTGATGACTAACTGGGCCCATTTTGCTTAGGATTTTCCCAGCTTAAACACCCGAAGCCCCACATCCCAGGAGCCACCTCATTCGGGGTGAACTGAGCTTACTACTGTTTTTGCCCCGCAGTGGCTGTTGCAGCTGGGTCAGGTCAAGGCTAGGAGCCCCTGGGAGCCACAGGGCCACCCCAGGGCAGAGGCAGAGCCGTCCCCACAAGCCCAGCTCGGTCGGCACGTCCTGCTGGCCCCTGACCTGCACCCTGCGCCCAGCACCTGGCTGGCCAGCCTTTGTGCATCTCCCCGTCCAGGACGGCCGCCCGACCTCCATCAGACTGGGTCCCAGACTGCAAACACGTGTCTGGTTTCTGCGGAATGAGGAATGTCGCGGTGTGTCTGACACGTGACACCCTCTGGAGGGAAGGAGGCGACTCCGCCACAGAATGAACCACTTTCTAGGGAAGGGACCCCGGCTCTGGGGACAGGTCCCCCCGGCCCATCCCCCACCCACGCAAGGGCCCCCAAGTGTGGCAGGAAGGCAGGCGAGGGCCCTTGCTTCCCGTCTCGGTCCCCAGCCGCGTGACCCTGAGGGCCGCCCCCACCCATCTGCTCCCGGCTCATCCTCTCTCTTCCTCTTCATGTCACCCTATTAGCTGCTCACCCAAAGTTCTAATTATCTCTTTGCAGCTCCTGTGAAACGAGAGCTTTAGAGGCCCGGAGCCACCTCTCCCTCACCCTACGGAGGACCTGGCAGTTGAACAGAAGCCTTCGGGATGATAAATCTTCTTTATTAGGAGTCCTTTGTTTAAGAGCCTCAGCCCCGCATCCTGTGTCAGGATGCTGCAGAAGGGGGCAGGTCGCATCACCAAGCCAAAATGTCTGAAACAGCTCTCCCTCTTTTTTGAATTTTTTTTTTTACATGTCAACTGAACGAAAGAATTTTCCACCTACCAGGCCTCGAAGAAAGAAAGTATTTCTTTCTTCACATTATTTTAACCCAATACCAGTGGGCTACAGCTTAAACTTTAGGGGAGAGTCCCAGAAATGGAGCTGAGGGGCACATAGAGGAAACCCAGTGATCCATTCATCGTCCCCACAGAGCATCACTCATCAAACACCTGGGACAGCTGTCGGGTGTCAGCTGCCGGCCCCCAGGACCCAGAGTGTCCTTGTCCTTGTGGGAAGCAGAGTTCGCACCAGACACCAGACTCAGAAAAATCCCCTACGTCCCAAGCCGAGACACCTGTCCCAAGTGGGTGATGCTCCTCTGGTCACGACAAAAACAAGGGTTCCAAAACCAAAACAGAAAGAAAACTCTAGAGGAAAACTTCCAGGATTCAGGGCTTATAAATTTCCTATAGAATATACAATTTCTGTTGTAAACAAATTTACATTGTAAAAACTACAAAACATCATGTTACCGATGTAAACTTGGGCTCCAGCTTCTAGGAGGAACAAGGCTGGAGTTTCAATGTTCCGGTTACCCTGCCCCACTTGTGTGGGTGTTGATGACCTTGTGTCTCCCTAGGCCGATGGGCTGAGGTTGACCTCTCCCTGTCGCTGACCCTGCAGGGTCTCTCAATGGCCCTGCCCTGTGTGAGCGTCAGAGCCCCGACTACATGCCCAGCTGTGCCCGAGACCTCATGCCTATTTGTCCTCGAATGAAAATTACAACCCAAGACTCCAGCGTCCAGCCCTCTTTTCCGGACTTGGAACTCTTGAAGGCAGCTACAGCTCACACACTCCTGGTCTGTGTTAATTTCTGGCCCCAGGGCACTTCTGCTTTTCTTGCCAAAGCCACTGGGTATTTTTTCAAGTGTTATAGTTCACCCGATGTTTCTTTATGCTTTTAGGAGGGGGAGCTCTGTGTTGGCTTAAGCCACCTGTTTCCTGGAACCAGGCATTTGTTTGTAGAATTCCAAATATTTTCACACAGCTGATGCATTTTTTCCAATTATAAAATATAATGTGCTCTCGTACTGTTCAGAGAATGTAAAGCCCTAAAACGGAGAAGAGAGGAGTCATTGGAGAGAAAGCTCTAGAAACTGGAAGTGTGGTCGTCGTTGGTAACACTGTTTCATTCGGAATGATCACAATTAAAGAAATTGCTGTAATGGGTCAGAGGACAGTAAAGAAACACTGTAACCTTTGCACAGCCAAACTCACCATGGCAAATAGGCCCCCAGGTCCCAGGCTTGGTGGTAAGCAGAACTGTGGCAGGTTCCATCTGTCAAGAGCGTGGGCACAGATAACAGCAGAATTCTAAACCAAACCCCCCACCTTGGCCATTAATTGTCTAACAACTTTAAATATGGACCAAGCAGGAAAAAAATGTCATGTCAAAAAATATCTCCACGAGCTCTTGCCAAGTGCTAACTTCACATCACGCCTTCTTTTCTCTCCTGGAAAAGGATGTGTAAATGTCAGGGTGAGACTCCTTACCTGGATGGTGTCTCCTGTCCTTGAAGACCGCTCCTCCTAGGTGAGGGGACCAGGCGCTTTGATGAACTGCAGTTCTGAGTTTCAAAATTATTAGCAAGATGGTTGGCTTCCACTGAAATAGGAGTTTTTATTTTAATTTATATTGTAATGAAAGCTTGTAACAGTACTGTACCATAAACACAAACAGCACAATCTTATAAAAATTTCATCTTTATCTATTTTGGGGAGAAATGGTCCTGTCTGACTAATTGAAGCATCTGTCATTCTGACATTAAATAGTGCATCTTTGGTCCTTTTATTATATTGTGGTGCATTTCTCATACACTGTTAAATTGAAATAACGCTGCCCGCTTGGAGATAAAGGAAGATAATAGGTATTTTATAATGAGGAGGAAGGAGGATTCATCGTGGATCAGGGCTGAGAATTGCTTTATCTTTTTCCCGGGGTTTGCTGCCCTAAAGGGAGTTTCGGCTCGTCACATCTCTCAACACTCCAATAAGAGAAGGATCAAATGAGAAACATTTAGACAAGCATTAGAAATGCGGTTGCCGACCGCCAGTCATCTGTGCGTCCTGGGAACTGCTTTATGAGCAGTTCTCATAGGCGGGGCCTTGGCCCAGCCACACACAGCATTTCAATGATGAAAATTGAATCCATTTACTATTTTTAATAGCCAAATATCTCTCCCCTGAGCTCCCAGTTTTTGTTTATTAATCTGTGAACATGTTTCAAAATATTTGACCCAACTCACTCTCTCTGTTTTGGAATTGGTTACCGGAATAAACAGTGTTCATAAAATCACAGAATTTCAGTGGTTGAAATGACTTAGAGTCATTTACCTGAAGCATCTCGCCGGTGCTTGAGCCCCCTCTGTAGCTCCCCGACAAAGCCATCTTCCTTCCAGAACTCAAGCATGCCCAGGGTTAAGAGCTTGATTGAGATTTCCCAACACTGACTTCCTACTCTTCTGTGTGATGCCAGTCAGGGTACAGTCTCTCTGTGCCTCTACTTCCTTGTCTATGAAATAGGGCTGTTAATGGCACCTAGTAATAGTCCTAATATTGTTTTTATTTAACAGGGCATCATTACCTTCTTTAACTTCTGATAATTATGGCTGATTAAACCTCTTTTTGCCAGATGATAAATCATGAAAATCATGGCAATGATGGTGGCGATGGTGACAGTCATGATAATAAATAATGATGGTGATAGTGGTGGTGATGGTGGTGGTGATGATGATGATGGTGATGATGATGATGGTGATGGTGGTGATGATGATGATGGTGATGGTTGTGATGATGGTGGTGATGATGATGATGGTGGTGATGGTGATGGTGGTGATGATGGTGATGATGGTGATGATGGTGATGATGGTGATGGTGATGATGATGATGGTGATGATGGTGATG
>CM053606.1:2448657-2489077 GCA_028646535.1 Procyon lotor
GCGGTCCCCGGTGAGCGTGGGGGGGACCCTGCCCAGGATGCTCTCTCGCGGTCCCCGGTGAGCGTGGGGGGGACCCTGCCCAGGATGCTCTCTCGGGGTCCTCGGTGAGCGTGGGGGGCACCTTGCCCAGGATGCTCTCTCTTGTTCCCCCGTGAGCGTGGGGGGGGTTGCTGGAGAGGCGCGGTGGTCCGGAGTGTGCTGGGTGGTACGCGTCTCCATGCCAGGGATGTGAGCCCATGCCGGGGGCACAGGGCTCGCAGAGGGAGAAGGGCAGGGCTCTCCCCGGGGTCTGTGGCTGTGGCCCCGCGGGAGCCCCGTTCTCAGCTGGGGGTCCTGCTCTGGGGGCCATTTCCCAGTTCATAGTCCATGCCTTGCTCCCTCCATCATGCTCCTCCCTTCTTTCCTTCTCGGATGATTTAGAGCTCTGTTCTGCCCCCGGGCACTGGTTGTTTGGGGTGGGTGGTGAGTGACAAGCCTTTGCTGGCCGTCTCTCTGTCCTGTGGACTCCTAGGGAATTACTCCAGCAATTCAACAGCCTGCATACCTGCAAGGCAGCAGAGCCTCCCAGGCAGGCCTGCAGCAAATCACGCCCCCTCCCTGCGCTTCTGCTCTCTCCCAGACCTGGGAGGATGCTGGAGAGGGACTTCTTGGACAAGGATCCCCGAGGAAGGGCAGACACCCGTCTGGGGCACACCCTGGGGGGCAAACGGCTCCCTTGCTTGTGCAGAGAGCCCTCATGGCAGGTGGCCTCGGGTTCAGTCCTGGAGACTCTCCCAGACAGGGGGTTGCATTTTCACAAAGTGTGTTTACAGCCAGCCCTGCACTCACGAGGCCGGGTGGGCGCCCCCCTCACCCCCCAGCTCGCGTCTGCCCACATTGTCATCGCAGATTTTTTTTTTTTTATGCTCAAGTCAGCAGGGGTTTTTCCGTGGCTGCTTGATGAGAAGGTCTACATTACGGCTCCTTGAAGATGCCCATATTTGTCTCCGTTATTAAGCACCGCTCTCTGTCTAATCAGACCCGAGCCATCGGCTCGTGCACTGCCCTCCCCCAGCCCCCCCAGGGACAATGAGAAGGTGAGCTCCCTCCCAGGCAGCAGGGGTTTCTGTCTGGTCTTTGCTGCCAGCTCCCCGTCCAGAGGACGGTCTCCCCCTGCGCCTTCCAGCAAATGCCTGTTGAATGACTCTGGCATAGCCCCTCTGCCTGGATCAGCCGCAGTCCAGGGAATTCCCGCTTACTCGGGAATATTAAGGATAGTCCATCTTTATTCTGCATGACTTCCTGAGGTGATGGCTTCATCTCCGCATTCTTGGAGACCTCTGCAGCCTCCAAAAGGGCAGGGCTTCCCACCGTCTGCATTTTGGAAGTAATCAGGATCTGTTGCTTTGGGAGGCTGCTTTGGAAAGTCCCTAGTCCTTGTGATGTGAGGCCGGCACTTACCCTCCTTCCTGGGGGAAGCTGGGCCGGTGCAGTCAGATACAAATATCTGTCTATCGTTTGCAGGTGACAAGTGTCCTGTTTAGGGACTGGCTACATCCATACAGAGATAAAGGGTAGCTTTTGTCCTTTAAGTGTGGACCTAGGCAGCCTGAAGGGCATTATTCTTGTCTCTCATTAGGCCAGGCTGAGCTGAGGGCATGTGCAGTGAACAGGTAAAAGTCGGGGATCACCTTGTTGGGCTCTGGAGTAGGGTGAGTGAGGCTGGTAAGCCATTGACTGTGATGATCTTTTCGGATTTTGTGAGTCCCTGAAGCTTGGGGGAGAGGTATGTGGTGGGAGACAGGACTTCCTACATGCGAAGGCACGAGAGGGCGGACGTGATCTGGGCATTTTTGGAAATGTTTCCCTAAGGCTGGAGGGGCTGGGAGATGAGGAGAGCAGGTGACTCCCCACACCCCAAGCAGCTTTGATGATGCCTTTGCCTGCCCATCAAAGCAGGATCCCTTAGCAAGCCTTGCCTGGTCCCCCATAGACAGACAGCCTTCCTCTGACATCTCTCTATTTTCCATCTCATTTTGTCCTTTATCTTTACTCTGCAGCTCCTTTTCTAGCTTAAGGTGAACCACAGATTGTTTATCTTAGATCTTTCTTCATTACAATATAAGAATTTAAAATGATAAATTTCTGCTCTTAGCATTGTTTAGCTGGGTAGCTCAAATTCTGGTATATTTTCACAATCATTAAATTTTAAATATTTAAAAAATTTTCCTTCTGTTTGCTTTGACCCACAGACAATTTAGAAATGTCTTAATACTTAGGCTTAGACTAGATTTCTTACAGAATTAATTTGTAATTCAGTTCTCTTGTGGCCAAAGAATCATCTTTCTATGATTTTGGACCTTTTAAATTTATTTAAATTAATTAAAATTTATTTTATGGCTCAGCATAAGGTCTATCTTGTTAAACATTTTTTAAAAAGGGCATATATGCTGTAGTTGTTGGGAATAGTGTTCTGTAAATATTAATTATCAATGGTCAATAGAGTTGTTCTGATTATCTTTGTCATTACTAAATTTTTTCTCTGGCTATACTAATAGTTGATGAGGAAGTGACATTATAATATATTATTGTTAAGTTGATTTCTTCCATAAATTTTTGTTAATTTGTTCCTTGCGGATTTTGAAACTCTGGTAGTAGGCACATACATATTTGTGATTGCTATGTCCTTATGGAATGATTCATTTATCATTATGAAATGTCCTCCACTATCCTGACAGTACTCCTTTGGAAGAGTATTGTCTTCAAGACTTTTTATGATGTCAATATAGCCACTTCAGCCTTTTTATAGATACTTTTGCATAATTTATCTTTTTTCTATTTATTTTCCACTTTGTCCCTCTCCATGATGTTCATGTTTTTTAAATAGCATATAGTTGAGCCTTACTTTTTTATAACCATTCTGAAATTCACTGCTTTGTAAATATTGGGTTTAGTCCATTCACATTTAATGTAATCATTGATATGGTTGAATTTAAGTTTATCAATGTTATTTATTTTTTGTCCCCCATTTTGTTCTTCTGTTCCAGCTTTTCTGTCTTCATTATTTGAGTATTTTTAGAATTCCATTATAATATATCTATAAACTTTTTGGATGTTGTTTCTTGCTTTTTTTTTTTTTTAAGATGTTGATCTAGGAATTAGAATATACATACTTAAATTTTGAAGTCTACTTAAAGCTGACATTGTATGACTTCATGAGGGATGTGGAAATGTTGCAACTTAGAGATGAATTTAGCATTTCCTACCACCCTTAATGCTATAGTCCCTAAAAACACACATCAGTGTACATTATAAACTCCAGAAGACAATGTTGATTTTTTGCCTAAACAGTCATATGTATTTTAAAAAAATTTAGAGAAAGAAATAGTCTTTTGTATTTACCCAGCTATTTACTACTTGTCATCTTCTTTATTCCTGCCTGAAGAGCCAGATTTATCCCTGGCATTATTTTCCTTTACTTCAGCTTGACAACCTCCTTTAATATTTTTGTAGAGCAGGTATGCTGGTAGTGAAATCTGTTTCTTTATTTTTATTTAAAAATGTTTTTATTTCCTTTTAATTTTTGAAGGGTATTTTCTGTGTCTACACAGATATTCTCTATTGACAGGATCCCTCCCCGCCGCGCCTAGGATTTTAAAGATGTTGTTCCACTGTCAAATGGAAAAACTACCTTGATGCTGGCCAGATATCTTCAGTTATTAAAATTATTTTTCCCATGTATGTAGCTTATCATTTGTCTCTGATTGCTTCTAAGATTTCTACTTCATTTTTGCTTTTCAGCAGTTTGATTATTATGTGTCTAGGAATGGCGTTCTTTGTATTTATCTGTGATTTGCTAAACTTCTTGAAGATGTACATTTATGTTTTTCACCAAATTTGGGAAGTTGTTAGCCATTATTTCTTCAAATATTTTTCTACTCATTCTTTCTCTTGTCTCTAATGATATTTTAAAGTCAGTCTCAAGGCATTGTTTATTTATTTTCTAAGAGTTTCCTCTTTATTCTTTAGATTGGATAATTTCTATTGATCTATTTTCAGCTTCATTGACTTTTTTTATTGATCATTTCCATTCTGTTATTAAACCCATCCATTAAGTTTTTATTTCATATGTTCTAATTTTCAATTCTAAAGTTTCCATTTGATTTGTTTTTATATATTGGCTTCTCTGCTGAGAGTTCCTATCTTTTCAGTTGTTGTCATTTATTTTACCTCCTGGAGCACAGTTACAAAGCCTGCTTTTCAGTCCTTGTCTGTCAGTTTCAACATCTGAGTCATCATGGAGCTGGTCTCTGTTAATTATCTTTTTACTTGAGAACGAATCCCACTTTCCTGGTTTTCTAGTATGTTGAGTAATTTTGGACAGTATCCTGGACATGAATACTGTGTTGAAATTGGTTTCTGTTACAGTTCACTAACAAGTATTATTGTTTAGGTGCAATTAGCTTGGGTAGACTCAAATCACTAACTCTTTCACCTACAGGTAGTGGTAGCTCTGACCTCAGTTCCATCCTTTGTTTTTGTTATTTCTTCTTTTTTTTCCAGTGTGTGGATAAACTTTATTTTATTTATTTTTTATTTTCTCAGTGTTCCAAGATTCATTGTTCATGTACCACCCCCAGTGCTCCATGCAATACGTGCCCTCCTCAGTACCCACCACCAGGCTCACCCAACCTCCCAGCCCCCTCCCCTCCAAAACCTTCAGTTTGTTGCTCAGAGTCCACAGTCTCTCATGGGTCATCTCCCCCTCCAATTTCCCCCCATTCACCCTTCCTTTCCTTCTCCCAATGCCCTCCATGTTTTTCCTTATGCTCCACATGTAAGTAAGACCATATGATAATTGACTCTCTCTGCTTGACTTATTTCACTCCGCATAATCTCTTCCAGTCTGGTCCATGTTGATACAAAAGTTGGGTATTCATTGTTTCTGATGAAGGCATAATATTCCATTGTATATATGGACCATATCTTCTTTATCCTTCATCTGTTGAAGGGCATCTTGGTTCTCTCCACAGTTTGGCAATTGTGGCCATTGCTGCTATGAACATTGGGGTACATGTGGCCCTTCTTTGCACTACATCAGTATCTTTGGGGTAAATACCCAGTAGTGCAATTGCAGGGTCATAGGGTAGCTTCATTTTTAATTTCTTGAGGAATCTCCACACTGTTTTCCAAAGTGGCTGCACCAACTTGCATTCCCACCAACAGTTTAAGAGGGTTCCCTTTCTCCACATCCTCTCAAGCATTTGTTATTACTGTCTTGTTGATTTTGGCCGTTCTAACTGGTGTAAGGTGGTATCTCAGTGTGGTTTTGATTTAAATGTCCCTGATGGCTAATGATGATGAACATTTTTTAATGTGTCTGTTAGCCATTTATATGTCTTCTTTGAAGTCTCTGTTCATGTTGTTTCTTCTTTAACTGGGTTATTTGTGATTTGCAGCATGCCTGGCAGTTTAAAGGTTGGTCAAAGACCCGGCATTTCCATATGGAATCAGAGGCTCCCTTTGTCTTGCTGTATTCCTTATGAGTTTCCCTACTCACTCACCAGCACCTGTGACTACTCTGGCCTTTTCTTTTCCTGGGCGGAGAGATGGTGGGTTTTCTGTCAGAGCTTTAGCTCATTGCACATTGTTGGAATTAATACAAAGATGGGGGGGCTCATCACATACTGGTTCCTTCTTCCAAGCTCAGGCTCCCTTCCAAAATTTTCATGCTTTTGTTCACTTTCTTCAGGCTTCATGTAGTTTTCCTTTCCTTTTACTTTCTTTTCAATACTTTATAACTATTTTCTGTGGAAAGGTTGGTCTACTGGGAGCTTACTCTACTGTACAACCTCAATAAATATTTATTTCTCTTGTTTAATTTTTCATTTATGTAGTTTTTTTCTTTGGTCCCCTGTGGGACGGGGAGACATGGCTCCAGTTTTTCCAGGTTTGGAATGGAGCTGGGAAGGAGGGGGTTTGGGAAGGATAATGTGGGAATGTGAGAAAGTAGAACGTGCTGGTGGGGTGACACCTGAGCCCGTGCTTCATACACAGCAACTTGGGATTTTTTTGCGATCTTATATAGAGACATCCCAAGTAAGATTTTATTGTGAAACTGTTATTGACTAAAATATATTCCAATTCCATTTATCTAAATATTCTCCAAATTCCGATGCCTGAGAAACTTGACTGGTTTCAAGGGGCTTTAGTCATGCTGTTTTAGAGCCCCAGTTCCTGAGCCAGGCTGACCTGTATTTGAATCCCACATTGCCACATACTGGCTGCATAGCCTGGGGCTAGTGCTACTCCTACATTTCTTCATCTTTAAGATGGGGATAATTGTAGCCCCTTATGGGATGGTATGAAAATCTGGGGGAGATGGCCACTATTTAGGCTTTGACAATGGCATGACTTACAGTAAGTGTGAGTTGTGAACTGAATGTTTGTGTCCCCCAAATTCATATATTGAAGTCCTAACCCTCAATTCAATAGTATTTGGAGATGGGGGCTTAGGTGGGGCCCTCATGATGTGATTCGTACTCTTATAAGAAGAGATACCTGAGCATTCTCTCTGCCGTATGAGCACACAGTGAGAAGGCAGCTGACTGTGAGCCAGGAAATGTCCTCACCAGCATTTGACCATCCTGGCACTCTGATCTTACACTTACAGGCTCTGGAACCATGAGAAATAAATGTCTGTTGTTTAAGCCACTGAGTCCATGCTCTTCTGCTATGGCAGTCTGAGTGGGCGACGATAGCGTGTGTGCTATTGGTCAGTATTAATCATCAATGGATATGTAGATGCTTCTGTGTAAAGGCATTGGAGGGTTTGATGACTTTTTTTTTAAAGATTTTATTTATTTATTTGACAGAGAGAGAGAGATCACAAGTAGGCAGAGAGGCAGGGAGAGGGAGAGGGGGAAGCAAGCTCCTCACTGAGCAGAGAGCCCGATGTGGGGCTCGATCCCAGGACCCTGGGACCATGACCTGAGCTGAAGGCAGAGGCTTTAACCCACTGAGCCACCCAGGTGCCCCAAGGGTTTGATGACTTTCTAGAGAGAGCATAGGAAGGGCTTCTCAGTAGCTCCATAGAGAAGGTTGTGCCCTTACAGTATTGATGAAGTTTTTGCCAGGAGCTCAGGGGGACCTAAGCACTTCACTCATTATCAGAGACATGGCAGCTGCCACTTGGTCACTTTAGTATTGACAATCCTGGGTCCCATTAGTGATAGCTCCTAGTTTCCCAGGACGGACTTGTCAGGAAATTTCTCTCTCCAGTAGGTCACCTCCCAGGCTGCAGCATATAGAAAACCTGGATTTAGAAAACCAGGGTGTGAGGGGGCAATGTCATGTACAAAAAGACCCTTCATTCGTCCCAGTCCAAAGAGCCAGCTTTCTTTTAATGCCCTTGAAACAGACTGGTGTTAAGGATTTGAGCATTTTAGGGAATACATCTAACCCAAGTCTGCAGCCCTGTTGTTGAAACGGGGTATATCTGGAAATGACAAGGGTGCTGTGCTGAATCTGCCTTCTTGAGAAAGCTCTGGTGGAAATGCAGCAGGAGCAGGTGTTGGGAGGCCAGGAGAAAAGAGATGCCCTTGTTGGACCGGCTGCTTGTCTTGGTCCAGCCGCATCGCAAGGGCATCATCAAACGTGATTTTCCAAGTGCCACCTCATTGCTGCCGGCACAAATGAGACCCAGAAATTATTGGAAATCTATATGAAAGTCTTGTCCTATGTCACGCTCTTTCCTTTCCCTCCTCCAAGCAAAGGAAAGCTAACTGGACAGGGAGCAGGGAAAATGTTTTGCTTTGGCTCAAACCTTTAAATCATTTGTAGTTCAGAGGCTTGTCCTCATTTGCAAAGCAGGATTTAAACTTTGTGTGGGTGGAGGTGGGATGTGTGGGGAAGAGGGGAAGTCAGCCTTTAGGCTTAGCCCCAAGGGGCCCTCCCACCAATTGAAGCTAACCCCAGGTAGTCCATAGTCTAACTTACCCTTATTATTTTCACTTTTGTTCACCACCCAACACTTCCTAATAAGCATAGAGATTTTTTTCCCCAGACTCAAAAGGGGAAATTTGCTGAATTACAAGTCTGGATTAACCCCCCTTTGCCCTAGGATCTGTAACTTCTTAGCAGAGAGGATGCAAAGTCTGATTAAGACTTTTCTGCATCAAAAAAAAAAAAAAAAAAAAAAAAGACTTTTCTGCATCAACAAAGGTCTCTGTTAAGTATTTTTTGTTTTTGTTTTGTTTTGTTTTAATCAAAATCAGCCCATTTCTTGGCAAGACCAAGCCATGTGAGATACTCTTTGCAAAGTTAAAGCCCTCCACTTGCCCTCCCTGTGACCCGTGCTTGCATGAGGGGTGAGTGTGGGGCTCTTACTGCCCCTTATTGTCATCGCTCAATTTACAACCACAGAAGCAGGGCTTGATGTCTGTCCCTCTGTGGACTGTCTGGGGAAGGGAGATCCAGGGTCCAGACAGAGGCAAGATCTTGGTCTGTTCTACACAGTTTGAAAAGGTCCAGCTGCTGGGGCAAGCCAGGGACCTGAGGAAGGGAGAAAAATATAGCTGGTGGGTGAGAAGTTAGTGTCCCACCTGGGATATCTCTCAGACAAATGGGTTCTCAGGAAAGACTGCAGAACTTCAGAGTGGCCCAGTAGCTAGTAAATTGTAGGCATTAAGTGGTTGATGAATGGATACATGAGTAAGTGAATGAATGAGGTGGGATTCTGCCACATTTACCTTTCATCCCCTTCAGGTCCTGGCTCAGGGCTGGGCACATAGAAAATACTTGGTAAATGTTGAATTAATTACAGGGCTCCCTTAGGCCCCACAGGAATTCTAGAATTCAGAGCCTTTGCCATCTTGGAGGCTATGCATGTGCCTCAGGCTGCCACTTTGGCTCCTCAGATAGAATCAGAAAGGCCCAAGTCCTCTCTCTCTGCTTCTGGAGGCACAGCATTGGTGGAGGGACCACATCTGAGTTGATTTACCCTTGGGCAGCTTCCAGCCCCTTCTTTGCAGTCCTGTTGTGAATGCTAACCTAATCTCTGACTCATTATCTCAGACCCTCCTGGATAGTGGGAACTGAGTGGATACACTGACTCATAACAAGGAATTTATGGTGGTTGTGGAAATACTGGTGCTACTCTTCCACAGTAGGAATAGTTGGGAAAATTTAAAAATCTTCAGGGAGAGCTTTGGGGTGATATTTTTACTGTGGCCATAGGCAGGGCAAGATATCAGGGCAGGTCTGGCAGTCTTAAAGCTGTTCATAGCACACCTCTGAACCAGACATGCTCATTCTTTAGGCATTAGTGCATTAGGCAACCCAGACCCCTTTCCTCCATCTGATCCAAATTCATACCACTCAGGGGTGGACGTGGACAAGCATATCCGGTTTCTCCACGTTTTTTCCTTTTTTAAACATTTTTATTTATTAGAGAGCGAGAGAGGAGGGGCAGAGCGAGAGGGGAAACAGACTCTCCACAGAGCAGGGATCCTGATGCAGGGCTCGATCTCAGGACCCCGAGATTGTGGCCTGAGCCGAAGGCTGATGCTTAACTGACTGAGCCACTCAGGCGCCCCTCTCCACTTTGGTTTCTTAAGTTGGAGTTTGCTGGGGAACCTGAGGAGTGACTCCACCTGAACTAATTTTCCTCTAGGCAACTTCATGGAAACAAAGTTTTATGTGGGAGATAATGAGAAATGCAGCTGTAAAATCCTAAAGGGATGAAAATAATTTCTGAAGAGATCTTGAAAATCTGCTAGAATGAGAAAGTCACACTGATTCCTTCAATTATGATGAGGAACATGCATCTGCAACATGCATTTTAATAGGCATTAAAGACATTTTAATGAGAAAACAATTTAAAAGTTGATAAACATGTGTCTTTTGTTGATACGCAGCAGAGATTTTTGGGGGGGTGGGGCAGTGGGGGTTTGGAGGATCATTAACACCAGGTTGCTTTATTGTTCTGAATATTTTTGCAGCTGTGAAGTTCAGACTGGGTGCCTGAGGATTTGGGTGTGACTATGTATGGGCTCTGATGTTGAGGGAAATATGAGCATGTCTGGTTCAGAGGTAGGCTGATGTCAAACCCCAGCACATCGGTGTCCAGCAGCCAGTATCACATGACTCAGAACACTCATTATTCCTGCTCAAAACAACGTGGGCTTGAGAAGAGAGCGAAGAAGTCTGAGAATGCAGTGTCATAAGAACTTGGGCCTGGTTGGGGAGAAAACCGTCGGTTACCTAGTGCGAGAAATCAGCTGCCTTTTTGGGCTCTGTCTTTGGAGACATTTTTGGCTAGAATTTTGTCTCTTGGTGCAACCATTGTGCTAACTCTGGTACTGAGAAGGGAGCACCAGCTGGTCTAACAACCCTGAAGAATGGTTGGTCCTGAAGCTGGCCAATTGGATGTGGCATGTGATTATCTCTCTTTAGCAGTTCCACTTATATGGCAGTTAATAACAGTAGCTTATGGTTATTCAGACTTATAACATGCCAGACACCATGTTCAACATCCTACATGGATTTCTATGTTAGCTTTCCCTTGCTGTGTAACCAGTTACCAAACTGAATAGCTCAAGGTGATAACCTGTTTATTATCTCATAGTTTCTGTGGGTCAGAAGTCCAGGTAGGGCTTAGCTGGTTCCTCTGCACAGAGTCCCACCAGGCTTCAGTCACGGTGTCAGCCAGGCTGTGTTCTCATCAGAGGCTTGACTGAGGAAGGATTGATGCCTCCTTTTCCTTAGGTGGTTGGCAGAATTCATTTCCTTGCAATTTCAGAGCAAGGATATTGGGGAACAGGAATCAATGAGGTCATTCCAGGGTGTGTTCAGAATAATTCCAAAACCCACCACAACCCAATGAGCTGGATACTGTTACTGTCCTCATTCCACCAGTGGGGAAACCAGAGCTCAGAAAGATAAAGTGGCTTGTTTAAGGTCACCCAACTAGATATTGGTTGAGCTGGGATTCAAATATAGAATGTCTGATTCCAGAGCTCTGCATGGTAATATCCTGTGTTTCCCTGTTTGGTGAATAATGAGGTAGAAAAGCCCCATGGGGAAGGTCATTAGGACTCTGTCATGTTTAATGGGTATCATAAAAATAATAGGGTGTATTTGCTCATTGATGTAAGCAAGTACTGGATAAACATTAACTACAAGGTTATTCTCGTGTTTTATTTTTTTAACCACAGGAGTAAAGTTTAACAGAATTTCTTTATAGCTGGAGCAAGAACACATACAGGAGTCAAGGTTAACAAAAGCTCACATAAAGGACCACTCAAACAGTATTTCACTGTTGATCTTGAGAGAATCAGGATGACATATTCATTGAGCTGCCTAGGCTTTTCCCACACATTATCTCAGATTGTCTTCCAAACTTTCCTCTGAGCATTACTATCATTTCCACAATAAAGATGGAGAAATAGAAAGTCATTGGGGGGTTGAGTGACCCGGGCCAAGTCACACAGCTGGTAAGCTGCAGAGGTAAGGTTTGAACCTGAGTCCAGAGTTAGCACACTGCTCAGTTTGGTGCATGGAAGTCATGACAAGCTGTATTCTATAGCACTACTGACACTTGTGTTTGCTCATATAGAGCCTGAGTTTCTTGAAGGCTGGACCCTGTGCTTGGACTCTGTGCCCTGTGGGATCTGGCACAGCTGGCAGACGTAGTCACCGAAACCCGAGTTCCAAGCTTGTCATGGAGGTTCTTTTGAGTAGGCATGGGGACATAAGAGCCAAATAGAAACCAGCATGTTGCATACACAGCTCCATGTCTATCCCTTCCTTGGGTCCCAGGGTTCTTTTGCCCCAAGCTGGGCAATTGCAGAGTACTATCTCAAAGGGGTGCTGAGCAATGGCTGTGAACACTGATATCAGGTGACCAATCAGCTCAGGTTTACTTCCTGGGTTTGTGTTGGGTTTAGGATGGGAATGAGCATGCAGGTGGGCACAGGGATTAGGAGTGGCCTTCTTCTTGGCCTTAGCCTTTGGTTTGGAATTTGGGTTTGTTTCCCTTGCTTTTGGGCAGGTGGGTCACAGAGCCAGACTGTGAGTCCTAGTTTCAACTCACCTTTTGGTGTGGATCAGGCCAGGACACCTTTCTATCCCTTAAGCTTCACAGTCGTGTCGTAGACCTGCCTCTGTCTAGCTGTGCTCTCCTCTGTGCTTTCTGGACCACAGTCGTGGATGCTGAGATGGGTCTTGGGCCCAGGAGATCACAGCCCCAGCATCGCTGGCTTCTAAACCTCTCTCCCAGTCAAGGACCTAACTTTTTCTTTTGTTTCACCTGCAAGAAATTAAGGCCATCAATGACTTATCAAATAAGGCAGTTACCACTTTACACCCAGATCCCTTTCTGAGTCCTGGGAAGGACAGTGAGGGCTTTGGAGGGTAGGATATGAGAAGAGAAGCAAATCAACTGCAGAAGAAAAGCAGGGAGTTTATTGAAGATGCATTTTCCACATGAAGGAATGTTCAGGAAAGGGCACCTTTTAGAATCTACCGAAACATGCCTGAGGTCTACCAGAAAGCTCTGTGAATCACAAACCCAGGCAATGGCTTATGATCGATCTGGTTTAAAAGCATCTCTCCACAGAGCTGCCAGACACATGAGCTATTGGTAATTATACTTTCAGAAGCGAAATCCCCCGGTTTCATATATTTTATAGAGAGCACAGTTTCTTCTGTCTTTCTTGTTTTCATGCTCTCTCTCCCTCTCCTCCTTTTGTGTCTAAATTTTGTGTGCCTGTGAGAGATGTAGACCTAACAGAGAATTAGCTGCATTTGGGGAGGTTACTTGTGTGTCCAGCCTTGCAAATCGCCCAAAGCAATACTGCTCTCTTGATTCTTGCATGTAGATGCTTCTCTAATGACTGTGTGTAGATGCTTCTCTAACGACTGCTCCACACACAGATTCTATTAACCTCAATCAGCAGCTGCCCAAGTAGACGGCAGATCCTTTAGTGCCAGAGATTTCTGTCTTATCTTTCTTAGGAGCTGCTACAGCTCCAGGTATAATATCTGATGCACAAAGGGATGCATAAATATTTGTTGGTTGATTTAAAATGGACTCAGATGAAATAGGATGTCAGAAACAGGAGCAATTGGTGTTGGGTGAAATAGTTTAATATCTCAACTCCTTAACATGGTACAGCAACCTGCAAGATTCCCAAGCATCTTGTGAGGGAATTTCTATCCCTGTAATATGACATATGCACATGGCATGCACAGGGCAGTGCGAGGGGGAAATGATGATTCTAGCAGTAGGTTAACATTTAGTACCTCCCATGTACTATGAAGGGACACGAGCTGCTCCTTGGCCCACTCTCTCCACTTATTAAATCACAGAATCTGGGTTTGTTCAGTGTAGCATGTGCCCAATTGGAACTAAAGCTACATTACTTAGTTCCAGCCAATAAGACTCAAATGAAAGTTACTGAGGAGAGTTACTGGAGAGACCCCTTCCCAAACAAAAATGCAAGGACTTGCTGGGGGAAGCTCTTTGCCCTTCACTCCTTCAACCTTCTCTTTAATTACTGCCTGGGAACTGGAAGTGATGCCTGGAGGCACAGCAGCCAGCTCAGGGCAATGAGCATAAAAGCCATAGTAAAGATGGTGGAGCAGAAGAGAAAAGAACCAGGGTCTCAGACATCACTTCTGATCATCTCCCCAGTTCAGGACTTCCCACCCCTATTGCATGAGTCATGTTAAACCCCTTCACAGTTTCAGCCACTGTTGGAAGACTTCCTGTTATTTGAAGCTCACTGGGTCCCCATGTGCTGCCACAACTCTTCTTGTTAACCCCAATGGTTGGGTATTACTAATTATGTTCTGCAAACAAGAAAGTCACAGCTCAGCGAGGTTCGTCACATGTCTAAGAGCCAGAGAAGAGTGAGCCTGGACGTAAATTTCTTATTCCAAAGCTCCAATCCCATATTTTCTCTCTAGGTATGAAGAAGGGAAAGGGCTAGATCTGTGTAAGAGAATTACATTTATTCATTGGGTTATTCATTCAACAAATATTAATTGAGATCTGTCCCTGGTGACATTCTCATGAGTGAGGCCTCCTGCTCCTGAGCTCTTCTCTCCCTCAGGAATTTTGTGCCATGGTTTGTATTAAGGGGGAAGGCTATCTCACACCAGCCTCTTCACCCTTCTGCCCAGGTTTTCAGTGTTCTTGTTGGACCAATAGCATCCTAAGGAAATGAGCCATGGCAGAAACAGGCACCAGGGAAAGTTTTATCCATTTGCTACTTACTGAATCATGGACACCAATTGTCTACAAGACAAAGTTAACTTGGGTTTTCAATTAAAAAGAACATTTGGGATCAGCATCTCAATGCTGATGTAGCTGCCAGGATGAAAGCAATATAAATCCAGTGGGTTGGGTGTGATTGCTGCTTTCATGTCTGGCTTGGAGAGGCCGAGGTGGGTGCACCTGTGAAGGGGTCCTCACTTCCATTTGCATATTTCCTAGTTGGTTTTGAAAGGAGTCTGCAGGTTAGAGACAGGAACTGCATAGTCAAATTGTGTGGCTGCTGCCAAATTAAAGGACTTAAATAAAAACTAACAAAAGCAAATGCTTAGTAAGTGCACACCTGTTCTTGGCTTTGTGCTAAGCTCTTCAGCTACATTGCCTCACCTTACCCCAAGACAACCACATGGGTTGTTATTATTGCAATTACCATTGTAGAGGTGAGGAATCATGGAATTACCATCGAGAGGCCAAATGGCAAGCTCAAGACTCCACAGTAACATAGGTTACAGAAATCTGGCCCCACTCTTCCTCTGTCATAGGCTATGAGAAGGGAAGTCTGAAGCTGCTGCATAAAGCCTAATGTGTCCACATATCACTTAATGAGCATTCCTGTCAGGTGCTCAGATACAAAATTAGTAAGACTAGATGTTTCTTTCTGGGGGAGACTAGGGTGAGGTGAAGAAGTGATGAATTTCACTAAGAAAACAGATCAGATATTATATAAGAAAATATTTCCAAACCCTCTGCTTATAGCCCTATCAATTTCAGCTGTGCTTGCCACAACTTGTTTCCCCAAAGTCAAGAACTCAACAACTTCTTGAGACCCACGACACTTGAGATTTACTGACTGACTCGTATGTGCCAGACTATTCAGTTTACCTCATTTAAACTTCACAACATCCCTAGGAGGACTTTCTTTGTTTAGGCTGTCCCCGGAAGCAGATTGAGGCAACAATTCGAGTGCAAGTTGTTTATCAGGGAGGTATATGGGAAACAGAGACAGGAAAAAGGAAGGCATTAATTACCAAAGGTCTGTTATCAATAGGTGTCTGGAGCTTAATCCCATAGGGAACTTCTAGGAAATGGTGTAAAATACGTCTCTTACTATGATGGTGATGGTGATGATGGTGAAGATGTAATGATGGTGGTGGTGATGATGTAATGATGATGATGGTGATCATGATTGTGGTGGTGATGATGGTGATAATGACGATATGATGATCTAATGATTATGGTGGTGATAATGGTGATGATGGTGATGATGATGGTGATGGTGGTGGTGAAGATGATGATGGAGTTGATGATGGTTGTGGTGATGATGATGGTGGTGGTGATGATGGTGATGATTCCTTTCTTGTGTTGAAGTATATTTTGTATTTCGATGGAGCTTCTGTCATTATAGAATAAATTATTGGGTATTGAAAGCCCCAAAGTAGGAGATTGAACTTTAAAAGACATATGCAATATAAATGATAAATAGATAAATTCACACTGCATATGTTCTGGAAGCAGGAGAAATTCAGTCCATTCTTTTATGCCTTCCACAGAATGTCTTATAGAGTATTAGTCCTAATGAAGTGCAAATCAGTACCGCGTTGTACTGTACTGCATTGTATACCCCATACTTCTATGGGGCTGACACAAATAGCCTCCAACAAATCTTTGCTGAGTGAAGGATGTGTGTAGACAGTGTGTTCAGTGATGACCCTGTGGAAGCCTAGCAGGCCTTTTGTATTAGGAAGTATTACATTTCAGGGTAGTTTTTTTTGCATTGTTTTGTTTGCAAATGTTTGTCTTAGATTAGAGTATAATTACATAGAGTGAATTGTGTACATCTTAAATTACGTCTTGTTCAAACTTTACAAGGGGAACACATCCATATAACCACCACCAAGATCAAGGTGTGGGGCATTACCTATACCCCAGAAGCCTCCCTCAAGATTATTTCCCATCATTATCCCTCAAAAAAACCCCTCTTGACCTCTACTACCATAGGATAGCTTTGCTTATTTCTGAATGTCATTTAAATGAATCATGCAGTATTACTCTTTTGTTTTTGTTTTTTGCTCAACGTTATATACATGAGATCATTCATGTTTCTGCTTATAATGGCACCTCGGTTCTTTCCATTGCTGTAAAGAATTTCATTGTAAGACTATAGCACAAGTTATTTATCTATTCTACTGTTGTTGGACATTTGACTCGTTTCCAGCTTTTTATTGTTATGATAAAGGTGCTATGAACATTCTGGTACATTTCTTTGTACTCATTTTTTTTTATAGGTGTTTACAAGAAATGGAATTCTGAAGTCCTAGGGTGAGAGTATGTTTAGTTGTAATGGATTCTGAGAGACACTTTTCTGGGGTTCGTGGAAGTGTGCACTCCACCAGCAATGTGTGCACGTCCTGGATCTGCAGTCAGTCACATGCCTGCTCAAATCTTGTTCTTGCTGCTTCTGGGCTATGGGATAGTGCAGCTCTGAGGTGTTCAATTACTTGAACTTTGATACCTGTAAAAAGAATTATACCTTGTCCACTTTATGCTTACAGATAGCATGTGTTTACATACGGTCTTGGCTTCTAGTGGGTGTTCAAAACATGATAGCTATGATTGTTCTTATTAGTATTTATCTAGAATATTTAATGCACCAAGCTATGCTCTTAAACTTGGTGTTGTTGGGTTATTTAATTTTGATGTTTTACAAGCATCAAGAGGAAGGATGTGACCTGAAGCAGGTGTCGGGGGTCTGTGAACGGTATGCTGGAGATGCCCTCTTAGGAACTATGCAGATTGTCTTACACTGTGTTGTTCTGCAGAACATGGGTTTTCCATGAAAGCCTATCAAGGGCAGAGTAATTATTGTCTGTGACAGGAAGCATCAGTCAGCTCAAATTATCATTCTAGCCAAGCAGGTAACTACGATTAGCCAAATATGCAATCATGAAAGATGCTTATGAGGTTGAAGATTTTTCTTCTCTTTCACACCATTATTGGGGCCACGAGTAAATGATTGTCTTGCCAGCTTCGCTTCCTGCAAGTTTTCCTCCTTGCCCCATTGCTGGAACGTGTTGACCCTTCTACATTTCAGGGTTTCCTCCTGAAATGTCTGTCTCTCTTTCCCTTGCCAGTGACTTTATTTTCAGCCCAGGCCAGGGGTTATCCTCTCATCGATGCCCTCCTTCTTGCTGGCACCTGAGCTGCTGAAGAAATCTATCTTCTTCCCTCATGCATGTGCTTCTGCTCTGTGGCCCGCTGCCTCCCTCAGTATTCTAGGGGCTTTTCAAAGCCTGAGATTTCTAAAGGTCACAACTGTGACTCCTGTTGCCTACCCAATACATGGTAGATGAATTAATTAACTCACAGGACATGAAACAGGATATCTCTGACCCCTTCTGACTCCAAACTTCTACCCTATTCCATTCTATTGTATTGAATGCAATCTTACTGGGTGCTGACTTGCTCCTGGTCTTTTAGAGAGGCAGGGTAGAGCAGTGGTCAAGTGCATGGGTTCCAAGTTCAGGCATATTTGTCGTCTCTACAACTTCTAGACTGTGTGGCCTTGGTCAAGCTGCTTGGCCTCTCTGCTGTTCATCAGCACTCTAGCACTGCCCTGGGAATTTAGTTGCACCCATGATAATGGGCATCTGGTTTCCATAAACAGGGAGGTTGACCATCTGCTCCATGGTGTTGATGACAAAGGACCTTAAGAACCAGGTTCCAGCAGAAGATGGTGCTTTAGACATCACTGCCAGACCTGGGGAGAGTCTGGGTGAGACAGTGCCTGGGAACTCATGGGAGGCTATAACAGGGTCCATGGCCAAGATCTGTGTGGTCAAAAGATGAAGACATGGAAAGAAATCAAGAGTAAAGGAGAAACTTTATTTTTTAGAAGAAACCTGAACTCTCCCTGCTCTTGCTCCAGTACCTGACATGCCTGAAAGTTTCTCAAAGGTCAGAATCAGGGAGACTAAATAGCATCATCTGGCTTCCCTCAGTGGAGTTCACCTCCAGGTTCTTAAAGGGGCCTGTGCAGGGCTGTGTGGATGAAATGTTTCATTGACTTCCCTACTAGCTCATCATCCCTCCTGTTATCTCAAAGTGCTAATGAAAACAATTCTCTAAATCAGACGTTTTGCTCATTCTTTTCCCACGTCTGGATCTGTGAGATAACAGGAAACGCTGCGTACTTGCAGACACGAGGGAGCGAGGGAATGTGCTGAAGCAAGAGCTCTGATACCCATCCCCCACCCCACCCTCACCTGCTATCCATCCCACCCGCACTCCCCACCCCTGTCTGCAGGTTTCCAGCAGCAGCAGCAGAGAGCTGTGTCCCAGGTTCTACCCCAGCTGTCAGGGCTGAACTATCAACCTGGTTCAGGGCCACCTTCTTGGATTTAGGAGCCCAGGGGAAACATTTCAGGTTTTCACACGAGATCGGCAGCAGTTGCTTCACAGACAGAATATGAAGCAATACTCCCACACATGATAAAAAGAAAACCAGCAGCAAAAGCACACGGGAAAATGTACAGATCAGCCTTGCTAGCCTCCAAGGACTCAGATGACATTGGCAGGTCACAGCTCATCTGCCAGGACAGATGTCACTCCGAGGAGCAGAGAACATCAAGCACTCCCCCCCACCTCCACCAGGCAGAGGGTGGGTGGCTAGCTCCTTATCCAGGATGGTTTATGGTGCTCCTCTGCAAAATCCCACTTCTTTGTCGGTGTCTTTAAGACCAGAATGCCTTTCTCTGGGTGGGAACCTGGCAGGGTGACCAACTGTCCTGGTTTGCTCAGCATTAAGGGGGTTTCTGGGACACCGAACCTTCAGTTTTAAAACTGGGACAGTCCCAGGCAAACCCTCAGATGGAGGACTGTAATACTCTAACCAGAAGAGTCCTCAGTAAAAGGGACGAGTTGGTGGCCCTGGGTCTGGATGGGCTAGGGGACTGACTTTGCTTTTGTGCCAGTTCCTCATCCCTGCTGCAAGCTTGGCACAGGTGCAGACCCCACATGTGTAGGGGCCTGGCATCCTGACAGCTTCCTCCCATACTCAACCCTTCTCATTGCCTTGGTGCTGCTGTTTACTGATTTCAAGACAGGTTTCCCAGTGGAGACCAGGGCAGACAGTGGCCTCTCCCTTCATGGCAGCCCCCCACCTCCCCATATGGCTTGTCCAGCTCTCTTCTCCATTCACAGTGAATCTCATGAAAGGTGATGCCTCTCAAAGAAATCATCTGGGTGGTATCCCTGAGACAGGGCTAGGGAACAGAAAAGAAATCTGCTGAACTCCATGGCCTCAATGCCTCATCAATAATCCTGTCCTGAGACTCTGGGAGCATTGCCTTACCTCTCTGAGCACCTCAGAATGTAAAATGGGCTCATAATAGTGTCAGTTACAGAAGATTTTGTAAAGGCAGATGTGCGAAGCTCTGCGTCCAACCCCTGGTACAGAGTAAACACTATGAGGATTAGCTCTTCTTATTGCATTAGAAGATGCATTCATCTATTCACCATCTCTCCACCCACCATCCACCTGTCCATCTGTCCATCCATCCATCCATTCAACCATCTGACCATCCATCCATATACCATCTATTCATCCACCTGTCCATCTACCCATCCATTTCTCTCCAAGGTCCTCCCTCCTCCCCTGGAGATGAGGGAAGTGAGTTCACTCTGAAGCAGAGTTGAGAGCTCTTGGATGATCCTGTGAATCCTTTAGCCTTCAGGGGCCAGACCCAGGACCCATTCAGCCATACTCACCCTCCATTCACTCACTTGTCCATCCATCTCCTTCCTTCCTTCCTTCCTTCCTTCCTTCCTTCCTTCCTTCCTTCCTTCCTTCTTCCCCTCCTTCCTTCCTTCCCTTCTTTCGTTCCTTCCAACCACCTGTCCATCCATTGATCCACCCACCCACTGTTCATCCCGTCTATCCACTCACCTGTCTATCCATCCACCCATCAGGGTCAGTCAGCCCCTGGCCTTTGCAGGACTACCTTCTGAATTCACCCAGAAGCCCTTCCCATGATGACTGCCCTTGACGGTTTGATTCAGAACATCAGAGAGAAAGAGAGTCTCTGGGTATGTAGGTACGGTGGCCTCACAGATGTGGGCCAGGACAGTCAAACTGGCCGTACTGGGAAGGGCAGATTTTCCTGACAGGAAAGTCCTCCCTCCTCCCCTGGAGATGAGGGAAGTGAGCTCACCCTGAAGCAGAGCTGAGAGCTCCTGGATGATCCTGTGAATCCTCTAGCCTTCAGGGGCCAGACCCAGGACCCGTCCAGCCCTACTCACCCTCCACTGAGACAATGTTCGGAGCTCTAAACAACTCACCCGACCAGCTGCATTTGCCACTGAGCCTTGAGCACTGAAGAAGGAAAGCGGGGTGGAGGGTTGGTGTTGGTTATGACTTTCACATGACAAGGGGAGGGCAGAATGGGGGTGGGATGTTGCTTGTGCTTCTTCCTGGAGCTGGACCACTTAGTTACCCCCCTCCCCAAAGGAGTGGAGGTGGAGAAGAACCCCCTGCAACTTACCATCTAAAGTATACAGCTATTTTCACCCAGGGTCTGCCTCTACATGAAAATAATGATGCTAGTGAGCAAAAACTTCCCCAAATTAGAGTAACAAATTTGCCCTACAGAGAATTTTATCAGGGACATGAGCTAAAGGCAACATTCTAAGTGGGTGTCAGGGGAAAAAAATAAAATCTGTAATTAGGTGTCCAAGGCTGTTCCAAAATGCCAAATCAGACTCATTATTCCTCAAGATTCTCAGCGTCCACTCTGACGGGCGGGACCTGTGGGGACGGCCCAACTGGTATTGTATGCACACCCGTTCTTATCTCCAGAGGGTTCATTTCCACAACAAATGCTCCTAGAAGCAATAAATACATTAACTGATTTTCCAGGTGACAGTCTTTGCAGAAGAGCAGTGATGAAACATGCTCGGATAATAGCCCCACTCGGCTCAGTTCCTCCCACTGCGTGAAGCCGTCTTTAAGAAAGCAGTGCCCCTCTCTCTTTGTGGGCCTGGTGGGTTAGGGATGGCCTCAGAGTGATACTGGAGAAGGGACCTTATTCTGGGCCACCTGCATTTCCCAGAGCATTCCAGATGCTTCCTCACCTGGTGAGGATCGTCCGCCCCACTTGGCTGCGACTTGGCAGGGGCAGGAGGCTGACTGCCAGCCCCCGGCCCAGTGCCTGACCCATGAGCTGGGCCCCCAGACCCAAGATTGGGGCCGTTTCTCACGCCTCCTGTTTCCTGACTTCATAGCCCTGGCTGCCTGGGAAAGAGTAAAAGGCAACACCCACATCAACCAAGAGCATTTTACTCCATGGCTTTCATGGTAAATCCTTTTGCCTGGGGCTTCATTTTTGAATTAGTGTCTTCTGGGCAGGGGAAAAAAAAAGCAGGAGCCCAGCATGAACAAAGAGTCGTAAAGTCATTACCGCTTTGCTGTTCCTCCGGCTGCTACTGAAGTTTGTGTCTCAATGTCAGGTTGGGGAGGAGAGACCGATGGATAGGGTGGTGGGGCCCGGTGGGGGGGGGGGTCAGCGTTTCCAGATGGGGCAGCACGGGCTCGTTCTGTCCCCGCCTCCTCCTGCAACCCAGAAAGAAGCCCACAGTTCATCGTGTGCCATCAGACCTTCCTGCAAGGTGTCAGCTTCTGGGCGTACAGGTGAGGAAGCTGCAGGTGTGTTGGGATGGCATCCGGGCTTTGTTTAAATCAAGAAACGCGGGACACACGAATGTGCAAATGGCTTCCACGGAGGAGGATTTCACGCCCGTAGATCCTCAGAATCAAGAAGCATGCTGCACCAGGTAGGGCAATACAGGGAAGCCCCAGGGTCGGCCAGGAGGCTGAGGGAGGAGGGAAGGTGTGGCCCTGACTGTGGTTTCTGCAGGAACGAATGGGAAAGCGGGGTGAGCAGGCTTAGGGCTGTCCAGCGTGAGTAATCTCAGCAGGTTCTGGGGCAGAGGGGTGCTCCCTGTCGTCTGCACCTGGCGCTGAGAGGCAGCCTGACCACGGAGGTGGTGGTGGGGAGGGGCTCTGGATTGGTCGGTCTGCACATTTGCCATCATTCACCCGCTCTAGGAACTGGCTGACCCCGGAGGAGCCATTCCTCCAGGCTAACAAGGCTCGACATGTCGGAGCGTCAGGAATCCGGAAAATGAAAAGCATGTACAGGACGGGAGGCAAACACGTTGGGTCGAGAGAAGAGAATACCGGTGTTCCTTTTACAGAGCATTTATTACAAGCCAGGCATTTTTGATACATTAACTCACTTATTTTGTGCTACAACCCTAAGTGGTGGGTATTTGTACCCCCTTCACAGATGAAGAAACTGAGCCTCAGAAAGGTTCAATGAGTCATCTGGAGGCATGTAGCTAAACAGTGTCTTCTCGGGATCTGACAGCCCCGGCAGGTGTCAGTCCCCAAAGCCCCCTCCTGCCCTGATCTTCTGTCTTACCCTTTGGGGAGCCCTGGACCCTGGAGGGGAGCTCCCCCTCCTGCTCAGGTCCCTCCTGGTCCCACCAGGGACTGAACTGCCCTACATTGATTGGTGGATTCATTCATCTCACAGGCAGGCACTGAATGTCCCCCAGGGGGGTCCGGTGCAGACCTACGTCAGGCCAGGGCAGTAGAGACCAGGGTTCGCAGAAGAAATAGAATCTTCCACTGCTGGTGCAGGCAGGGACCCTGGGCTCAGAGAAATATGAGGGAGCCCTCCCCTGGAACAAGTAAGTGATTCGTTATTAGATAGATGTGTACTTTTGAGTGGAAGGGAGGGGGGACTCGTGGTTCACGGGAAGCCGGGCAGCAGTCTTCCCAGCTGGCTCGCTGGTGGTACCCGGATTGATAGGCCGAGTGGGGACAAACGGCACAGGAGGGCCTCTGAGGCGCACTTGCGCCGAGCACGCCGCCGGCGAGATGAATTTGCAGCCTCCTCCTCTTCATCAGCTGCTGACCGACCCTGCTGTCTCGTGTATTTACTCGGGCCCTCTGTGGGACTCGGAATGCAGCTGGTGCGCGGTGGGCCCATGGCCACTGGCCTCAGATGTGTCGGGGTCCGGGACAGGTTTTCGCTGTGACTTGCCAGCCCAGCACTGCTCCCCAGGCTTGTGGCCGAGTCTTATCCCGGCCCTTTGGCTCCGGACAGCCCGTTCCCTGGGGAAGGAGGGCGTGACCCGGCGCAGGGAGACCCAGGCGCCAGAGTGACACGGACAAAGACGGGCCTCTCTTTGACCAAGTAATTGCTTTTGGGAGAGACCTGGCTTTTCTCTTTAGGATTGTCAGGAACTCAGCTACCACAGGGCCGGCATCACACACGCACCTTGGTTTCTTAGTGCGGCCCCTGGTCTGCCGCTTGGGTATGCAGTTCCGGGGGAAGGGCAGCAGCCACGTCGTCCCCAGGGAGACCGCCCACTGCCTGCCCAAACCTTGCAGACATGGTTGGCTGAGTGAGGATGTAGAGAAGGGGCACAGCCCACTATCCTCGGGGTCGCAAAGCCAGAGCGATGGCCTGTCCCTCATCCCCATCCTTCCTCCGACGGGGAGGGTGATGCCAGAAAGGGGCAGGGGCCCTGGGCTGTGCTGGGCTCTGAGATAGCATCTCGGCCCCAGCGGGCGGGTGCAGCACTGACGGCAGGCCGGAAGGGACCCTGGAGGTGGGGGTAGCAGCTCTGAGCAGGCAGGAGGACCTTCCTCTTCCTCCTGCTGCTCCGTGGAAGTCAGGTGCTGAGAAAACCCACACAGACTACTCCTCCTTCCCCCGTGTAGGTCTCCAGCCACGATGGACGCACAGAGGGACAGGCAGAAGGCTCTCCGTGGGCCCGGCTCTCAGGGACACCAGCCTCTGTTACCGGCAAGTGACGATGTTTCGGGGACTCTCTCGGGCTACCACTCCTTCCAGCCCCCATCCCTGGGCGGGGCGCCCCCCGTGAGCCAACCAATACTTAGAGATGGAGCGAGGGTGCAGGGGAATGCATGAATGGGTAGGAGATGCTAGGACCTGGCTCTTCCGGACCCCGAATGTCGCACTCCCGCGGTTTTGGACTTGAGTGGCCTGACAGCTGTCTGAGCACGGATATCCCGGGGGAAGAGTGAACCCAATCCAATAGTCTGCTCCTCACACGGGCAGGTTCTGGGTGTGGGGAAGAGTCAGCTGTGCAGGTGAGGGTCGGTGAGTCCCCAGAAGGGTGCAGGTGCAGGGCAAATGGGGGGCCCTCTGGAGCCCAGTGGGATCAGGGGCGAAGGCATCTGAGTCGCCTGGACTCTGGGGAAACAACTTGGTCGCACGCTCCACACCCACCTGACCCCCAGGACCTGCCCGTTCGTTGGCCTCATCGGCCGTGCCCAGCTGGGGCAGGGCAGGGCTGGCGGGCCCCGCCTCTTATCTCAGGCAGGGAGGACCCCAAAGGGGCTGCCCCCTTGGGGTGGCTGTGGTCCTTGCTGCATCCCGGCCTCGCCCTTGTCACCACCTCTGTTGTTGGGGGACAAGCATGGAGGCTGGGTCCTTGCTGAGGGCTGGGGGAACCCATGTCCTGGTGGCAGAACCTCGCACAGGGGCGGCCTGGAGCAGACAAGGTCTTCTGTCTGCTGGCTGCAGAGAGAGCATCGTGGCCACTCAGGTCGTCTCAGGGGGTTTCCTGGAGTCCACCTGCCTCTACCGGGTCTGAGATTTGAGGGTAAGAGGCCACAGGTCCTCCAGTCTGAGCTTGGTGCCTTGAGCTGCCCCCCATTTCCCAGCTGTCAGCACCCCACAGCTGGAGAAGCCCAGGGTGCAGATGACCGGACTGAGGGACGGGCTGGGGCTCTGGCTGTGTGGTGACAGGTGGACCTTCCTCTAAGAGCAGCAGCCTGCCCTCAGCCTGGCCAACGGGCAGTGGTGCTCCTGTGTCTTTGTAACGAAGTCTGCAACGGTAGTGCAGAGCACACAGATTTGCTGTCTCGCCGTGCTGGGGGCAGAAGTCCTAAAGTCAAGGTGCTGGCAGGGTTGGTCCATCCTGGAGGCTCTGGGGGAGAGCCCAGGTCACACAGGCAGCTGCACCCCTTCCCCTACCTTCCAAGCCAGTGGGTGGCTCCTCCCAATCTCCCTGCCCAACGTCTACTTCCCCCTGCCTCCCTCTTATGAGGACCCTTGTCACGACATTGAGACCCCCTGCATCATTCAGGACATTCTCCCCACCCCCAAACCCTTAACACAATCACATCTGCTGAACTCCTTTCACCAATTAAGGAACAGAGTCACAGGTTCCAGAGATTAGGATGGGGCCATCCCTGGGAGCATCCTTCAGCTGACCACAGCCCCTTCCCTGTGCCCCCTCTGCCTGGATCTCCTCACTCCTTCCCTTTGCTCCACGCAGGCCTCCACGCTCTTACTTGAGTATGTGAGCCATGCTCCTGCCCCAGGGCCTTTGTCCTCACCATTACCTCTGCCTGGAGTGTTCTCTCCACAGTCATCCACACAGTCTGCTCCCTACTACCTTGGGTCCCTGTTTGATTGCCTCTTCCTCAGGCCCTGTACCCCAACTACAGCACCCCCTAGGCTGCCCTCAAGCCCTGTCTCCTGCTGCATGGGTGTTGGGTGCTTATCATCATTTAAGAGTCTCTCTCTGTGCCATCCAACGTGGTGGCCACTGGTTACTTGTGGCTACTTCAAGTTAAGTGAGGGGCACCTGGGTGGCTCAGGGGGTTAGAGCCTCTGCCTTCAGCTTGGTCGTGATCTCAGGGTCCTGGGATCGAGCCCCACATCGGGCTCTCTGCTCAGCGGGGGGCCTGCTTCCCCCTCTCTCTCCATCTGCCTCTCTGCCTGCCTGTAATCTCTCTGTCAAATAAATAAATAAAATCTTAAAAAATAATAAAGTTAAGTGAGTTAAGTAAGAGGAACAATTCCAGTTCCCCATTGCAATGGCCACATTTCGGGTGTTCGGTGGCCAGATGTGTAGTGTTCACAGAGAGTGATTCCGTTGCCCCGGGAAGTTCTACTGGACAGCGTTGCTCTGTAGAGTCCGTGTGCATAGAATGCATGTCATATCCTCAACTAGAGCCTGAGCTGCCCATGAGGACAGACCTGCTGTGTTGTTTGTCCATGGATATGTTCCCAGCTTCCCACAGAGCCTGGCACCAAGGAGACCCTCGTGGGCATTTGTTGAAAGGATGACCGTGTTGCCAGACCCTGTCTGCATCCGAGGTGACATCCTTGAAGGGTCGCAGTGGGGCTGCTGTGATCCTGCACATTCCCGTGCGGGGCCCCATCAGCAGTGCTGCCAGCCCCCCACTGAGCACAGGGCTGGTAGCCCCCACTTACACTCCTCCTGCGCTTCCTGTGCTCATGCCGATCGCACGTCCCTGCCTCATTGGAGTTAGGTGTGGCCGTGGGACTTGGCGAGTGGTGTGTGAAGGGAGGGGACTCGACTGAGCTCCAGGGGGAAGCTTGAAGAGCCGCTTCGTGATTCTCCCGCCCTCCGCTTCCCCCAGGAGCAATCTCAGACAGTGGCTA
Source organism: Procyon lotor (assembly GCA_028646535.1). Lineage (NCBI taxonomy): Eukaryota > Metazoa > Chordata > Mammalia > Carnivora > Procyonidae > Procyon > Procyon lotor. The sequence goes on from CM053606.1 coordinate 2,475,424, forward strand.
TTCTGTGGGCAGAGCAGGGCCCCTTCCCTGGGGACCAGCAGTGGACGAGAGGTATGAGTAAGAGATAAATTTTTGTAGTTGAAGCCACTGAGATTTTGGGGCTGTTTGTTACACAACTCAACCTGAGCAGCCTGACCAGTACAAGGGCCTACTCTGTGTGCTGAGGTGCACCCAGTCCCACTATAGGTGGGTAAACGGAGGCTCCTGGAGGCTCATTGATGGACCAAGGTCAGATCCACATGTGTGTCCTTGTCCCTCATGGGGCCTGGGTGCCGCCTACTCTGTAGCTCCATCATTGCTCATGCACCCTAGTTACCTTTCTCTCCTGACAGACCGTGAGGTCTGAGCAGGGGGCACAGTCCATGTCAGATTGCTTCTTATACCCTGGGGCTCAGTGTGGTGCCTGGCCCAGAATCATGGGGTCACCACCGAATGGAACTGAAGTTGAGCCTAGATGGTGAAAATAGCCAGAAGCAAACGTCTGAGAGGAAAAGAAATGTCCCTCCCCCACTCCTCCCAGGTTCATTGCTTGGGTCCCACAAATTAGACTGACAAGGACAGACTAACCAGAGAAACAAACGGAAGTTTAATAAAATGTGCACTGTACACACACACACACACACACACACACACACACACGGGAGCTCTCAGAGAGTAACTCAAAACATGGTTAGAACTCAGGCTTATATAAAGCCCTAGCAGTAGAATAACACATCTGTGGAGAAGTGACAAGGCAAACGAAGAGGGTTTTGAGTCTCTAGGGCAGCAAACTGCGGGCAGGCAAGGGCACAGGGGAGTGGAAGACAAGGGGTGGTTGGTAAGATCTGTTGTGTAGACGCCTCTGGTGCTGTCTCTGGTGCTGATCAGGGTCTCATGTCTCTGGTGATTAACTTCAGTCCTTTTTGGTTCAGAGGGGAGGATGACGTCTTTACAAATTGATGTCCTATTTCTAGGCAGACAGAGAAAGGGCAGGAAGCTTTCCTTGCATCTCCTTCTTCTCAATTGTCTTCAGCTCAAAAAGACCCTTATGCCAAAGTGGCATATTTGGGGCTGCCTGTTCTGCTGCCCTGCACGTTAGGGGGACTGCAGCGCCTGCGTTTAGGTTCAGCTGCTGCAGCCAGTCCCTGGCCTGGGGTGGGAGGTGCCCCCCTCTGCTCTTTGCAGAAGACAGGGTGGCGGTCATGGCGCACCAGGTGCTGAGGCTGTGGGGTGGCTCGGGAGACGGTGCATTAGCCAGTGTGGATGTGTCTTTACTCCCATGCACACCTGTGCTCCTCCCTCCTGGTCTGTTTCCGCTGGGTTTCCTCTTCACCTGAGGGCTGTAGCCTTGACTTGTTTTTCATGCACAGGCTTCCTGGGCCTCTTGTGTTCCATTAATTCTTAGCTGACCTTTCTCGCTTTCTCTCCTTCCCTTTCGGAGACTAGCTTAGCATCCCAATTCAAGACTGGTGAATCCAGTTTCCATCCCAAGAGCGGTGTCTTTCTTCCACCTTTCTATCGAGATGGAATGACAGTACACATTATCAGCTTGGTATTTGAACGTCCTCCCCGTACCTTCGTGCTTAACCCATCAGCATAAGTGCCAGCGGGGAACAGTGGGTTCCCCTCTGTGTCTATTCTGGGCTTGGTTCCCAAGTAATGGAGGCTCGACGCACCCGTGTGGTACGTGGGGTGTGGGAGGCTCTGCTTTACTAAGTTCGCTGAGCTGGCGTATGCTCCTGTCCCTTCTCCAGAGCTCAAAATATTCTGCATAATCCATGTGAGGTCCCCCTAGGTGGGGGCTGTGCGGAAGGAGCTCCTGAGTGGGGGCTTCTGAGCACGGGGAGAAACTTCCCTGAAAGCAGACCAAGCTCAGGCATACCCCTCCCTCGTTTCCTCCCCCAGGACCTCGAGGAGGAACCCCTGCTGCAGGGGTGGGGAGATTTCCTTTTCCTTGCGGCACAAACCCCCTGGGGCTTCCACTTCCCCTCCATGCAGGCAGGAGGATGCTAAGCCACCCTCTGTGTCCTCCCTTCTGTGGTCTGTGCCCTCGTCCTGGAGGCCGTGCTGTCCTTTGGGTTGTGCCTGATGCTTTTCCCTTCTGCCTCCGCGGGCTGTGCTGAGTCGCTGCTAACACAGGGCCTTGCTTGTTGCTGGGGCTGCGGGATCATGCACATGGAGAAGCTCTTTCTCTGCGGTCTCTGCCAGAGCCAGGAGCCCACCCCAACCCTGGGGCTCTCCGGCATCGAGGCTGCCATCCTGTTCCCACTGCAGAGATGAGGCCCCCACACGGCCTGAGGACTGCAGAGGTGCGTGAGCCAGGTGTGTTTATGTGGGTAAAAGGAAACACACAGGCACAGATTTGCCCTTAATCGAGGCTGAAAGTGGACTTGGAGGGTCCAGGGCAGAGAAAGGCCCAGAGCAGAAGTCACTCATCAAAATCAATGTATCAGGGGGCCATTCTGCAGAGAGGCACTGGTGTTTCTTCTGCAGGAATGGCCATAATTCGGACATTTCAAAGCAGAGAGAGGGATAGTCAGCTGGACCTGGGTCCTCTCCACTGGGGAGGTGTTGTGTCCCCTCCCCGGGCCGGCAGCTGCCTTGACATTTCCTTTCCCCAGTGCGACTCAGCCCAGCCAGCCTGAACTTCCTCCCAGGAGAGCTGAGCTAGCGCGCGGCCGTTTCAAGGTCTGTGTCTCTCCCGCTTCTGAACTGGAGCCCCGTCTCTGGGGTATGAATAATGGATCAAAGCCGCTCTTCCTCTAGGCCCCTCTCCCTTTTAACAGGCAGGATGCTGGGCCTTGAACAGCACGTCGGTAAACTTAGAGGGATCCTCCCCCACCCCCCAAACTGCTCTGCGGGAACAATGCCAGGATTTTGGAGACTTCCCTGAACTTGAGAAATAGCCCTGTCTCCCTCAGGCAGGGGTCTAGGGCTTGGGGAGAAGGGCACAGCGGAGCAGACGCTGCAATACGTTTTCTCCTCCTGAACTGAAGTCTACCCAGAGCATTGGTGGTGGAGAGAACAGGGAAGCCAAGGAGAGGTCATTGAGAATTTGGGTTGAGAAAAGGTCCGTAAAGATAGGGCCTGTTCTGCTGTCCCAGCTGTGGGTCACGTGGGATTTGGTGACAGGAAGGGTAAGTGATTCCTGCAGAGGCCTTGAATGACGGGTCTGGGGGCAGGAGCGAGGGGCAGCCCCTCCGTGAGGCCACCTGCTCGCTTCTGGGGATATTCACACAGCGGTGGTGCCCTCGGGCCACTGCTCTGGGTCTTGGTCACGTGGCCAGGACTTCATCCTCACACCCTGGACGGGCGGGTTCAGAGCCCATCCCAGGTTCTCAGGCTTTCTTGCCCCCCTGGGACTTGTTTAGAGGCCCATCTGCAGGGACCTCAGGCCGGGTCCCGCCCTCGCCGCCACCTCCTGGCCTCAGCTGGGGGGGCTGAGGAAATCTCTGGGCAGCGTTTTACTCCAAAAACTGAGGCAGTCACTGTCCCTGCGGGCCCGCACAGGGTGCCCGGAATGGGGGCTCGGGGTGGGGAGTGCCGTCTAAGGCACCCCAGCTCTGCGCTGGAAAGGACACTGAGCTTAGCTTGTCCTCGGAGAGGTTTGGGGCGAGGCCCCCGAGACCACACTAGGCGACCGCAGTTGGTCCTTATGTTTGCACATCTTCCAAAGCAGCCAGCTTTTCTCCTGGACTGAAGAGCAGGGACCACGGGCAAAGTCAGAGCCCCTGAGCGGGGGGTCACCCTGCAGCGTCTGGGAGCCAGGGCTGTGGCATGCTACATGGTGGCCAGCAGTCACATGCGGCCGTGCAAATCAAAGCTTGGATTAATGAGATGAAGTGAACAGTTAGGTCCCCTGCACGTTAGCCACATATCAGATGCTCAACAGCTGGAAATTGCTGCTACCCTTACCCTTGCCTCCTGTCCTGATTTACAGCCCCAGCCAGCGCCTGGCCAGGGCCACTGTCCTCTTGTAGCCAAGCTGGCATTCAGGGTCTCCTCAAGAACCAGTGTTCACACTGTCCCCTGTCCCTGAGCGTCCCCAGGGGCCTGCATGTCAGAGCTGGCCTGCACAGGCCAGGCCATTTCCTCTCAATAAACTTGTGGGTAGAGGGAGCTCTGGGCAGGGGTGTCCAAAGAGCTTGGTTTTGGCCTTGCCCTGTGGCTCATTCCAGAGGGGGAAGAAGATGTTGGCACCGCCTGACTAAATCCCAGCGGCCTCCCAGCCTCCCTGCAGCCCCTCTCCTGCCCCTCTGGTTTGGCTGCACCAGCTGGTGGGGAGCTGTCTGCCTTCTGGGGGGCTCAGCACCACTGGTCTTCCTGGGATGACACTGGGTTGGACTCTCCAGTCACAATGAGCATTAATGTTCATGGTTCCTCATTCCTCCAGGGACACTTGCTGGAGGCCGCCTGTGTCCGCACAGGCAGTGCTCCCAGTCTGGAGCAGGAGCCCCACACGAGCTCCAGGGCTCAACCCTTAGATGACCGACGGCTCCGGAAAAGTGTGCATCACCTACGAGGTTCTGGTGCTCCTTGGAAGCCATGGGTCTGCGATGTGGCTGCACAGAAAACAGCCTTGTCTGTGTTGGGCAACCCTGATCCTTGCTGCCCCGCAGAACTGCTGAGGCTCTTCCTGTTTGCATCCAGCAGCCAAGGATGTGCCCGGGCATCGCAGTCTTTGGGATGCAGCCAGGAGCTGGGTAGCAAGTAGCCCCACTGTGTGAGGCTGAAGCCACTCAGGGTGGTGTCAGTAAAAGCCCCCCCCTCCCCCCGACGGCTTGGACTCCCTCCTTCACCCTCTGAATCTGTTGTCCTGCTGATAATGATGACCTTCCATGGTTGTTACGGGACTTACACAAAGAGGTGGAGAGCAGCCAGGGCATGGGAGAGAATGTAGGGCTGAAGACTGTGTGTGCACGAGGCCTGCCTGGTATTTTGCTGTCACTTTGCACAGCCTGGGTGACCTTAGGAAAGTCACCAAATGCCTCCAGGCCCGAGAAAAAACTTCCTGTCCCAGGGGCTCAGTGCAGGCGCTAACCGGGGTCATGCACGTGAGACCCTCGGCACCGCACCAAGAAAGTGTGTCCTGCTCAAGGAGGGCGTCGAAGCTGCCGCGGTTCCTTCCTGCGTCCTTTTTCTTTCTCTTTCTTTTTTTCTTTTCTTTTCTCTTTTTCCATATGATCACTCAGCTTGTTTTAACGTTATTTTAAGAGGGCTTTATTGAGGCGTAATCTACATACCGTGAAATGCACAATTTTAAGTGAACCATTAGCTGGATTTTGACAATTGCTTCTTTACCCAAATCAAGATATGGAACATTTTCATCACCCCGGAAAGATCCCTCCTGCCCCTCTGCGGTCAACCTTCCCTCCCCGACCCCTGCAGGCAACTACTGACCTGACTTCCATCAGCGCGGATTCATTCTGTTTGTTCCTGAACTTCATATAAATGGAATCGCAGTTTGTGCTATGTTGTGTCTGGCTTCCTTCATTCTATGTAACGGTTTTGAGATTCATCCAAGTTGCTATATGCATCAGCAATTTGTTCTTTTTTCTTTCTTTCTTTTTTCTCTTTTTTTTGGTCCTGAGTTGAATTCCTCTGAATGGATATACTACCGTTTGCCCATCCATTATCTTGTTGATGAGCATCATTTGGGTTGTTTTCCAGGGTTTTGCTGTTGTGAATCAAGCTGCTATGAACATAGGTTCTTTCACGAGTCTTCTGATGGACGCGGGCACTGTTGGATCTCGGCTGTGCCTTGGAGGAGAACTGCCGGATCTTGGGGCAAATGTATGTTGAGTCACAGAAGACACCGCGGAAGAGTTTTCCAAAGCAGTCAGAACATTTGATAAGCCCACCAGTAACGGGCATGGTTTCCAGTTGGGAAATACCCTCACCACCACCTGGGGCTGGGGGCTTTCAGGACAGGGGCCGTTCTGGTGAGTGCGGGGGGTTCTTCACGGGGGCTGGAATGTGTATCGATCCCGTGGCTAATGACAGTGAGACCCTTTCCCTGTGCTCGTTATACGTTTGGTGATTTTGTTTGTTCCGATATCTTGCAACGTTCGGAGGGGAGTCCTGTCTCTTCACCCTTCATTTGTCAGAGTCCTTCACAAACCCCTGAGTGTGAGTTCTTTGTTTGACGCACATACTGAAAACATTCTCTCTCGGCACGTGGCTCAGTTTTCTCGGTAGTGATCTTGCATGAATGGGAAGCCTAAATTTAGAAAAAAAATCAGAGTTGGGGCTCCTGGGTGGCTCAGTTGGTTAAGCGGCCAACTCCTGGTCTTGGCTCAGGTATTTCAGGGCCCTGGGATGGAGTGCGGATGTCAGGCTCCCCACGGGGTGGGGGGGCTGCTCTCTCCTTCTGCTCTTCCCCCTCCTCTCTTGCAAATAAATAAATAACCTTTAAAAAGAGAAAAAAAATCAAATTTATTATTATTATTTTGGTAATGGGTAGTGTTCTATTTTGTATCCTAAAGGATCTTCGAGTACCCCAAATCATAAAGATTTTCTCCCATGTTTTTTCCTAGAAGTTTTACGATTTGGGCTTTCACCTTTAAGCTTATGGTCCATCTCAAATGAATGTTTGTGTATGACATAAGCTTAAGGTCAATTATTTCTTATTTCCATGTGGATATCCAGTTATCTTGGTAACATTTATTGTAAACAGGTTCCTTTAAAGGCATTGAACCGTGTGGGTGTCTTTACAAAGATTAGTACATACACACACATACACATATATACGTTTATGTATACACACACATACACATATACACGTATCTACACATACACATGCTACACATTTCTGCAGTCACTGCTCCGTTTTGCTGGTTGATTTATCTATTCTTTTGCCATTATCATGCTGTCTTAGTTTTGTAACTTTACAGTATGTTTTGAAATAAGCGAGGATAAATCCTTCAACTTCATTCTTTTTTTAAAGAATATATTCGCTATTTGTTCTTTGCCTTTTAAATTTTTCATGTAAAATTTAAAACCGGCTTGTCAATTTCTATCAAAAAGCCTGCTGAGATTTTGATTAGAATCACATGAAACTCACAGATAAATGGATGCTTAGTAATATAAATTCTAATTTGTGATCTCTTGCCATTTATTTAGACTTTCTTTAATTTCTCTCAGTAATGGTAAAAGTCCCACACATCTTTTGTTAAGTTTAGTGCTATTGCAGAGGGTATTTGTACCTAATTTTCCCATTGTTTATTGTTAAGTTTATAGAAACAACATTTACTTTATATATTAATCTCGCATCCTGCTACTTTGCTAAATTCACTTAATTAATTTTAGTAATTTATGTCTTGGCGACCAGACAATAATTCCATATGGAGAATCCAAAGTCATACATAAATGATAAATTACTAAAATTAGTAAGTGGGCAATAGGGTCTTTAAAGATATAATCAGTTAAGGATCTCAAGATGAGATCATGGTTTAGGGTGGTCGCTATTCCAGTGGACGTTGTCCCGAGAAGTAGGGGAGAGACGCAGAGCAGGCCGTGTGGCCTGGGGGCGGAGATGCGGGCGCTGTGTGTACAGCCGAGGATTGCCAAGGACGGTCAGCAAACACCCAGATGCTGCAGGAGGGCTGGAGCTCCTGGGAGGAGCCAACCCCCTTCTGCCCTCCCAGGGCAGCTCCTGCCCCGGGATCGGAGAGTCCTGGGCTCCTTAACTGGGAGAGAACGAAGTGCTGTTGTTTCGAGCCCCTAGGTTTGCCCTCGTGGTTTTGGTCCCCTATTCTCCCCCTGCCCAGATCCACACGCGGCGCAGGTGAGAAGGGCAGACGGGGCCGTCTTTCTGCCCCCTCTCACGGCTCTGCTCGGTGTCCTGGGCAAGTGGGGAGGAGCCGAGACCCAGACTGGGCTCTCTTTCAGGCCCTTCTGCTGCTCGGCCATGCGGAGAAGGCGCTGGGCAGACCCTGGCCGGGGGATCGTGGGCCGGCCCGGGCAGAGGAAACTGCAGGGGTGCAAGCAAGTCCGTGCATCCCTGTGTCTAATCCTCCTTCTCAATCAGCTGGAGCTGCTCTGTCCTCCCCTCCCACTTGGCACCTGGTCCACGCACTGCTCCTCATTGGTTCCCCAAACCCCAGCAGTGAGAAGGGTCTGCAACTTGGAGCGGGAGGGAAGCCCTGGTGAGTGCTGCGTGGACCACACTGTGGGGGGCAGGCCTGCCACAGGGGGTGGGAGGGTGAGGGTGGGCTTGGGAGGGACCCCCTTCCCTTCCATTCTGTCCTTTGTTCTCTCCAGCTGCTGTTCCCTCCCCGTGCCCGGACCTGCCACTGTTCTCCGCTCCCCAGGCTTCGGCGCCAGCGCTTCTGCCCTCTAGAAACTCCTTCTCTTTCACGTGGCTCATTTACTTTCTTCAAGGTCTAGCTGCCCCCACATCGTGCTGGGCCCCCTTTCCGTGGGACCGCACCCAAAGGTCACTGGGGTGCGCGGTGTGTGCATCCCATTCGTCTCTGGTTTCTCATTTGTGGTGGCACGTTCGGTAAGGATTGCGAAGCCACTTCTGTGTGGGGTCGGTAGGATCCCCAAGGACTTGCTGAGTCTAGGACTGTGTTGAGGTTTCCTTAGGATCCTCTCAGGACCCTGCTTCTCCTTAGCCTCTGCCACATCTGATATGCCGTGCGTGCCCGCAAATGCCCACGAATGCCCACAGTGTTCACAAACGCCCACAGATGTCTGCAAAACACGGGTTTGCCTGATTTTTCATGGAGTTTCATGTGTCAGCACTCTGAAAATTTACAGAGCTTCTCTTATGGGCAAGTCAACTTTGGAAACGGAATTAGAAATAATTCTGCGTGCTCGGGCTGGTCCAGTAATCAACACTCCATGGGAGACTTTGACTCTAATAAAATCCACCGCGTAGGCTCTTCCCACATCATTTTTCTCCATGATTGCTCTCACAGCTGCTGAGGAGAAAGAACGGATGGTGTTAATTTCCCAGAAAATTTCTGCAACCTCAGGGCTTTGGGCCGCAGACCTCAGGCCCCTCCCAAGCACACTGCCGTATTTGGGGCACGCCCCCAAGTGGAAAGAAGATCTTCAGCACAGCCGTGTACAGAGCACCAAGTCTGCACCCGTGAGGGGTTAGGTGGGCTGGGATTCACCTCCGCACAGCTGCTCCCTGCCACAGTTTCCCCTTTGTGCATGTTTTTCAATGTCTCTGGAGCAGGGGTGCAGCCCTGTAAGCCATGAATTCAGCCAGCCAACAAGTCTTCAGGGATGACCTCATGGAGATTGCTTATCTTGGCGAGTTTAGACCTGAGAGAGTTTCTAGGACGCGGGACTTCAGAGCTAAAGTGGGAGAGTCCCAGGTGAGCTGGGCAAGTCGCCCACCCTGGAAGATCTGCCTCGTGCTGGGTTCTGGGGCTGCCGTGCGTGGACAGAGGGACGTCCTCCTCCCGCAGAGCTCACAGTCTATAGGGAAGCATAAGAGTAAGTAGCTATTGACTTACGGTTGTCCTCTGAACCACCCAGAAGCCAGTTTGCAGGGGGACCATGTAACAGGGAACTGCCCCCTTTGGGCTCAGAGAAGGTTTCCCACTGACTCACAAAGTCAGGGTTCCCGCAGTGCCCAGCCTTCTTGCGTGCATACGTGCCTGTGCATGTGCGTGTCCGAGCGTGCAGCATCTCTTGTGCAGAGGGGAGTGACTCCAGGGCTCTGCCCCGAAAGGGGAGGGTGGAGGGAGGAGGGGCAGCAGAGTGCTGGGTGCAGCTCCACCTTCCCTTCCCCTGGGCCTGGGAGGCCTGCAGGGTGTGCCCTGGTCGCTCTGCTGGGGGCACGGGTATGGGGGAGGCTACAGTTTCCCTGCAGGCCCAGTGGCTCCTTATTGTGGCCTCACGGCTAGCTTGGCCTTCCAGCTTTTATCAGTGCTATCTGTCTGATCGCAGTCTCTCTCTCAGCTGACTTCGTTTAAGCTCTGTGTCAGGAAAAGGGGTTTGTTTATTGGCCCTTTAAACTATGGGAAAAACCAAAAACCCAACATGGAGACAGTATTTTGTTTCTAACCACAGCCTGCATCTGCACCCAGGTGAAGGTGGGGGCCGGTGCAGGGGAGATGGGGGTGGTACGGGGTCTGGGGGTCAGTGCAGGGCAGGTGGGGGTGGTACAGGGTCTGGGGGTCGGTGCAGGGCAGGTGGGGGTGGTACAGGGTCTGGGAGCCGGTGCAGGGCAGGTGGGGGTGGTACGGGGTCTGGGGGCCGGTGCAGGACAGGTGGGGGTGGTACGGGGTCTGGGGGCCGGTGCAGGACAGGTGGGGGTGGTACGGGGTCTGGGGGCCGGTGCAGGACAGGTGGGGGTGGTACAGGGGTGGCCTCACTAATGTAACTTACCCTCCTGGACTGTGGAGGCCATGTTGGAGCATCTTTGCCTCCCCTGGACCAATCATTTCTGACACATCTGAGGCACGAGACATACTTTGAATTATTCTCCTAGTATTTTTCATTGTCTCTTTGAAGCCATAAGAAAGTCTCTTACAGTTGTCCTGTTATTTGGGAGTGTGGAGGGAATGGACAGTCTGATGCCCCGCGGCGGTGTGGCTGTGGCACTCCTGGAGGGGGGAGCCGGGCTGGGGCCGAGAACCAGCACACCTCTTCCTCCTCTTCCTCTTCCCAAGTTTCTGGGCTGTGCAGTCTCAGGGTGTGATGCGAAGTCCCCTCCATAGGAGAGGTCTGTCCTGGGGATGACCCTTGCCCCTGTACCTCTGCCAGATCTCCTCCCTCCTTTCTAGGGTGCGGTCATTAGGTTACACCTGATGTTGGTCAGGGGAGAGACAAGGACTGGATGGGCATAACTTCTTTTGTCTTTTTTTTAAGAGTTTATTTATTTACTTGAGAGAGAGAGAGAGAGAGAGAGAGAGAGTTGGGGCAGGAGGAGGGGCAGAGGGAGATCGAGGAGCAGACTCCCTGCTGAACAGGGAGCCTGATGTGAGGCTTGATCCTAGGACGTTGAGATCATCACCAAAGGCAGATGCTTAACTGACTGAGCCACCCAGGTATCCCTGGATGGGCATAATTTCAAAAGATAATCATGAGATAACTCGTGCATTGATTCTTTCTCCTGACATTGTCCATGGTCCTCATAATCATCTCCTACGAGGTGCAGGGGTTTCAGAGAGGAAAAACAAAGACAGAAGGCACTGGCCTCCCCAGTGGACATGATAACAAGATGCAAAAACAGGCCAGTCTAGTAAATGTCAAAGTACGTCCTTCAAGAATCTCCCAAGCACCCTCCTGGAGTGGTGTCAGTCCACCAGGACACCTCCCTGCTTCCCCGATCCCCACCAGGAATGGCTAAGAAGCCCTCTTCCTGGCTCCCAGAGCACTGTGTGGGCACCTGCAATGGAGGGGAGGTCTTTCCATTACATAAACTTCTAGCATTTAGGACAGTGCTCAGTGCTTACCCTCTGTATGCTTCTGACTTGTCGGTCATCTTTGGGATTCGTTCATTCATTCATTCACTTGTTCTGGACACAAGAATAAAGAGACTCCACGGAATAACCACCTGACCACGTCTTGCCACGTCACTGTCACCTCCCTCCAAGGAGCCAGACGCTGGTGGCTTACAGTGTGGTACTTCTGCTCAGATGCAAAGAAAGATACTTGGGCTGCCTGCTGGATGGGCAATGTGGAGACAGGGAGGGTGATGGATGTTTGGCTCTCCTGATGGTAACACGAGGGAAGGACTTTCACCTTGGGAACAGTAAAGATATGGAGATAGAGTGATGAGCAAAACACACTAAACTCACTGCCCCAAGGACTGGTGAGGAGAGCCACCTGGTGAGGAGAGCCTGGCCATCAGCGCAGAATTGAAACCCAGGGCGTGGAGCACAGGGAAGAACTGGAGGCTGGTAACAGGCTGGCTGAGGAGTGTGAGGGAGCAGTCCTAGGGCAAGGCCACGGCAGGAGTCAGCTCCATGGAGGCTTTCCCTGGCTGTGAGTGTTCTGTGTCTTGAGTCCTCCCCATCCACTTGGGGTCATGCTCTGTGCAGGGCCCTGGAGATAAGGCTCAAGGTGGAGCTGGGGTTGAGGGCAAATCAGGAATTGAGCTGTGAAGCAGGCAAGGGGCAGAGACACAGGTGCCCACAGGGATCTGAGGGGGCAGCCGGGAGCTGTCCATGGTCCTGGCACAGGAGACCCCTTCCAGGGAGGGTCTTCACTCTATCCAAGCCTCTCTAATTTAGAGCTCTTAGAGTCGTTTTCAAGGATGGACCATGCCTGCTCATCTTTGTGTCCCCAGCATTTGTCCCAAATCTTGCATTAGGCAGGTTCTCAATAAGTGATTATGGAGCTGGATCCATACCAACATTTAAAACATCCTCATTAAAGGAAAAGTGTGTGAAATGCTGCGGGGAAATGCACATTATGGGAATTGAGCCACGAGGGTATTAGAGATGAACCCAGGAATGAACTGGGGCAAGGGTAAGGTTGGCAGAACTGGCAGGAGGAGGGTTGCCAGTGGTGGTCCAAGATGTGTGGGGCCCGTGGGCATGGCTGCTGCCCTCCATATTTATCTTGATGTGAACATTAGTTACCTGAGAAAGGCAAAGGGACTTTCTTAATCTATTCATTTTCCCCTTTATTTTTAGCAAGGTGGAATTGTTATAGATTTAATGGGGGAATAAATACCGCCCTTCACCACCAAGGTACTAGTTCTGCTAATAATTTTTCAAGCAAAGAGTAATGACAAGGCATGTAAAAATAGTTACATCCCAATTTGGCTTGATTTCAAATTACCTAATTAGAGAAGGTGAGAGTTTCTTGTTTTTAAAGGCATTTACTCAGGCTGTTTCCAGCTACGTGGTGGAAATGAAGGGAACAAGTAAGAGTCTTGCAGGGGAGGTGATGGCAAGAGCTGATGACTGAGTCCAACCAAGGCCAAACTATGGGACTCGCCTGGAAGACGCACATGGACCCATTAGGGGTGATCAATCACTCCTCGAGCAAACAGATGGTTAACTGGAACTATAATGCCATGTTAATTTGTTTCATTTAAGATGAACATTTATGACACCAGCACCTTCTACAACCTTTTCTTCATTATTCTACTTCACACGGACCATTTTCTCTCCAACTTTGCCCTTCTTAGAAGAAGCGTGATAAATATGTTTGAAGTATGATTATCGTTACTGTTCCCAAGGTGAAAGTCCTTCTCTCGTGTTACCACCAGGAGAGCCAAACATCCATCACCCTCCCTGTCTCCACGTTGCCCATCTACCAGGCAGCCCGAGCATCTTTGCATCTGGGCAGAAGTACCGCGCTGCAAGCCACTGGCGTCTGACTCCTCGGAGGGAGGTGACAGTGATGTGGCAAGACGTGGTCAGGTGGTTAGTCCATGGAGTGTCTCTCTCTCCACCCCCAAGCCCATGCATCGCTCCAGAAGAATGGCAGATCCCAGAAAAGCCCACATGGCAATTATGCTGTGATCACAGTTTCCTCAAGCAGAAATCTGTTGGCCTCACGAGATTAGTTCTTGTACTTATTTGACAAATACTCACTGAATGCAACCTGTCTCCCCTGCCCATGATGATCTGTGCATGAGTGAGCCAGAGAGAGGAGCTTCTGCCTATGTGCCGTCTACAGACTCCTGGCACACACGACTGGAAACCAGGTTGGTAAGAATGTACCAGCGAGACATCTGCAAAGAGACTAGCAGGAT
>CM053606.1:2506296-2535037 GCA_028646535.1 Procyon lotor
CTCCAAAGTGCGCACCATCAGTAGAGTGGGCTGAAGTCCCACTGGGGAACTCAAGGCTCGCATTTTCTTCCCCTCTTTCTCCTCCTCATCTCCCTCCTCGATCCCCCTCTTCCTCCTCTGTCTTCTTCTGTTCCTCCTCCTCTCCCCTCTCCCCTCCCCCTCCACTTCCCTCTTCCCTTTCCCCTCTTCTTCCTCCTTCCCCCACCTTCTCCTCCTCTTCCTCCTCCTTCTCTGTCCTCCTCCTTCTCTGTCTTTCTTCTTCTGTTCCTCCTCCCCATTATCCCTCCTTCTCCTCCCTCGTCTCCCTGCCTCTTCCTACTTCTTCTCCTTCCTCCTCCTCCCTCTCTCCTTCCCTCCTCCCTTCTCTTTCCTTCCTCAACCCCCCCACCTTTTTTTTTTTTTAAATCCAGTAGAGGGTGTTTCTTCTGTTCTGGATTTGCTAGGAGGTTTCTAGTTTGTTGTTGTTCTGTTTGGCATGTTGGTTTCTATACCTGTTACTGGGCGCTGATTCTGCAGAGTGGGGTGGAGGTGGGAGGCACTGCCCAACCCCGGCCACCTGTTGCCCTGCTTGGTCAGACCTGCTCCCACCAAGTAACAGTCCTAGACTCTTACCTGAGCTGCTTCGTATTTTCCTGACTAAATCAGCCCGCTCGACTACAAGGTACCGTTTGTTACTACATTATGAGATTTAATTTTCGAATATTTAATCTAAGATTTTTTTCATCTATCTGTGTTCTTTGTGAAGCCAGCCTGTAATTTTCTTTTCTCATAATGCCCTTGACCAGTTTTGATATCGAATTATATTAGTGTCAAAAAATGAGTCATGTGTTTTATTTGCTTCATGTATTTGCTGGAACAATTTGTGTAATAAACACATTCTCTCATCCTGTAAGTTTTATAAAACTCTCCCTTAAAAGCCACCAGATCCTGTGTTTGAGTGATTTTTACAATTTTTTATAGTAAACTCTCCATCGCCTAAATGTTCAGATGTACTGGTGAAAGTTTGCTCACAATAGTCTTATGATTTTAATGCTTCTGTTTATTCACAGTCATTAACTTTTTTTTAAGATTTTATTTATTTATTTGACACAGAGATATCACAAGTAGGCAGAGAGGCAGGCAGAGAGAGAGGAGGAGGCAGGCTCCCCGCTGAGCAGAGAGCCTGATGCGGGGCTCGATCCCAGGACCCTGAGATCATGACCTGAGCCAAAGGCAGAGGCTTTAACCCACCCAGGTGGGCACCCAGACATCCAGGAGCCCCAGTTATTAACTCTTTTAAGTTTGTTTTTAGAAAAAGATTTATTTATTTATTTATTTGAGAGAGAGAGAGGCAGGAGGAGGGGCCAAGGGAGAGAATCTTCTAGCAGACTCCCTGCTGAGCTTGGAGCCTGACTTGGGGCTTGATCTCATGACCTTGAGATCATGACCTGAGCAGAAACCAAGAGTTGATGTTCAACTAACTGAGCCACCTAGGCGCCCCAAACTTTTTTTAAGATCTGAATTTTGTTTATTTGTGTCTCCTGTTTTCACTTTGACCTTCTAGAAGCTCACTTGACTATTAAGCAGTTTCTTTTGAAGATTTTGATTTTGGTTTTATAGATCATCTGTGTTTTGTCTGTCTTCTGCGTTTTATCATTTCCTATCTATTCAATGCTACGTATGACTTCCTTTCATCTCCTTCCTTGACCCTTCTTTTATTTTAGTGGGTGCTTGAACGATCAGTTCATTTATTTTATACCTTTAAAAAATTTAGTAAAAACTATAAATTTACTTTTAAGGAGTGCTGTAGGTCTGTCTCATGATTTCTCATTAAAGTGGCATTTCTGTCAATGAGTTCTAAATACTTTATTTCTTTTTTTTTTAAAAAGATTTTTATTTATTTGACAGAGAGAAACACAGCGAGAGAGGGAACACAAGCAGAGGGAATGGCAGCGGGAGAAGCAGGCTCCCCGCCGAGCAAGGAGCCCAATGCGGGGCTTGATTCCAGGACCCTGGGATCTGACCTGAGCTGAAGGCAGACGCTTAACGACTGAGCCACCCAGGCGCCCCAATACTTTGTTATTTCTATTGTGATTTTTTTCTTTAAACTGTGGGTTATGTTTATATATATAGATATATAAAAGATATATATCTATAGATATATATCTATATATACATCTATAGAGCGAGAGATGTACGATATCTATAGGTGTACAAGATACATATTAGATATGTAGATAGATATTGTATATAATAATATGTTATATATATTATTAATATATATATTATATGTATATAATATATATTTTCTTATGTATCTTAGGTATCTAAGATAGATATCTATCTTAGTACATATTTTTCCACTTGTGCATTTTAACCATTTCTCTGTTATTGGGCTTTGGGTCTATTTCTTTTAAACAGCATGTAACTGGATTTTGTATGATCCAGTGAGACGGTACCTGACTGTGGGTAATTTTGATTGTCACGTTTATTGTGACCACTGATACCTCTGCTTCTGTTCTGTGTCCTTACCTGAGTTTGGTTTATCAATGAGGCTTTTCTTATATTCCTTTCTCCTTCTGGTTAGGAAGGTATTATATGTCCCTACGTACATTTTAGCTAATACCTTTAAGTTGGTAACTATTTCTCTTCCAACAAAGTCAGAGTTATTTGGTGTTTTTCTCCTTCTCCCAGCTGCCCCCACCCTGGATTGTCATCTGAAAGTTTAATTCAGTATTATTAAATTTAAAAACTCTAATTAGAGGTTAAGTAGATTCCCTGGAGTATTTTTTTATCAGTTTCTTTGCTCAGTTTGGTCTTCAACAGGCCACTCTCCTGTGGTTCACTTTTCTTCTTGCTGAAGTATCTCCTTTAGTAGTTTTCTCTGCGAGGACCTGGGTGGTAAAGTTTTTCTCGTTTCACACTTTGGTAGTATCTTGGCCTTCTTTGTCCTCACTCTGGAACAGCAGCCTCAGAGGGCATGTTGGATGTTACGCCCCATCACCCTTGGAGGCTATTTATTCATTATCTTCTGGTATCTGTCGTTGCCAAGGGAACATTGGCTGCCAGTCTAGTTATCATTCTTTTGTAATCACGTGTGTTTTCTTTTTGGTAGCTTTTATACTTTCTTTCCCCTTCATTTTCCGTAACAGTTTCGTTATGGTTTACTTCCGTTTACCCAGCTTAGCACTCAGTGTGGCTCATTAGCTGAAAGCTCATGCATTTTCATCACATCGTAACAATGTCTAGCCATGCGATCTTCAAATACCGTACTTGGCCACGCACCACTCTCGCCTTCATGCGTGTTGCAATCTCAGTTTCTCTTTGCATCCTTAGTGTGTCTTCCATCTGTTTCAGTCTCTCTCTACTCTGTGCTGCATTCAGAATGAGCTTCACCATGCACATACTTTCTCTGACCGGGTCCATAGCCCGGTGTGATTTAAAGAATTCCAATGACTGTATTTTTCACTCCTGGGATCTTAAATTGAGAATTGGTCGGCCGTTAATTCATATCTGATTCCTACTATTTTGTTACCTTTTTGTATATTATTCCTTCTTTTATCTCCTTGAGGCTCTTAAAGTTATTTCAGAGTCATGCTTTGGGGTTTTTCTAATGTTTGCCTTTCACGAGTGGTGAATGCTTTAACTGATTCTGCAGTGTTTTGGCTGTCGCAGTGAGTGTGACATCAAATGTTCTGCAGAACCTTCTGCTAAGAGGATGGGAGTCTCACTCTCCTCCACCTTCCACCTAACACTGTTTAGTGGTTTTGTAGCTCTTTTTCCTCTGATCCTGAGAGTCCTGGTCGGGACCAGTGCTGCCTCGGAGGATTCCAGCTCCCAGCCCATGGTGATGCTGGGGAAGGCACAGATAAGGTCACGGGTCAAAGGCACATCAGCCTTGTGGCTGCTCTGTGCTCCAGCTCTCCCTAGGCTCCCTCCATTAGCTCCTGGTTTCATCTGTAAACCTGTCTGGAGTCTCCCACCACGTGGGGTTGTCTGGGTCCCTACTGGCCTCAGGAGTCAAACCCTTTCCACTTCTAATGGACTCTTGGCCCCAGAGCCAAGCGTACCCCCAGCTTTGGTTCCTTCCCTCCACCGTTTCTGTTTCAGGTCCACAGAGAGCTTTATTTTCTATTCAAGCACTGATAAATACCTAAAACACATACTGAATTAGCTTTTGCTGTGTTGGAGCAAAAGGAGAACAGTTGAAGTTGGAACTGAGATGCACAGTTGCCTGCGTGTCCAGCCCTGTGTCCCCCCACAGGCCCCATTCAGTGGAGGAGCCCTTCCAGTGAGTAAATGACACAGTCTGTTTCTTGAATCTCAGGTATTTTAAGGGTTATGAGTCTCCTCCTTTGAGGGCACAGAAAGGGAGCCTTCCGGTGCTGGAAGGAACCAGGGTGCAGTCCATTTCTTCACTGAAGGCCACCAGGGGCACACGGTCAGGCTCCGAATCTGAGGGGTTTAGAGAGGACACTGCAGGAGAAGGAGAGCAGTTTAATGCAAACCGGGTCCCCAGCACAGCTGGTGTGTGAGGCATACGCTGCAGAGGGAGATAATGAGGCTGTCCCTGGATGGGCTGGTGGTGCTGTCTTTCCTAATGGGATGCTAAATGAAGTTATGTCAGACACAGGCTTACTTATTTGGGAAAAGACACTCAACACAGTCTCATCTCCAATTCCACTTTGTAGCTGCTGCCTGACATGACGAGCAAATGAAAAAGTTGGAGCTGATGTTAGCGGTGGTGATCTTATCAAGAGCTGGCTTTGTCCAAGTGCATCTTTTGCACACGCGTGCATGTGCGTGCATACACATACATGTGTGCGTGTGCAGGACAAGGCGGGGGGGGCAGATTGTGCATTTACTAGGCTGGCCCACATCAGAATGCATTATATTTGGCATTTCCGGCTCCTGTCCCGAGTTTGTATGCATCTCCTTCATGAGGTCCTAGAAGTAAGGTCTGTGACCCTGCATTTGAAATTATCCTGCCTTTCACTGCTAACAGCCAACTTGTTGCCAGGAAGGGATCTGGTTGCTGAAGGCATCACATCTTGCAGGGAAAGAGAGATGAAATCTTGAAAAGCCAGGGTATTGCTAGTAATTATTAAAGCAAGTAGTTTATAGATCAATTGCACTCTCCACTCAAGTGCAAATAGTCTGGGTCCTCAACCGCATGGAAATCTCTGAAAATATTTGTGTTAAAGCCCCTTGGTAAATACTCCCTGTGGTGCTTTTGGTGCAGAGGCAATAAAAGATGTTTTGTTTCAGTGCACTCTTCCCATGATTTAGAAAGGAAATGGGAGAAGCATACAGCAGCCTGCCATCACGCTCCCTCCGAAGTTGCTCAGCCACGACCGAGCATCTATTCTGTGCGCTAAGGGGGATCGCGAGGACCATAACATACAACACAATTTGTGTCGAAGCAGTGAGTGGTAAACTCTTCTCCTTCTACAAATTCAGTTGGTTAATCTCATTTTTAACATGGCATAAACCTGGCCCCATAAAAACGGCGTGAAGCCCGGGACGACGTGAGAACTCACAGAGGTGGCAGCGCTGATTGGGAAGGAGACGGGGATGCCGCCATCAGCCAATGCTGGACCAAACAGCCCTGGCAGCCAGCGGTCATTGACGTCTGCTTGCCCTCAGAATTTCTCATTCCTGTTTGGGTATGGTCTCTACTGGATTGAAAAGAGCTCTCATTTAGTATGCGTCTCCTAATGCCACTCTCGATGGTGCCGCCGGGAACCGTGAGTGTGGACGATGTGTTTGGAACTTTGTTGGACGTCAGGATGCAGCAGAGGACGTGGGGGAAGAACCACCCCCCCCCCCCCCAGTGAAGGTTTGTTCTAGGGGCGGCGTGGTGACATTCAAGGAGCAACTCAAGAGAGGTGACCATGGAGAGCACCACTGGGAAAGAAATATGCAAGGTTAACACGCGGGGTCCCAGAGCAGGCGACCTGCTGTTCTGTCTCCTGGTTCCAACTATTGTCTTCATTCACGATGCCCATGACACTTTTGCGATTCCTTGTACACTATGCGAACAGAAATCTTATCCATCTTCTTCACTCGGTCATCCTTGGGCTCAACAACAAGCCTGTCCTATAGCAGTTAATGTGTTTGGATCAACCAACCAACCAACCAACCAATCAATCAACCAATCAATGCATCAGTGGAAACCTTTCCTGACTGGCCTCAGATAACGTGGGAGTTCTGCTAATCCCCTTGTTTCTCTTTCTCCCCACCATGCTGCTCTGTGCAGTGTGTGTTACAATTACACACCGGTGGATAAATCGTTAATTGTCTCCACTCATTTCATGAATCACTAGGAACCTTTTTCCCCAACTAAATTATTTCTCAAGGGCAGAGTTATGTCTTCACTTTCTTTATTACTCCACACAATCAATGCGTCTGGATGCCTAATGTCTCGGTCGAGTCCCACACTAGATCCATACCTGCCACTGTGCTAGAATTTGTATTCTTCCGTCCCCAGTTCATGACAGTGTGGCTCTGTCACTGGAAGGGACAGGAAGTGTGCGCAATCGGAAATTCACCATCTCAGACATCACTCAGGTTAGGTGAGGGCTAGTCAGTTTGACTCTCATTTCTTGAGGTTTTATACCCCACTGTTCCTTATGAATATTCTTTCAGAAAATCTGAAAAGAAGAAGAAGGAGAAGGAGAAGGAGGAGGAGGAGGAGGAGAAGGAGAAGAAGGAGATGATTCTGGGCCACAGAGAAAACAGGGAGGTGAAGAAAGATTCTCAAAGGCTTTTCTTCAGAAGTGGACTGGTTGTTCTAAGCAGTCACGAGAAAAGCCAACAGCAGAGCCCTTGGACCGTTAGGAATCTGTTCTGTCCTCGATTCGTTTCCTTCCCTGCTCTCCCTCCCTTCCTCCTTCCCTCGCTCGCCTCTTGGAGACAGTCAGCGGTGAGGGTCGTCCCCTCCTGTAGCTGCCCGCCTGGCCTTCCTCTAACTCCTGGACACAACTGGTCTTACCTTCAGCCTTTTCAGTCCGTATCCCGTGACCAAAGATTGGCTATTTCATCCCCTATTTGTTCAGAAGGAGACAATGTTACAGAATAGGAGGTGCTTGCAATGTGTATCAGGAAGACACGGCCCCAGGGATCTACCAGCCATTAGATCTTGGCTGCGTTCATCCGTGCCTTTGAACTTGCCTTTCTCCTTCTGGACGATGGAACCAGGCATAACCCCCTGCAGGGTGGGGATGAAGGTCCGGTGGGCGAAGGCTTTACAAAACCACTTTGCAGATTTGAAAGTGCTCCCTGCGTGTCAGCTGGATAGGATTACGGGGCTTGGTTGCTATCACCAAGGAGTCTAAAATTTAATTATAGAGGTGCAGCTCCACTTGGTGCTTCCTTTCTATTCCAGTGACTGTGCTATTAGTGGCACAGAGCAGGTGGTCATTTCTTGATAGATGGGTGTAGGATAGGAATCTATTCCACAAACATGTATTAATGAGACACTAACTATATATCCCTCTGCTCGGCCCTGGGGACTGCAAAATATGAACAAGACACCATCCCCATAGATTCTCCGTTTTACTTCTAAAAAGTTCTACTTTGGGGGCGCCTGGGTGGCTCAGTGGGTTAAACCTCTGCCTTCGGCTCAGGTCATGATCTCAGGGTCCTGGGATCGAGCCCCACATAGGGCTCTCTGCTCAGTGGGGAGCCTGCTTCCCCCTCTCTCTGCCTGTCTCTCTGCCTGCTTGTGATCTCTCTCTCTCTGTCAAACAAATAAATAAAATCTTATAAAAAAAATTAAAATAAAAATTTCTACTTTGTCTACGGTATTTGCAGTGCCCCTGCCAAAGGTGTCTACGCTTTAATCCTGGCGCCCCTGAATGTGACCTTCCAGGGAGAGGAGAATGAAGGTTGCAGATGAGCGAGCCTGGAGGGGGATCATCCTAGATGGCCTGAGGGGCGCTGATACCCTTGCAAGGGTCCCTGAAAGTGGCCAGGGAATCAGAAGGATGTTGGAGTGTGAGACGGACTTGCCTCACTGTTGCTTTGGCCTTGAAGACGGAGGGAGACGCCATGAGTCCAGAAGAAGGGGGAGCCAGCGAGGAAACGGGCTCTTCCCAAGAGCCTGCAGGAGGGACCCCCGCCCTGCCCACGCCTGGACTTCAGTCCAGCGAGACTTCTGAACTCCGGCACGTCAGGGAATGAATCCTTGCTGCTTTGCACCACTGTTTTGTGGTGACTCACCTCAGTGATAGAGGGCTAACCACGTATTATTACTCCCTTCTGCTTAAGCATTAACCTCATTCAAAAATTTTCACTGTGTTCTTTTTTAGAAATCGCTTTTTGAAGATGTCCTTTATTTATTTGACAGAGAATGAGAAAGCATGAGCAGAGGGAGCGGCAGGCAGAGGCAGAGGGAGAAGCAGGCTCCCCACCGAGCAGGGAGCCCAAGGCGGGGCTCGATCCCAGGACCCTGAGATCATGACCTGAGCCGAAGGCAGACGCTCAACCAATTGAGCCACCAGGCGCCCCTATTTACTGTGTTATGATGTGACAGCCTCTGAATAGGGACCAGAGCTCGGAGGGTGGGGAGAGCGGGACCTGCTGGGTCCCGGCCCTCCCGGAGCTTAGTGTGATGGGGGAGAGAATGCCAGTGAGGCCTGTTTGCAAAGATGGCTGCAGTGGGTGCCCAGCAGGGCAGGTAAGCACCAGCTGCTGCGATCCCAGCAACCCAGCAGTCCGTCAGAAGGTCACCCTGACACGGCCGTGTCGGCCCCCATCCACATGCGTCCTCCTCCAAGGAGCAAGGGAAGCCCAGGCCAGAGCTGGGGGAGCAGACCCTGCGCGTCGCACGGCACCGGGCAGCTGAGCTGCGGAGCTGGTCCTCCCGTCAAAGCCCTTCACCAAGCAGCCTTGGCGTCCCACTCCGTGGCCCCCGGGCAGGCCAGGTCGGGGGGATGCTGCGTCCTGTCTTGTTCGGCGCTGTCAATCCATGGAAGAGACATCGGAGACATTTACGGAGCACAGCTAATCAGTTAAGCATTCAATTAATTAGGCAATCATTCCTTTGCACTTGATTTTCATTACAGTGAGTTTATTTTCGTTTCTTGTGTAGGAAAACAGGTGCTCACAGTTAGCTCCGTCAGCTTCCTGTTGCTGTGTTTGATTCACATATTATTTTTAAAATAGGTTTATTTTGGGGGCAAATGTGACCTGAAAAAACCCACTCATATTTACTCACCCGTGTTGCTATTTTCGTGGCGGTGGTGGTGGTGGTGGTGGTGGTGGTGTTTTCTCCCCCAACCTGGGGACAGTTTCGGAACTAAATGAGGCTCCGTGACATCACACACCCCTCGTCCCTCGTGCGCAGGCAAGGAGTCCAAACATAAACACCCGGGATCTACGACAGGCAAGGGGCCCGCGGAGAGCAAGGCTCATGTCGTTTCCTAACAGGCCATTCTGGGTCCACAGCCGGATGGCGTCCAGCTGTGCTCAGGATGCCGTGAACCCAGGTCCTGGGACGTCAGGCCGGGGACGCTCCCGAGAGCCCGTCCAGACTAATAGCCCCCTGGCGCACCCCTCACACTGCTGCTGCTGAGGTCTAATGCCCCCGCCGGGGCCCTGCACCTGCCAGTCTGGCATGCCGGTCTCCATACAACGGGAGCAGGCGGAAAGAGGGGTGTGCACGTGATGTGCTCTCTCACCATCCCCGCCTGCAGAGAGGGGACACACACCGTTTGCTTTCTGCCTTCACACTGCTTTTCCAAGCAAACGCGGTTCTTCCTCAGTCTGGAAACGAGGTGCGAGGATCCTTAAACTGCGCCCCCCTCCTCCCCCCTCGCCTCTACGTTTCCTTTGTGTGTGATGTAAAGGGTTAATATAAAAATAGAAGTCCTCAAGGCATTCTAGCGTTCTTCTTAGGTTCCCATGGAAACCAAGCAGTGCAAACATGTGAAGGATTTTTTTTTTTTAAGTTGGCCAAAAATTTCATCCTCCAAAGATTTGGGGTCGTTCTGCCTTATGGTCTGGGAAAACTTTTTTAAAAAGATTTTCAAGAAATTAATAAAATTTCTTCACCTGTCCCCACCTTCCCCCAAGTACCCAAGCCCCAGATTTCTTTTTCTTTTTTTAAATGTATCCACCAGAAAGGGTCTTTTCGCACCATTTCCCATAAGACCCCTTGAGGACTTTAAAAAAAATCTTTTTGAAACAAAGTTTCTTCTCTCCAATCTCAGCAAGGGAATCAAGATGATTTCTTTCTTTCTGTTTAAAGCAATTTGGAACAAGTCTGGTCACCGACCCGCAGCAAATGGTGACACTATCCCTTGGGGACAAGCAAAGCAAAGGCTTTGAGAGAGCAGAGCCCTGGGTTGGGGGCTCCTTCCGCTGGTCGGATGGACTGCACTTGGTCCACGGAAACCTCTTCAGGACATGGCTGCTGCAGTTGGAGAGTAGAAGGGACATCAAATTAGGGCTTTTGTCTCCATTGCTTGATCTCATTAGATGGTGTTAGTTCTCAGCCATCGGTGCGGTGGGGCCCGGGACGTAGCAGAGGGTCCCACTCCTGGCTGCGGCGGACCTGGTGAAGCATGAGCCGCAGAGCCCCAGAGCATCTCTCCTGAGGGACCTCTGCCCTGCAGGGCCCTTCTGGATCCCCCTTTCCAGGCCAGGGAGGAGCCCCCAGGCTGTGTCATGGCCCCAGGGGTCTCTCAGCAGCCCCCTGCCCAGGAGAACCGCCCTCCGATGCAGGAAGCTGCATGACAGAGAAGTTATGCCCTCTCCACACTGATGGGTACAGGGACAGAGGTGGACACTGGATGAGGCCAAGGCCACGTTCTATCTTCCTGCTTAGACCTACCCACTCTGTGTCCCCTCCTTCACTCCCTTTCGAGTTTCTCCTGACCACACTCCTGCCCGAGATCAAGCCTTGTCTCAGGCTCTGTTTCCAGGGAGCCTGATCTGCCGACAACCCGCCTGGGTGGATTGTTTCAAACTGAGGAATGATGGGGCTCCTGGGTGGCTCAGTGGGTTAAGAGTCTGCCTTCGGCTCAGGTCATGGTCCCAGGGTCCTGGGATCGAGCCCCACATCAGGATCCCTGCTCAGTGGGGAGTCTGCTTCTCCCTCTCCCTCTGCTGCTCCCCCTGCTTGTCCTTTCTTGTTCATTCTCTCTCTCTCAAATAAATAAATAAAATCTTTTTTTTAAAAAAAGTAAGAAATGAGAAATGTCTTCTGTTATGGGCCAATGGTGCAACCCCAAAAGATGCCAAGGGCTTAGCTCCAGGTACCCATCAATGTGATTCTATTTACAAGTAGAGTCTCTGCAGATGTCACCTAGTTAAGGTGAGTGGACTGAGATGAACTTTAACCCGGTGTGCCTCATGTCCTCTGGGATAGATTCTTTCCTTGACTGCATTTCGGCTAGGGCCCTCTGACCCCCTTCCAGAGGAAGCCTTGACTCTGGCCCCATCCTGTCCTCGGCCCACCCAGCCCAGCTGTAGCAAGAATCCTGCTAAATCAATTTAGTGAGAATCCCCTCTGCTTGATGTCCCTTGATCACTTGATGTAGTGATTCTACATCAGTCTGCTTATAGCTACAGATCCCTAGCTGTCTTTGCTGTATTTGGTCGAGGTCACTCTCTGTCCCCCATTGCAACAGTCTTCAATAAACCCTTCCTTACTGTTTTAACGAGTGTCAAAATAAATTTTTCTTTTGTAAAAGGACTTATATGCAGGGGAAATCTGGATACAGACATGCACACAGGGAGAGTACCAGGCGAATGTGGAGTCAGAAATTGAGGGGATGTTTCTATGAGCCCAGGGACATTGAAGATGCCAGCAAACCACTGGAGAGAGAGGCAGGAGGTGGGAGCCAATGTGCCAACACCTTGCGCCCAGACTTGCAGCCACCAGGGCTGGGAGAGAACACCGGTCTGTTGGTGAAGCCGCCCAGCCTGCGGTGTTTTGTATGGCAAATCCAGGAAACCAACACTTCCTCCCCTTGATCCTTAGCGTTGTACACAGCTCCTGCCCTGTCCCACCCCAAGCCTCGCTCGTTCTTCTGCGACTCTAGCATGCTCCCAGGAAGCTGAGACACAGGTGGTCTGCAGGATGTAGGCGTGGAGCCGAGCACTGTTGCTCTGGGGGGCTGAGGTTAGGCAGAGCAGGGGTCCCGGGGTGGGGGGGGGAGGAACTGCGGGCTAATCCACACCGAGCGGCCACGCACCCGAGACTCATGTTGCCGGGGACATCATGAGGAATGCGTCCCCGCTAGACCTTCACACGGACCAACTTCCCTGCTGGAAGAGGCGGCCTTCTGCACGATAATTCATCGCTGGGCCTTTTAAATGCACTTTTCCACATGAGCAACAATGTCCAACTGGATGTCAGTCCTCAGGCAAACATAATTGGATCGGGAAAATGTTATATTGTGAATTAAGTTGACTGATGGGGAAATGTCAGTTTTATTAACATCCTTCCTTCAGACGGTAGTTTTGTATCCATAAAGATGAGCAACAGAAGAGTTACAGGAGGTGTTCACTTGGAAGAGGGAGTCCTTTTAATCAAGTCTGCCTTTCCTTCCTTTCTTCCTTCCGTGTTTAAATATTTGATCTCTCCGTGGGGACCTGCGTCCGGGTTGTTGGCCTGGGGCCGGGAAGAATATGCACAGAGCAGACTGTCTGGTGGGAAGCCGGTTCGGGGCACCCTCTCCGGCTGCTGTGTGCGGGGACGCCGAGCGCGGGGTTGGCCCTGGCACCGCCCCCCCGGGCTAGTCCTGATGGGGGTCGAAGGCGGCGGAGGGAGGGGTGCCCGACATCAGCAGCTGGGCTGACGGGACCCCAGTCCGCCCGTCGTGAGCAGTGTCTTCCTGGAATGCACTCTCTGTAGTGACAAGGCTTCGACACTGGCTTTCAGTTCCCTTTTCCCGTTTTCGTTACCCCGCGGAATATGCCGGAAGGCTTCGGCGTCTCCTCCCACCTGGTCTCTTGCATGACTCCTTACTGAGTGGTCCCCCGCCTGCTCCTGCCTCTCGGGGACACCTTCCCCTCAAAGCGGTTTGGGCCCTGCTTTTGAAGCTGGGGTCTTACGACCCTCTCCAGCTTCTAGAGGTTTCTAATTCCTCCAGAAGTACATCCAAACCTTCCCCGGGCCTACCAGACCCCGCGCTTCACCCCTGCCTTCCGCTTTGCTTCATCTCCTACGGTCCAGCCTCTGAGCCTCTGCCCCTTCTGTCCTTCCTCCTGCAGCTCTGTCCGCTAGAAGGTTCTTGGTTCACTGCCGTGTTTTGCAGATGAGTTTCAAAGCGTCACCAGTGGACAGGCCTCCCCCACCACTGTTCCAAATCAGGTCTCTCCTTTCTTCCTTCCCCCCTGTGCTGTTTTCTCACCTGAGCCCAATCACTGCTGGGATCTCTCGTATAGATTTCTTATGCCTTTAGGTCTCTTGAACATGCTCTAGAACATTCCACGGGGGGGAGACTTTGCCACTGTGCCCAGGGCTGGGGTGGGTGCCAGCACGCAGAGAGATCGGCTGGGCTGCAGGTTTTGGCGTTGACTTAATTTACCTGCTAGAGCTGCAGGTAGAGAGAGTACATTGCCCCAGGAGTGCTTGTTAGACTGAAGACAAACGTACTCTTTGGGAGGACGTGCTCCTTCGGAAACACCTTTCTGTGTCTCCAGGAAAGTGTGCCAGGAATTGTGCCGTCGGGAAGCGCGGCCAGTCCGCACACTGGTTCTCCGTCAGCCGCCAGGACGAGGGCACGGGGATCTGTTCTGTGGGCCCCAAGCACGCCCACCCCACGGGGCCCAGGGGTCCTCCCTGCGGGTCAAAGGGTTTCCAGGATCTGCTGAGAGTGACCCATCGTGCGTTTGGTGGGATTCAGATTCAAACGCAGGACGGCCTTCCATCCTGGTGTCCAGTCCCATGGTCATCCGGGAGTGTGTTTGAGAGTGTGCGCGCGTGTGAGAGACCCTGCCCGCCAGGGCGCCGCTCGGACGATTGGGATTCTGTCCCGTCCTGGAAAAGAGTCGCAGGGACCTCGAGGATGAGCCCAGAGGAGCGTCTACCTCGGGGGCGTCAGAGACGGGGCGTGGTGGTGGGATTGCCGAGGGCTCGCAGCACATGTCACCTGAATCGGTGACAGTCTGGGTTTTAAGGTAACTGTGGGATTCATTGCCTTACGCTGCCGCATGTATGAAGTCTCCCTGTAGAAAGGGCCATGGGGCTCCTGTCGGCAGTGAGCAGTCCACGGTGGCCACAATCCTAACGATTTTGAGAGAAAATCCGTCCCTTTGGTTGAAGGCACTTACACACAGCTCAGGTCCGAATCTGTCTCTCAGCCTCAGTCAGGCGGCTCCCACTTGGGTGGGGCCCACGGGTGACGTGCTCTGGGCTCACTGCGGGGCGGCGGCTTGCCGTCGGCCCCTTCAGCACCGCGGACCCCCTAGCGCGGGCACAGCACTCAGGTCTCGGCGCGGCCGAGCGGGGCCTCTGCGGAGGGCTGAGCTCACCCTCTGGCCGGGCAAAGGGAAAGGGAGTCTTTGAAATCCTGTATCCCCGAGTCTGGGGCCTCGAGCTTCCCAGAGTGTGAGGACCCCCAGCAGGAGGGGTCTCAGCTGACTACCCTGAAGTCTGGATCTCACACAGGCTGCAGGACAACTGTAGGATGGTGAGGGTTTCCTCACCAGAAGCCAGACGGCCTGAGGGTAAAAGGTGACCGGCTTTATCCTCCTTTTTATTTCCGGAGATGTGCTGGGTTTACTGCTCCTTGGGCGTGATGGCAGACCTCTTGCTTCCTTCTTTTCTGTAGGATCTCACAGCCCTGCCCATGGCCAGTGACCCCTGTGCCCTCTCTAGAGAGGGGTGTTCTCCCCTGTGCTGACATGGGCTGTGGCCAAGTCACCCTTGTGACCGAGGGAATCCGAGTAGAATCAGGGGCCGTCTTATCAATGACTTTTCCAGGGACACCCAGGTTTCCAGGGCTGGTCCTGCTCTGCCCTCGTGCTGGGGGACCCAGCAGGGAAGGAAAAGACCCAGGAGCCAGAGCTGTGCGGGTCCAGAAGGGGAGAGAAACCCGTCTGCTTTCCGAGCCATGAGACTTGCGTTGTTTGTGACCTCAGTCTTTCCTGATAAGAGCTGGCTCCTGGGTCTGCCTTGTCCCGAAATCCCCATCTGGGACACAAAATCTGAAACTCCTCCTGCGAAGATGCCCTGGACCCCTGCGGATCCAGGCCGTGGAGGTTTTTACTGAGAAACGATGACCAGAATCCACAACCAAGGCAGAGCCCCCTGCTGTCTGCCGACGCGGGGCGAGCTTCAACACATAGCTGCCCAGGGCACCTTTCTCAATCTGAGCGTTTAGGGAATGTCACACACCCTGTAGAGATACTGTCAGTCTGTGTCATGTGTGTTGGAATGTTGGCAGGACAGAATGATCAGAAATCAGGCATAGAAACAACCCCATTTGCTGGCTCTCTTCCTGGCGAGTTCTTGGGGCCAGTCCAACCCTGCCTGCCTTCGTCCGGACGTTGGTGTGCCGCACTGTAACAGAAGTTGCTCTCACCTGTCACCTCACCCTGTTCTGCTCACGTCCCTGGCAGGTGGGCCAGACAGATCGCGTCCCCATTTTAGACCCGAGGGGCTGGGAGTGAGGGAGGTTGAGTGGCTTCATATACCACCCAGGAGACCGGAGGCCTCTGATGGAGCTGTGCTTGCTGGTTATAAATTCCACATTATTTATATTACGTCCGTGCTTCTCAACGTGTGTTCTGCGGAAAGCCTCTTGCACCGATTATAAAAGACGTTCTCGGAATACAGGACATATGTTTAAAACGATGGGGAATGCTAGGCTCCGGGAAACAAGTTTTGTCACCGGGGGGCTGCTCAGAACCTTGCCATGCTTTTGCGTACTGTGAGTCTCAGGGGAGGGACTGCCGCACTCGGGCCGATTGAATTTGGGTCTCAACTCTTCCTCCCCTGGAGTTGTGTCCCAGGTCAGCATGGTGGCTGCCTGTGCGTGTCCCTTCTGTGGCCACATGACTTGCTTTGGCCCATGAGCTATTCCAGGACACAAACTAGTAGGGTTTATACTGCAAGAAAAAACCCACCTCGGGTAGCTGCCAGTCCAAGCAGGATGAAAGACCCACGGCTCCTATCAGGACCCAGCCTGCTTAGGGTCCGGCCCCGCTGAGGCCAGGCAGACTCTGCCTGACCTGTGGTCACACGGTCAGCAGATGCCCCTGAGCTTGACTTCTAGGTGGCCACCCATGCAGCACTGTTACGGCAGGAGGGGAGATAGGATGCTGTGTTTCTCTCTCTTTTGACGACAGTACCCTCTGTTCATTGAGTGCCTGCAGAACGGGCTTAGAGGAAATCCTGCAGTCCCCCTTGGGGCTCTGCCAGAGAACACGCCCAGACCTGCTGGCCACAGGGCAGAACTTCTTGAGGGCTTCTCGGCTTGCTGGCATCCCAGAGGTGTGGGTCCAGGGGGGAGGTGACCTGCAGTAGTGTTCACTTTGGAAATGTCAGGGTACCATGTTATCTCCTGCCACCTGTTCCAGGGGCCTTTCATGTCATCCTGCGACAAGCCTGCCGGGGGCAGGGGACCTTCATGACACCAGGACAGCCAGCAGAGAGATGACCGCTCGCCATGGCCATGCCCCCCAGTCCTGCTGTGATCCGACCAGGCGGTCGGCATTGCCCAAATTTAGGGGAAAGTCTTTATTCCAGCAAAAAGCGAGTATTTTCTTGCTTTAGCCAAGGTAAGAAATCATGGAAGAAGCCCAGATAACTCAGAACAGATGAAGTGTGACCTATGTAAAATTTGCCATCCATCAACCCTGCCACTCCCTGGCAACCTTTTTCCTTCCAGCTCAGAGGGAGGTCATTTTTCAACCATTCAAAGCACCTTCAGACTTTCCACGTCTCCAGCTTTGGAGAAGGGCAGCCTGGGTGGAAAGACTGAGCAGGAAGAATAGTAAGGTCACTGTTTTTCTGCCCGAGTCCTTATAGAGACAGGGAGCCTTGGCCCCCCACCTACTGTATCGATCTTTCATTCTTTTCATGGGCAGTGGAATGTTGGAAAGAGGGTGGGGAGAACCAGAGGCTTTACCCTGAGAACAACGTTGTGATGTAA
This sequence comes from Procyon lotor, assembly GCA_028646535.1. Lineage (NCBI taxonomy): Eukaryota > Metazoa > Chordata > Mammalia > Carnivora > Procyonidae > Procyon > Procyon lotor. The sequence continues at coordinate 2,523,387 of CM053606.1, forward strand.
GCACAGCCAGCGGGCCTCTCCTTGTCCTTATCCCCTTCTAAGAGGTGACCCAGAGAATGAGACCCAGAGAGAATAAGAGCAGGGACTTGAGGGGCCATGATGGGCACAGAGCAACCACAGAGGCTAGTGAATATTCTCGTGTACCAAGAGCCTTAATAAAGTTTATTTGTTTTTGTTCTGTTTTTCCTTCCAAATGCGTTTGCTTTGTCTTAGGAAGAGGCACCGTAAGGTAAGTCCAACGTTTTCCTGGTATATTTCCTGGGTAGGATCTGAAATACACAAACATGAATTGATTGTTTACCAAATCACCAAATTGCTTGAAACTTGAGGGACCTAAAAGAGGAAACTCCAAGGTGCAGAACAGATAAATGTTTGGCACTCAGTACCTTTGTGAGGGAATATGTGATAAGTACATACACCAGAGGCTCACAACTGTGGCCCACAGGATAAATCCGGCCTTCTCCCTATTTGTGTAAATAAAGTTTTATTGAAACGCAGCCACATCCATTCATTTCTGAATCATGGGTGGCTGTTTCATGCTACAATGGTGAGCCGAGTCATTGCCACAGAGACCACTTGGCGTACGAAGCCTAAAATATTTACCATCTTGCTCCTTCCAGAAGAAGTTGCTGACCCCTGACATAAACAGGTTCCTAAGTAGAATTCCTGGGTCTGCAGTAGGCTTCTAAGATACGTGGATTTCTGAGGGTAATGTCAAGAAAGCCAGCTAGCCAAACTTGTCACCCTCAGCTCTCCTGAACTGGATATGAGGCTGACCCATGAACGAGGGAGCTGATTGTGGCAGGTGCTATTGTCACCGCATCCTGTGACCTCAGTCTAGCCATGGATAGTGTCCAGGGAACAGGGGCAAGGGGTCATTATACTCCCAGCAGTAACCCTCCACCCATGGCGGCTGAGTCAGTACACATCTGTGGGACGGTCCTGGAGCAAGGTCCATGCGGGTTCCCAGAGGCCCCTCTGCAGGACGGTGCCCTACAGGAGAAGCCCTTCATCACCACACACTCTCTTTGACCCTTTTCCTCCCCAGCTTTCCATTTCCCTGCCTGTGCTTCCTGGTTCACCTGGCAGGCAAACTATCTGTTCCTAAGGCTTGTCATGGGATAACCAACCTAAGAAGCTAATACTCACCAGGCATTTACGCTGTGCCAGGTTGTGGGGGATATTGCTTTCACAGGAAGAGTATGTTTTATTATTTCTCTTCAAACCTTCACCCTGAAAACATTTCGGGGGGGAGCCAATTGTAGGCAAAGGAACAGCCAGCAGTGGGGGCAGATACAGGTTTGTCAAAGCCTGGAACTTGTTCAATTTTCAATACCCTCTTTGGGAAAAAGTATGATGGATCATGCATATTTATTTAGAATAAGAAAGTTGATCATGAAAAATCACAAAATTCAAAAAGCTGATAAACGCAACGAACATCACAAAACTAGACCAATCATGTAATTTTAGTATGTGACCACCTGACCCAGTTCTGGCCTGGTGTCCCCATGTGACAGGTCACTGTGGGGTGCGCATTGGCCCAATGGGCAGCTGGAAGATTCTAGGATTGTTCTGTTATGGGATGAGTCATGTCCCCAAAATTCATATGTTGAAGTCGTTAGGGTACAGGCTCTTTAGAGAGGTGATTAAAGTTAAATAAGGTCATTAGGGTGGGTCTTAATCCAAAATAACTGGGTTCTTATAAGAAGACAAGATCAAGATACAGACACGCACAAAAGGATGACCACGTGAGGACACGAGGAGGACGGCCATCCACACGCCAGGGAAGGAATCCTCAGGAGGAACTAGCCCTGCCAACACCTGGATCCTTGGACCTCCAGCTCCCAGGACTGGGAGAAAACTGATTTATATGTTTCACGCCACTCAGTTTGTTGTACTTTGTTACGGCAGCCTTAGCAAACTAATATTCTAGCAATAAGTAAATAATATGGGGGAGTGAGTGCTCTGTAGGATCTGGTCACTGGAAGGAACTACAGGTTTTCCCAACGTAACTTCCTCTTGCTGGATCCCCAGCCACGGCAGCCCTGAGCCAGGGTCAAGGGTGTGACAAGGAACTTCGGTGGAAAGAGGCAGCCTAGAGGGGCCTGAAACTTCATCTTCTCTGGCTTCTTGGAAAATCCATCAGCCATCCCAACTCAGAGGCCACTTTAGCCAAGGACCCTGGTCCTTGAAGGACTAGTTCCAAGCAGAACAGCACAGTGGAATGCTTGGCCTCCTCTGCAAGGCATCACCCATTCAGATGCCGAACATACTGTAGCATGCTCCCCAATTCCGGACGCTGTCTCAGACCCAGACAGTTCTAACCACACACCCACTTAAGATCCTCAGGGGTACCCTGGAGAACACTTTGATAGTCACACAATTTATGGGATCCCCCAAAGATGACAGATGCTAGAAAGCTATAGTAGAATTATATAAGTACAGAGCATTTCTCACCTCTACAAAATGAGGGGAAAGAATAATTTTTAAAAATGAATGGAAAAAAAGGTCAGAAATCCAAAAGCACAGGAATAAAAATAATAATAGCCCTACATATTAGCATTCTACTGGGAAAGCTCTTTCCCAGGCTAAGGGCATAAACAGATTTCAGAAGGCTTTGCTTAAATTCACTGGGCTTGGGAGACTATTATAATAACCTTATACTGTAATCTCCATTCTACAGGCTCAAGAGAGATCAGATAACTACTCATCATTGGACATAGCTCATTGAGAGACAGAGCCTTTTTACTTTAAATGTTCTCTCTACCTTCTTGCTGCAGGTTCAGCGAGGGATCCATGGGACAGGGAAGCAAAGGGAAAAGGCAGGTGGGACACATGTCATCCAGAAACAGGCCATTGTGGGCAGAGGGCTGACTCCAAGGAGGATGTGCCCAGAACATGGGAGTTGAGGAGTGCATTGAAAGGGAGCCCCAGGGTTTGACCTACATAGGTTTTCATCAGAAAGCTCATTGTCAACTATCTTCTGGATCAGGGAAGTGAGTATCGTCCCATGGGTCCTCCATGCCAGCTTCTGATGAGATACTCATTCCACACCCCTCCCTGGGTGATTCCATGTACATAGAAGCCCACCATCCCCAAGTCCACATCTCCATTCCAGACCACTCTTGTCTGGCTCTGGAATTCCAATGTCTTCAATGGCTCATCTGAATTTCCACATGGATGACTCCCAGGCAGACGACTTCTCAATGTCTCAACATGTCCTTCTCACTCATCCCCGTGTCCACCACCTGCTCCTTTTCCAGGGGGTTCCATGTTGGGAAATGATAACTCAACCAATGGCTCATTCAGAAACCTGGAAGGTACCCTCGATCCCTTTATCTCTTTTATCCCACACACTTGACCCACCTTCAGATCTTGCTGATTTTACCTCCAATTATGTCTCTGTGAAGGCTTAACTTCTTTTAATCTTCACGGCCAGCCACCAACTGATTTTGATATTCGTCATTAAATATGCATGAATCTTTGCGAAGTACACATCGTTGTTTGATCATGGGCTATAAATGTCCTTTTGTTTCTTCCTATTTCCCTCCTGGGGTGTCAGTGTTCAAGATCTCTCACTGTCTGGTCCATTGCCTGCAACTGGACACAATTATGGAATCACAATTTATGGGATCCACCTTCCACCATCATTTATGCATCCATTCCTCTCATGATGGACAACTAGTTTGTTTCCAAAGCCCACTACCCCAGACAACTCCTCAGTGAGAAACTTCTGAGAGCTTCTGAGATCTTACTCCTGGTGTGGGACAGCTGGGTCATAGGTGTCCCCTTTTCCCCTGGGTGGTTTTTCTCCTTCTTGATTCGTAGCAGTTTTATATTGATCTGATATGAGCTGTTTATAGCCGTCCATGCAGGCTGCTATAATAGAACACTGCACATGGGGAGACTTGTAAACAACAGACATGCATTTCTCACCCTTCTGGGAGCTGGAAGTCCAAGACCAAGGTGCTGGCAGATTTGGCATCTGATAGGAACCCTTGTCCAGTTTCACAGATGAACATCTTCTGTGTCCTCACTCAGTGCAAGAATCAAGGGAGGTCTCTGGGGTCTCTTTTATCAGGGCACCAATCCCATCCATGAGGGCTCTATCCTCATGACTTACTCACCTTGCCACCTCCAAACACCACCACTTTGGGAGTTAGGTTTGAACACGGGAATCTTGGGGGATACAATCCTTCAGTCTGCAGTGGACTATATGTATTCCTCCCAAAGTCCTCTGTTGAAACCCTAACACTCAGCTTGGCTGTATTGAGGGATGGGGCCACTAAGGAAGTAATCCAGATTAAATGAGGTCATGGGGGTGGGGCCTCATGGCGGGTTAGTGTCCTAACAGAAAGAGACACCAACACTGACACCGAGCACTGTCTCCCTCCCTTCCTTCCTCCCTCTCTCCCTCCATGTACGCACACACACCAAGGAAAGCCCATGTGAGGACTTAAGAAGGCAGCTGTCTCCAAGACAGCACCTTGATCTTGAACTTCTAGCCTCCAGGACTGTGAGAAAATACGTTTCTGTTGTTTAAGCTCCCCAATCATGCTTTTTTGTTATGATAGCATGATCAGACTAAAACATGTGGATTACAGACATCTTATATCCCTACTTTTATGATAGCATCAATTCTAAGATTATTTCATAAGATAATCTTCTAAGAAATCCCTCACTCAACTGTAGCCAAATGTATTGATCCCTTCTTTTATGGTTTGTCATTTGCATCTTGTTTAAAAAAAATCTTACCAATCTGACATCATATAGATAGTCTCCCACATTTTTTTTAAAAGAAATGGCATTGTTGGTTTTTCATATTTAAGGGTTTAATCCATGTCAAATTTATTTTTGTGTATATGACACAGAGGCATGCTTCTTCACCCAGACTGATGAGCTCTGCCCACTGGAGAAAACTCCATTTGGTGATCATTTGATCTCTTTCCACCCTTGACTCCGCCACAGAGAGAGGAAGGGTGTATCTGATCGGCAAGTCTGGGCAACAACCCAGTTCAATAACTTCCTTTTGGCTCTGCTGAGCTACTCCCTGCACACTCATTGCTCCTCCCCTGCACACCCCTCCCCAACCAACCGGGGGAGGCCTGCCTGGTCAGGAGGTCACTGCAACTGGGTGGGAGGCCTGCCCGTGCCTGGATGCAGAAGCAGAGACCTTTGTCCTGACTTCAGCCCACGTCCTGCGTTTTAGCCCTTACTACTAACAAAGGTGCTGCTGTAGCTTTTTAAAAAAGCTGGATTCCGTAGTTTGATTTCCATCTCAGTGTGTTCAGAGGCTGGGAGAGAAAAGAGGTGCTGGAATTCTGTCTTCTGAAAGATCCCAACGGTTGAAGGGAAGCAGTCATGTGTTGCTGGATCTCTACCATCTTCTCTCTCAGCACCGTGATGAGACCCTTCCTACCTGGCTGGTCTATAGAGGTGCTTCTGTCCTGTGCCGCCTTCCAGGGGCAGGTGGGTTTGTTTCTGAGCTCCGTCCTCCATGCCACCCCACACAGTGACTGCAACACTAGCCTCTGCATCCAGGACAGAGCCATTCCCAACCTTGAGTTCTTTCTCTTCTCAAAATGTTCTTGACTCTTCCCACTCTTTATTCTTCCACAGAAGTCGCATAATAGGTTCATGAAGGTCTATGAAAATTACTGACATTGATTTGAATTTAGAGATTAATTTGGGGAGGACTGACAGCTTTTATGATATTCTATATTTCTTCTCTAGTTATTTAGGATTGCTTTCATGTCTACCAACAAAAGTTAGTTATCTGTGTGAACGTCTTGCACATCTTTTGTGGGGATGTATTCTCAATACCTTGTATTTGTTTCCTGTTGTAAATAATATTTTTAAGACTTGTTGTATGTGGTGTTGCTCGTCCCTGGACTAAAGGCACACTGCCATTTTGAGGGACGAACCTTGAAACAAGAAGCTGTACCGAGGTCTCTCATTTACACTCTGAGTTGATCTCTGTTCTCTGGAGTTTTCTGTGTGCCAGTCACAAATATGAATAATGATGGCTTGTGTTTCTTCCTTTCCAATCCTTGTAATGTTGATTTCTTCTTGTGTTCCTGTGCTGGTCAGGACCTCCAGGCCAGTGTTTGAATACAAATGCACATCCCTGTCCTGTTTCTGACTTCAGGATGATCATTGCTGGCATGTCTCTATAAAGTCTAGTGTTTGCCATATGTACTCTGATGAATATACTCCTCATGGTGGCTTTCATGACCCATGTGGATGCACACATGTGTACATACACACAACTCTCGGTTCTGTGACCAGTACCATATACATGTGTAAACACACATACAATGGAAACAGATACCGCTCTAATTTACTTCTGACAATACGACTCCTTCTTTCTATTCTCTTCTGTTCTGCTCTGCCCTACCTCACCCTATCCTACCTATTCTATCCTATCCTATCCTATCCTACCCTACCCTATCCTATCCTATCCTATCCTATCCTATCCTATCCTATCCTATCCTATCCTACCCTACTCTACCCTACCATACCCTATCCTATCCTACCCTATCCTATCCTACGCTACCCTACCCTATCCTACCCTACCCAACCCTATCCTATCCTACCCTACCCAACCCTATCCTATCCTACCCTACCCTGCCCTATCCTATTCTATCCTACCCTACCCTATCCTATCCTATCCTACCCTACCCTGCCCTATCCTATCCTATCCTACCCTACCCTACCCTATCCTATCCTATCCTATCCTATCCTATCCTATCCTATCCTACCCTACCCTACCATATCCTATCCTATCCTATCCTATCCTATCCTATCCTATCCTATCCTATCCTATCCTATCCTTTCCTATCCCATCCTACACTAGCCTATCCTAGCCTAGCTGAGCCTGTCCCATCCTACCTTACCCCACCCTACCCTGCTTTACCCCACTCTACCTTACCTTACCCCATCCTACCCTACCTTACCCCACCCTACCCTACCTTACCCTACTCTACCCTATCCTGTCCTACCCTACCCTACCTTACCCCACCCTACCCTACCTTACCCTATTCTACTCTATCCTGTCCTACCCTACCCTAGCCTGGCCTAGTCTACCCTGTCCTATCCTATCCTATCTTATCCTATCCTATCCCATTCTGTCATATTCATTAATATTTTGATATTAATCATCTCATTTGATATTAATCACCAAAAATCATCTCACAACACTAAAATGCATGACAATCCACAGCTGAAAAACAAGGACATTGCTTTAGAAGGCTTATAGGATCAGGAAATTCTCTTCTACTTGGAGGGCATTTATTACATTTTGTTGCTTAATCCTGAATGAGGTTGGGTGTGAAGCATGAGACAGAAGGGGTTAAGGATGACCCCAGGATGACCCCAGGGATCTGGACCTGAGTCGCTGGAGATGTGGTCTTGTTACCCCCTGAGATGGGCACTGGGAGGGGCGTGTGCTGGGGAAATAGGAGGTCAGCAGTGTGACATGCCCATCAGACCCCGGGTAGAGGGTTGAGGCAGCTGGATACAGGAGCCTAGGGTGTGGGGGCACAGGTCCATTCCTACCTGGGCTTCTGTGCCTTCATATATTCCCTCCACATTAGCCACACCTGTGCTTCCCTGTAGGCTGTAGGTCCCTCCCATAAGCTCTCATGTGCTCTGACCCCCTTGGGGCAGAATGAACCTTGAAGGGTCCTGCGTTGTTGACTTGTCCTCATCACAGGTTGGTGTTTCCTTTGGGGGTCCTCTGGCTGGTGGGGAAGGGTCCCTTCAGGGCAGGATTGGGTTTGCCAATGCAAACGTCACAAAGGCATCCCTAGACGGTGTCGATAAGATAAGCCTTCGACCTGAACACAGCTCCAAGAGATTATTTTTGCTCATACAGATTTTTTTTCCTCATCCCAAATCCAGGCGGGGCATCTGAACTTCCTCGTCTCTCCTCATACAGATGGGAGTTCACACCGTCTCTGAAGTTGCCAATAGTGAACAGTTTCACCTCTATTCAGAGTCTGGGCTGTGGTTCCCCCAGTTTGGGTGGGTTTTTAGCCTCATCTGCTGCTGACCTCTTGGTGTTAAAGTTCAAGCTCATATTTATAAGTCTACCTGCCTTCCTTACCTGCCTTCCTCACTTGTGCCCCTTACCTGCCCGCCTCACCCACCTTCCTCACCTGTCTCCCCATCACCCACCTTCCTCACCTGTCTCCTTCACCTGCCTGCTTCATCCAGGAGCAGCAGCCTTAGCTAATGGCTTGTCCCTCTGGCTTTCAGTTCTCTTGTAATACCTGAAACTAGGGGTGTTTCTTTTCTTGGAAGCTTAGAGCACTTAAAATACATTTTGTTATATTTTATCCAGTATAACTGGGATTACTTGGGATATTTTACTCAGGTCTGAATGTTTGTGTCCCTCTGTATGGAAGTGTGGCCTTTGGGAGGAGACTAGGTCATGGAGGTGGGACCTTCATGAACAGAATTAGTGCTCTTATAAGAAAAGACCCCAAAGAGCTTCCTCACCCCTTTGGCCACATGAGGACACAGTGAGAAGACAGCCTTCATTAGACACCAAATCTGCGGGTGCTTTAATCTTAGACTTCCAGCCTCCAGAACTGTAAGAAATAAATCTCTGTGCTTTATAAGCCAGCCAGCTTATGTTGTCACAGTAGCTCCAATGGATAAGGCATATCTGGTTCGCCATCTTGCCAGGATCCCAAGTCCTCCAGAGTAAATCTTGCCAGACACACAGGACTACATACAAAGGTTTTCCCTTTGCCCTTAGGATGAAGTCCCGAAACTTCACGTGGGACCTGCCCTTGCCTCCCACTCTCCCTTAGCCTTCTCATTCTTCCTGCTTCCCTAAATGCCCGTGGACCTTTCTCATCTCCAGCTTCTCAACCTGCTCTTCCCTCCACATCCGGCTCTAACCTCACCTCTTGCGCCTGGTCCTTCATCTGGTCAAGCCTGTTCATTCCTTAGATCTTGTCTGAATGTCCCCCAAAACTGACATGGCTCCAGTTTCTCCTGTTATTACGGGCTTATACTATACCCTGGGCCTTTCTTGTAGCCCTTACACAAATGATTATTTAACAGTGATTTATAAATATAGTGGTTAGTGTCTTAACATGTGTCTGTGATAAGTCTATGATAAGCAGTGATTTAAAGTCTGTCTCACCCACCAGACTCCAAACCCCAAAAGGACAGAGGCATCTCCTTCTTTCTTGGATCGCCATGCCTGGCACTGTGGCTAATACTTTGAAGACTGGCAACACACTGCATGTGTTTGTGAATAACATGAATTCATAAATAACATGAATAACGTGTAGCAAGTGAAATGCAAATCTGAGCGTATCTTTTCTTGCATGAAAACTTTCCTCTGACTCACCCTCACCAGGATCCAGCTTGGGGCACTCGACATGGCATGTGGATCAAAGCTTCCCTGAGATACAATTCACATACCATCAAGTGAAATTCAGTACATCCAGTGTTTTTTAGTGAATTTACAGAGTTGGAATAGTCTCATCTCCCCAAAAGGAGCTGTGTATCCGTTAGCAATCATTACCCATTCTCCGGCTCCCACTAGCTTACTTTCTTTTCTTATGGAATCGCCAGTTCTGGACGTTTCACATAAATGGAATCATACAATATATGCTTTTATGTGTGTCTGAGTGTTTGGCTTTGTTTTTTCCACTTGTATAATGTTTTCAAAGTTCATTCATGTTGGATCATTTCATTTCTTTTTATGACTAAATAATAGTTCTCCGTGTGGATGTAAGACATTTTGTTTGTCCGTTCTTCGGTGGATGGACATTTGGATTGTTTCCATTTTGGGGTTATTTTGGTTAGTACCGCTATGGACAATAGAAAGCTATGCATTTGAAACTGGGCTCTGCTACCCATCACTTGCTTCACCCTTTACCCTCTTTCAGAGTTGTTTGTGGTGCACAGGACAGCCACACTCACAAGCTCTCTTCCAATAACACGAAAAAGCAGATCACTACAAGAAGGTGAAGGAGTGTATGAGGTTCCTCCTGTTTCATTCTGTGAGGTTGTTTGTTGGTGTAGTGTTAGTAAATTAATGGATACTGTCTGCCTGCTCAGTTATAGCCTTATTCATTACAAGACGAAGACTTAACAGAGGTTTGTAATTAGAGATTAAACCACTAACAAATTAAATGCAAATTATAAGATCTATTATTAATAAAAGAGAAGCCAGGATAGTGTGAAGGAAGTGTTTTATACTAGAAAAGTGGATGTGTGTGTGTGTGTGTGTGTGTGTCTGTGTATTTATTCATTTTAACTTATTTTTTTGCTGAAAGATCTGTGCTTTCCAGAAACACTAGCATGTAGACAGCACTTTCTGCAAACAAGTGCTTCTCAACTCTGGAAACTTAACATTGTCATTCCCACTGCTGGAGGTTTACACTCTGAATTCTTCCTTCCTCCCTCCCTCCCTCCCTCCCTCCTTCTTCTTTTCTTTCTTTCTTTCTTTCTTTCTTTCTTTCTTTCTTTCTTTCTTTCTTTCTTTCTTTCTTTCTTTCTTTCTTTCTTTCTTTCTTTCTTTCTTCTTCCTTTCTTTTCATTTAGCCACTATATAGTACCTCATTAATTTTTGGTGTAGTGTTCAATGATTCATTAGTTACATATAACCCAATGCTCATCACAACACATGCCCTCCTTATTACCCATCACCCTGTTTTCTTTCTTGACTAACTCCTACTGTGCACTCTAAGATTTTGTCAAGGCTCCAGGAAGCCTTCTCTGCTTGCTTTCATGGCACTGGAATTTCCCCTGCCATGGTGCTTGTATTTCTGCCTGCTTCCTCCACCAGGTCAGGGCACATGATGTAAAGGTCGTGTGTGTATATATACTGGTATGCAATATGATATATTGCATATATATATAACATATATATTAAATGCATTGTGTGTGTAGATACGCAATATTGCATTAGATTGTATTTAAATATATTTATAAATAGCATTGTATGCACATTGTATATGTGTATATATATATAGCATATACACACTGTGCACAGACACATATATACAGTATATACAATATGTATTTATCTTACTGACCTTTGTCCCTCCAGAGCCTGATACTATGCTGACACGCAGGAGGCATTCACTCAACATGTGCTAAGTGTATGAATGACTGACTCTCTCATTGCATGGTGATGGAGTGGAAATGTTATTCATCATCCAAATCAGGTCTGTTGAGAATAAATATGGTGCCATCAGTGACCTTGCTCAGAGCCACAGGCCTGCCTGAGGCTGCCCTGGGCAATGTGAGATGCAGGGAACCCTATGTGATGGGAAACCCAAAAGGAAAGAGAGATAAGATGGTGTGGGGCTGTCTGTGGTGATGCTGGCTGGTGGGAGTCAGATATGGGATGGAGGTGAGCCATGACCCGCTAGATGCTCATAGCTCTGAGTACTGTGACACCCTGTAGATTAGAGACAGCAAACTATTGTCCATGGACCAACTCCATCATTTGGCACAATACTTTTTTTTTAAATAAAGTTTTATTGAAACACAGCTGTACACACATACATTTGTTTTACATATTATCTAGGTCTGCTTTCAAACCATAACGGCAGAGTTGCACTGTGACAGGGACCTGGATGGTTTCAAACCATAAGTATTTTGTATCTGACCCTTTACAA
>CM053606.1:2543075-2555239 GCA_028646535.1 Procyon lotor
ATTATTCTTCCTTTCTTTTGTCTCATAATTTTTTTTAATTAAAATACAGACACTGTGTGTAGAATAACTGATACTGAAATAAATAGTTTTTTGCTTTCAGAAATGGGATGCCATTAGTGTGAGAGATTGAGGGAACTAGGTCTGGAGTTGGGTTGGGTTGGTGTTTGTTGTTGCTATGGTTACCTTTAGTGAACCTGAGACCCTAAACTCCTCCATTTTTGGGCTACTCTTACCTTGTGCTCCATCTCAGCCTCCCACAGTTCTGTCTTGCCTATATTATGGACGAGGCATTCTTTTCCCTGCTCTGTCCTCTTCCTGTGATACACTACCATTGCTTATTGCTTTGTGCAAGATGATGGTGTGGGTACGGACTGGTTGCTCCTTCTCTCCCACTTCAGCTCCAGTCTTAGGCAGGCCCTGTGAAGCTCAGCCTGGGGGCCAGGGAGGGGGCTCCTGTACTTCTTGATCCTCCTTCCTCCATAGAATATGCTCTGCCTTGTATCTGCAGAGGGTCTTGGGTAGGAGAGAGTCTCCCATCTCTCTCCCAGGGAAAACAGACCTCTGTTTTATACCATTTTAGGATCTTGGGTCCTTTCTAATGTCTTTTCTGCCTTTACCTCATGGAAGCATAGCTTTTGCTTCTCTTCTACACTCTGCCTAGGAATGAGGCTAAGGATTCCTGCCTACTTACCCCCAGCAGATGAGAGCTTTGTCTCATAAGAGTGAAGTGGATGCCTGAGTACCACCAAGGTGGAGGTATCTCTCCTGGTCTCTTCTCCTGCCTCTGTGACCTTCCCAGTGGAGGACCAAAGAAAAGGGCTTGAAGGTGAATATGGGTGTCCTTTTTGTCTGGACTCCCAGAGATTCTAATTTGTCATGCTAGCCCATACTCGGTTTTGAGGATTTATTAAAATGTTAGCTCTTTTCTTCCCACTCAGTTTTATGTGGCCATCTTGTCTTCCTGCAGGTTGCCAAGATTAAACAGTTCATGGGTTCCATCTCTCTTCTGGGAGGTTTATTCCTCTTTGGAATTTAGTTCATCTAGTTGCCTTTCCACCTTAGGTCTCTCACAGGTTCAAGAAGGGTTAATATTTGATTAGATTACCTAGCGCTCATGTGGCTTTATCTCTCCTAATCTAAAGCAGGGCTTTTCACAGCTGAATACCAATCTGTAAGGTCAACAAATCTCTGAGGTGACTATTCTTATTACTCTCATTGTAGAGATGGAGAAACTGAGTCACTGAGCTTTTTGATCACTTGCCCAAAGTAGCCAGGATCTGATGGGAGAGCCTGGGTGGCTGGCTCCGGAGGGCACATGTCACTGACCACCACACTGCGCTGTCTCTTTGGGGTTAATGAAAACCAGCCAGGGAGACCTAACCAGCTACAACTATTTAAGGGTCAAGTGCCGAGTGTGGTTAAAGACAAAGTATGAACACAACCCAAGGGAAGAAGCAATGAGTCCATCAAAACACATGCATTCATGTGTATATGGGTCTGAGCTGAGCAGGAAGGGAAGATGCTATCAGCTGTATGTTTGAGTCACATCAGCATTTCTGAGTAGCTGTGTGACGTTGGAAAAGGTAACTAACCCTTTAATGCTCTTGTCATGTCATTTCTGAGGAGGAGATAACATTAATCCCTCTACCCTAGAGTTGATTAACTTCTCAGGCAAGCCTGGGGAACAACAAGGACCCAGCAGGTGAGTGGGGCTGTGTTTGTTGCACGCATGTATGCGTGATGAGAATATCATCCTTCAGACCAAAGATAAACACAAAGATGCTTAAGTTCTCTCCAGACATAACAGACCCACTCCAATGATGCCTGTATCCTTGCTGTGCTGATAGCCCGTCATGAATATGACCAATATTCATTCAAAATTATTTCTCGAGCACCTGCTCTGTACCCAGAACTGCAAGGCTTGGTTAGGGGTATAGTAGTGAAAAAGGCAGAAACGGCGCACCCTATGGAGCATTCATTCCAGCAGGGGAAGCAGATAATAAACTGATCAATGTATAACTAAAACAAGCTAGAAAATACTAAAGAGTTAGTAGAAAACAGAAGAGGGTTCCATAGGCTGAATGCTTGTGTTTCTCCTTAAATTCATATGTGGAAATCCTAACTCCCAATATGATGGTGTTAGGTGGTTAGGCCTTTGGGAGATGACTGGGTCATGAGAGTGGAGCCATTTAGACTAATGAATTGGGATTAGTGCTTCCTAGGAGACCCCAGAGAGTTCCCTTTGCCATTCTACCATGTGAGGACACAGCTATCTACGAACTATGAAGTAGGCTTTTACCAGACACTGAGTCTGCCAGCACCCTGATCTTGGGTTTCTAGCCTCCAGAAGTATGAGCAATAAATGTCTGTTGTTTATGAGCCTCCCACCCCCCAACCCTGTGTTATTTTTATTATTTTGTGACAGCAGCTTGCATGGATGAAGATGAGGTAAGGAGGTGGGGAGTGGAGTTAGGGCACTGGTGGAGGTATGCCTGAGCAGGAGTTCAGGGAAAGCTGTTCTAAGGAGGTGGCTGAGTTAAGCCCTAGGTGAAGGAGGATGGCACTTCTGCTCCCCTAGTGCCTACTCACCCCACTCACACTGACATGCTTACTATTTCTTGTGCCCTGTGTCCGTTTTCCCCTCTTGACCTTTGCACTTGCTCTTCTCCATGTCTGGATTTATGGGTTCTTACAGCATCAGATGGCTACCTCCTTTTTGTCATTGAGGACTTGGTGTCATCTCCTCCACGAAGCCCTCCCTGACCTCCAGATCCAGCTGTCTTTTCTCACAGCCTGGGTACCCTCTGTCATCCCTTCTGCTTGACTTCTTTGCAGCACTTCTCACTCTGCATCTACCCTGCCTGCGGACTGATTTACTTGTTTGCTGTCCATCTGCCTCCTCCTACTGAAGTCACATGGGAGGAGGACCCCCACTCCCCTTTTACCCTGAACCCAGAGCTGAGCTTGGAGTACCCCACGCTGGGTATATGCTCGGAGATCTCGGCTGGACAAATGACTCAGTGCACACAGCACACACGTGGGGTTGCTGGCGGGTGTTGCTCATGGAGGCTGAACTCAAGCAGATTTGTTCCCTGTGGCCTGAGGCGGGAGGGGGAGCAGCAATGGGGCCGGTCTGGAGCATCAGACCACCAGTCATGGTCTCTCTCTGCCGGGGACACTGAGCTCAGTGGGAGCTGGGAGCGGTAATGCTCTGAGCAGCCTGCCATTACAAGTGACAACCAGGGACCAGCGGAGAGCCAGACCCACAGGGCGGGCGACTCATCCCACCAGCCAGGCAGGAGCAAACGGACCCGATTCCCCCTGAGATAACAAGTCATACTGGCAGCCGCGAGGGCCTCCTGCTGGTAAATAGGATGATATGGATCACGTCCGCACGGACTGAGAACTGACAGTCACCACCACAGGGCTCCACGTTCCCTCGGACAAGGACGACCCGCAATAAAGTTGGCCGGTGGTTCCTGGGTGGTAGCATATGACTGAGAAGGCAACTCCCATTGGTTCTTGGAGCTGTCATGTGACTCGGAAGGCAGTTCCCATTGGTCCCCGAGCTGTCATGTGACTGAGAAGATGGCGTCTCTGGCGGTCTAGACGGTGAAGATGGCGGCGCACCCCTGCGAAGGGCCCGACTCGTGGAGCCGTCCTGGCTGAGGGCGGCTGTGGTTGGCGTGTTTCCGATGAGGCTGAGCTCTGGAGTTCGCCCCTGAGGCCCGGTAAGGTGCTCACCCTGGCTGTGCACACGGGACTCGGCTTAAATATATATATATATATACTTTAATTTTATTTATTTATTTGACACACAGAGATCACAAGCAGGTGGGGGGGGGGAAGCAGGCTCCCCGCCGAGCAGAGAGCCCGACGCGGGGCTCGATCCCAGGACCCTGAGCCCATGCCCTGAGCCGGAGGCAGAGGCTGTAACCCACCGGGCCCCCCAGGCGCCCCCGGGACTCGGTTTAGTAAAGGAGCGGCCGCCGGCCTGAGGATGAAGATACGCCGTTGGGCGTCTTCCAGTCTCATCACGACAGAATGTCACGAGAAGAAAAGGAAGCCGATTGCTGATACGACTCTTTGAACTTTCTTGGCTGCACAGCCCGGAAGCACGGCACTCAGGGGAAAACAGCATCCGAGGAGGGGGTGACCCAGCGTGTTGCTCTTGTCTTTCTGGGATTTCCGCCCTAGTCCTCGGAGCGCCCTCGCGCGCCCGGAGGCCGGCTCGTTCCTGGCTTGTGTGCTGCCGCCCAACCAGCCGCCCTGCAGCCGGGGCCCTCGTTCTGCTGCTCAGGCCGTCGGGGAGGGCTCAGCTGGGGGCTGGGGTCCGGCCGCGTGCAGTGGCGGGGACGCCTGCGTCTCCCGCCCAGAGCCCTGCTGGCCCCGGGCTTTGCCGTCCCTCGTCGGTGACTGCGTCCAGCGGCCGCCGAGGGCTTCTCCCAGCACAGCCGGGCCGGCGGGTCAGCTTGATGGCTGGGCGGCTGGCTTCCCTCCCAGCTAGCATCCCAGAGCGATGCTTCCGCGGGCCAGGCAGCTGCTGCAGGCTTTTTAGGGCCCTGTCTTAGGGCGGAATATCCGCTGCGCTGAGCTGGTCCCCACGCAAGGGCAGGAGCTAGATCCAGCCCTCGTGAGACCGCAGCCAGAAATGGCAGCCAGCGTTCAGTGGCCAGAGCGGGAGGGCTCCTTTCCACTGCAGGGGACAGTGCCCTGGGAAGGCAGCTCCCAGCAGCTCCCTTGAGACCATGAGGGAATGTGGCCCACCCTTATTGAGGGCAGAGGTGCCCCTGCCCCTCATACGCCACCTCTTAGTCACATGCTACCTCCAACAAGAATTGGGGGCTGTCTTGTCTGCCACATGCCCCCCCTCCTGTAGCGGCTCTTCTCCAGGGGTGAGCACAGGGAGTCAGTGGCCCCTCTGGGAACCCGTGGTACCTGCGGCCATCTCTGTGTTCAGCATACATCTGTGACTCTGTGACTCCAGCCCTGGGATGCACTGAGAACTCATCCGTTAGCGGGTCTGCTGCTCCTTGCCCCCAGAATCCACCCTGGGAAACTCTCCACCTGGGCACCCTGTGCTCCTCTCTGCCCGGTCCTGCTCACAGCCTGGACTCCGCAGGTCTGGATCTGGCCCCTTGTGAGCAACCTGCCCGCAGACACAGCGGGAGCACCCAACAGCAGCCAGGGAGGAGAAGCACACACCAATCTCGCCCCAAGCTGCATGCCGCCCGTGCAGTGGGGGGATGGTGGGGACTTCCCGGGATTCAGATGTGACAACTTGGAGCGGGAGAGCGAGGTTCTTGTCTCGAGGACAAAGAGAGCGAGGAAAGCGGTAGAGTATTATTAAGTGAGGTTAATAACAGGCTCTCAGGAGTGAGAGGGGTCCCGACAGGGTTGCCACTGAGGGCTTTTAGGGTTGGTCTTTTATTGAAGACTAACCGGGAAACTTAGATCTTTCTGACTTCTCTGTTGGCACCATTGAGTAAGGACTAGTGATGACACCTTCAATAGCTTACTTCCTTTTTAGGATCTGGTAATTGATCACAAGTAGCTGTTATAACAAGGCCCTACTTCTGATCCCTGGGACTGGAGGGTCTGATTTGTTCCCTTTGGGCTGGTTTCCTTACACCTCCTCATTTTTGGGAGAGAGAGAGTGTGAGAGAGCACGAGCAGGAGCATAGAGGTAGAGGGAGAAGCAGGTTCCCCCACTGAGCAGGGAGCCCGATGCAGGGCTCAATCAGAAGACCCTGAGATCATGACCCGAGCCAAAGGCAGACCCTTAACCAACTGAGCCACCCAGGTGCCCACAGAATGGTTTTTTCTTTCATCCTGTAGAACATATGAGGGATTGTCCATGGTGACTCCCAGACTCAGAGACGTGGCTTCAGGGGACCCCGTGGGCTCAAGCTCCATCAGCTTGATGCTTCCGAAGTGCTTGTATTCATGGGGCTCTCGGCTGGAGCTCAGCAGGGCCCAAACCCCTACCTCTGTCCAAGGGACAGGGTCGCTCTGGAAGGGACGAGAGATGTGCAGACACAGCTGTGGCTGACTATGTGGGGGCAGGTCTCGGGGTTCCTTTTGGCATCAAATCCTGGCACTCACACTGGCCTGCACCCCCAGATCTATCCGTTCCTGCACAGAGTGGCTTCTTTGTCACCGCTTGGAAACACCCACAGGAAGGCTGGGCCCACCCTGGCCCTCT
Organism: Procyon lotor; assembly: GCA_028646535.1. Lineage (NCBI taxonomy): Eukaryota > Metazoa > Chordata > Mammalia > Carnivora > Procyonidae > Procyon > Procyon lotor. The sequence goes on from CM053606.1 coordinate 2,549,281, forward strand.
GGGGCTTGGGATCCAGCAGAGGAAATGGGCAGACGGGCAGTTTAAACAATTCAAGGGTGCTGTGAGGGGTGTGAGAGCAGGGATCCTCTGGGCTCTGAGGACACCTGGTCCAGTCGGGGGCAGTGGCGTCTCGTTGAGTCAGAGGCGGAGTGCAGGGGGCTTCGGGAGGGGAAGTGAGCCCTGGGATTGCAGGGCCAAGGCCGGTGTTTTGGGGGTGATACCTGCTCAGGGAAGGGGCTGAAGAAGAGCCCCTCGAGGAAGAAGAGGGGAAGAGCACAGGGTGGGCCTGCAGGGAGGGAATAGTAGTGGGGACGGTGCTCTAAGCCAGGGACCAGGGCACTGAGGCCCAAGAGTTGTCTAGACTGGCAATGAGCGAGGTGACCTGTGAGTCTCTTCTGTTTGCTGGAGCCCATGTTTGTAGGGGGTCTGGAGGCCCATCTGGACTCCGCATGGCAGTTAGGGGAACTGGGCCAACACAACCGGCATCCCGCCTCCCGCCTGCTGTGCCCCTCGGCGGACGGGACCAGACAGTGTGTGCAAAGGTGCCCCCACGGCCTCCGCCAGGCTGGGTCCCCTCCTCGCCTCAGGGCAACTCGGCTTCGTGCAACATGAAGAGTCAGAAACCCCACCGACCGACCGCTCACACTGGCTCTGTCTCCGTCCACGTCCACATCCCTTTCCTTCTTCAAATCCAGACCCCACACGAGAAAGCCCAGCCCTCCCAGCTCTGGCGGGGCCGTTTTCTTGTCCGCGGGGCCGCAGCCGCAGCCATTTGATCCATATAAGTGAATCCAATTTGGGTGATTCATCTCTCGTGTTTAATTTTTATGTTAACATAACAAGGTTATCCAGCTGAACACGAGAGGCCAGGGGGACAGAATTCATAAGTGGCAGCTCCATTTTAGGAAGAAAAGTTCCTGCAGGAATCCGGTTGAAAAGGCAAGTCCTCAGACAAAGGTTTCCTCTTAGGAGCTTGGAAAGCTTTCAGGTTGATTTGAATATAAAATCAAAGCTATTGGCATTTAACAACCTCTGTTTAAAAGTCAGGATTGACTTGTAAATAAGACCCAGCTTGGGCAAAAGGGTTTCCCAAAATGAATATATCATCCAGGCTTTGTATCTATCCAGGTAGAGGGAAGGGAAGGCGTGTAGTTACTCAAACCTTTGTGTTTAGTGGATGTTCTGAATTCACTTGCCTAGTTCGTGTGATTCTCTGAAACAGAAGCCCCCTTGCTCTCTGCTGCTTTCAGGGGGCTGGCATTTGTGGGTTTTCTCAGGCCAGACTCACCTACTATCCTGTGTCCCCCTTGCCACCCCCCAGGAACGGTGCCCACGGAGGAAAACGTGTCCTTTCCCTGGGGAGCCGGATCCTTGGGTTCTTGTGGGTTCCCTGCTGATTTGGAAGCGGGCCAGGTCTTGAGACCTGAAGAAGTGACATCGCGAGCAAGCCCCCTGCAGGGGCCCCCAGATAGGGCCACACTGTCTTGTGACTCAGAGACAGCGTCTGTCTCCCTGGGGGCTGGTGTTCCCAGCGGGAAAATAACGGTACGCTGCCTTCCTGCTACTCCTGACTTCTTCAGCTTCTTGATGCCAGAGCCCTGCTAAGCTAAAAGAGGAAGGACGCAGACTTCCAAGGCTCTAGGGGAGACCCAGCCCTGCGATTCCTCAGGGCAGCACCACTCAGACCAGGTGGGACGGTGACCCAGCCCTTACCTGGGGACCTTATCAGGTGCTTGGCGTCTGGACAACAAGAGGGTGAGGACCTGCCACCACTTCTCCCTCGCTGAAGCCACTTTGCAGGGTCCCCTGAGAAGAAGCGGGCTGAGGAAGCTGGTATTTAAACGTTCTGGAGTGGGAGAGAGGGTTGTTATGGCAACAAATTGCTCTGACTCTGAAGAGGCTCAGCCCTGCCGAAACAGGGGGGTGCCCGAGATGCAAGACAATATTTCAGAGAAGCTCTAACCAGATGGGAAGCGCACATTTGTATTTTGGTAGCGATGTCTGCTGGGTCGCGGGAGGAATGTATTTACATCAACACCTTCCAGAGCCTGGGAGGCTGGCCCCTAGACGCTCATGAACCTCCCGGAGAGCGCTGCACCCCAAGTGGCTGGAGGTGAGGGAGGCGATGCAGGAGGCCGGGTGGCAACGGCCCCATCATCCGCCGGAGTCCACAGGTCCCCGCACTGGCCGGCTGCCCGCTGCCTCGGAGCGGAACCAGCAGAGGGAGAGGCCCTCCCGCCCTCCCTCCCTCCCTCCCTCCATCCCGGCCCTCTCCCTGTTTCCCTGTGGTAGGAGGGAGAGCAGGGCAGGAGTACAAGGCTTGTGTGTTTAATGGGTACGGGGTCTCCTTCTGGGAAATGGAAGTGCTGAGTACGAACTTGTTAGAGGGACAGGTAGCCCGACACGGACCGTGCTGAGTGCCCCTGAGTTTGTACACTTTAAAGAAGGCTTATCCGAGGTTCTGTGAGCTGCGCCTCAAAGTAGAAAGGACGACCAAAGCCCTTGCACCTCCTGCCGTGCTGGGCTGTGGGGGCACACAGACCCCGGCCCCCACGGCCTTTCTCCCCCGAGCCCTGGCCCAGTGGGCCCTTCACCCTCCCTTGGGCCCCACATCCGGTCATTTCCCAGGTCCTCAGAGAATCAGTCTCTGCATCCCACACAGCAGTCCTGGAGCCTCAGCTCACCTGCTGAAAACCTCAGCGGAGGTACTCATGAACCCCCAGTGCACCCCCCTCTGTGGGCACCACTTGCAGGTCAGGTGACAACTGAGAGCTCACACCCGGGGGGGAGGAGGCATTCGGCGGTCAGCTGACCTCCACAGTCGGCCCGGTGCGTCCCCAGCAGGACACTGATGGGGACATCGGACCCTAAGCAAATTGTATGGCTTCGCTGTGACCACACTGGTGAAGGGCGGCTCATCCCCCACGGGTCCTTCCTAACTGTGGATACCGCACGCTTTGGGTAGAAGGGCTTCCTGGGCTGGGCTGGCCCGGGCTTTGGCCGTGTGGGGTGGAGGCTGAGGGAGGCAGAGCCGGGCAGAGCCTTCTGGGCCCTGGATCACTGAGGAGTGAAAGTCCAAGGGTACTTGACCACCTTCCAGTGGGGCAGGGACAGGGAAGGATGGGCTGTGAGGGGAAGCAGAAACAAAGGCAGGGATGTGTGGCGTCCCCGCCTTGGTGGCATTGGGTTCCCGTGACCTGGCCCAGGCGCCTGGGGTCCCTCCGCGGGGCTGCCTGCCCAGCCCTTTGGGAGCCCATCGCTCTTCACGGTTGCACCTCCCTTGCGAAGCCAGTGTCCCCACGCTTTGCTGTATCACCCAGGGCGGGCCTTCCCTGTCGTCCCGGCTCCGGGCTAGCGGCCCTCCCTCCTGGCATGGGCTTCTGAAGAAGGCAAGCCCTACGAGTGTCCTGGAGTGGCCGCCAGAAAGTGCCACAGATGGGGGGGCTTCAAACGACAGAATTGTCCTCCCTCCGAGACCAGGGAAGCCTGAGATCCGGCTGTGGGCAGGGCTGGTTCCTTCCGGAACCTTCTGGAACCGTCCCCAGCCTGCCCGGCTCCCGGCACTCCTCAGCTTGTACACCTGCCACTCCACTCTCTGCCTCTGAGGCATGGAGCTGCTTCCCTGTCTCTGTATCTGCGACATCACAAGACAGCCTCCTCCCTGTGTGTCCTCTCCTTTCCTTACCCGGTCACTGGCCTAGGGTCCACCCTACCGACCTCTGCTCCGCTTGAGAACATCTGCCAAGGTCACACCCCCAAGTCTGGGGGTAGGATTGAATATATTTGGAGGATTCAGTTCCCTGCACAGCACAGGTTTTAAGTAATAATAATAATAAAATCCCTTTGCGTCCTGAGAGAAGTGAGATGCGCCCAAGCCTACGGGCGGATGAACTGGCTGGACAGCTTCACACGGGTGACCTCCCCGCCTAAGGACAGGCCCGGCCAAGCAGGGCTCAGATTTGGGCATCAGTGGGGAGACTCCCTGTGACGTCTTGCGAGAACACACAGGAGAGACGACGTGCGTGCAGCTGGCCTCACTGCCCTAAGAGAGACCAACTGAAGAGTGATTTACGCCTAGAAGAGGGTCCATTTATATTTTGTGTGAAAGTTCCCACGGTCGGCGCCCAGGGGCGTGAGATGGCTGTGAGACCCAGGCCGCCCCGAGATGCTGTGCTGTCCCCGGGTCCCCCCGGCAGCTCCAGCTGGCTGCCCGGGGAGGGAGGAAACAGCCGCCTTCTGAGGAGTGAGCCACACCTGCTCCCGTGCCTACTGCTCTCTCTCCAGGGGCCTTAACTTGAGGCTGCCTGCTGTCCCCTAGCTCCTTGGGGACGAGAACCGGTAGGAGTTCAGACACCCCACGCCCAGGCCGTAAAGACCTTCTCTGGGTCTGGGAGTAAACAGGGGGAGCTCATGCTTCTGCCCTAACGGAGTCCCACTCGCGGCGCAACAGTGCTCGATGTCTCAGCACGCGGAGGGCACATACAGGGCGCCCGTCCCAGCTGAAGTGGCCTCCTGTAATCTTAAATAAGGACCTTGCCACCCTTAAACAGATGAGGAAAGCCACCGCCGTTGTGCCTTCCCAAGGGCCGCCCGGAAGACGGGGCCAGAAGGAAGCAGCCCAGCTACCCTGGGACCTTTTCCTTTTATCTCCCGTAAAGATCCGTTCACGCTCATCGATCAAAAGAAACACAGCAGCGAGTTAGAAAAATCCAATACCTAGAGTGTAGCGGGCTGCGAATGAATCCTTGTCCACTTCCCTTCCCGGGCGCTGGGGCCCCAGCAGGAAGCCCGTGGAGGAGCTGCTGGCGAGGACGAAGGAGGGCTCAGTGGCCCTGCGTCAACTCGGGTTTGTGCTGGGCACACCCACCTGGCTCTGGTCTGTTGGACCTCCGAGGAGCTCAGGCTGCCTGGGGGCCCTGGCGACGGGGTCAGGGACGTTGGCTGCCTCTGCCCCTCCCCAGGCCCAGCTCCTGGGGATGCTGCCTGCGGAGACTTCGGGGTCGTGTTGCTGGCCACCTAGCAGGCGGTGACTGGGCCGGCCGGGGCTGTGTTGACCCCCGCGGCCGGGTAGTCACGAAAGGCAGGATGGAGGAGCTGGTGACCAGAAGGTGGAGGACGACTGCGACAGAGGGAGGACATGAGCAGGGGTCTTGTCCGCTGACCTGGGCTTCCCTCGGTGGCCTGGGCGTACGGCAGCCCTTGGAGACCCCAGAGCAGGCCCCTGGGTGTTTTACAGCCTTGACATCTGTGTTGAGGAGAAGGTGCTGAGACAGATGTGCGTCCTTCACCCGAGACAGCTGTGGATTGGCTACTGCAGCCCCAGGGCCTGGTTCCCGGGTCTAAGAGCTAAAGGGAGTTCTTCCAGAGGTTCCGCGAGCCGTCTGCCGCTGCCCCACGTGCGCTCCGTCTGCAAATCCCTCAGCACCGCCGTGCTTCCTCCCGGACCCAACACTTCCTGTTTACTCATGTATCTTTTCCAGCTTTATTGAGATAGAATTGACAAATACAAATTGGATGCATTTAAGGTGTACAACACGCTGTTTCGATACACATGCGGACATGATCCCCGTAGACGATGATCTCACCCCCGGGGTCAGGTGTGCCTTGCTGCCACGGCCCACTTCTTCTGCGGCCTTCTGCTTCTCGTCTCCTGTGCCGGCACCCGGTCACGCTCTCCTCTCTGCCCCCACTCACGGCCGGGCCTCCCTGCAGAGGGATCCTCACATGCTGCGTCCGTTTCCGCATCACCTGCCCCGCGGCTGGAGGACAGCGGGACCCCCGTGTGGCCCGAGCCAATAGTCCTGCTTTTGCCTTCTCCGTCCCACACAGCACGGCAGGATGAGCGCTGTGGGGTGCCTGCCCCGCCCCCCCCCGCCCGCTCCCCTCTCTGCTGCTGGCTGCTCTTCCTCCGAAATTCTGAATGCCGAGGGACATCTGTGTGCCTGTCCTTACCTCAGTC
>CM053606.1:2555339-2592541 GCA_028646535.1 Procyon lotor
GCACTACACACCCCACATTTAAACGGCCCCACTGCCCCCACCTACGACAGCGACACTGGGGTAGAAAGCGGAGCCGGGCCTCTTTATGCATCAGTCCTTTCTGCCTCTGTGTAGGTTCTCGAAGCCCCGCACGGAGCAGGGACTCTCCCCTTGGATCTGTAACTCGGGGTCTGGGGTCTGACATCTCAGAGATCAGGGTTCTGTGTCCCTTCCCTTTTCACGCCCCGACGTTGCACATCTTTGCCCAAAGTGGGGGGACATTCCCCTGGACCTGTGTGTGGAAGTTTGCACCAGGAGCTGGGCAGTGGCTACAGAACCTCCGTGCCTCTCCTGGGTACTTCCTCCCCTTGCCCTGCGGGCATGGGGAGTGGCAAATGTGACACCGAGATGAAGGATCCCTGTTTCTCCTCCCTCCACGGCCCCCAGCACATGGGGTGACTTCAGTTTCCAGGGTGGAGGCCAGGGCGGGGGGCTGGTGGTGGGCCGGGCAGGAGCTTGTTTGTTGCATCTTTCTTCATCCTCTTCTGTCTTCAATTTCCGTCTCATCTCCCTCACCCTGGGCAGCCTCATCTGTGCTCAGCATAGTTTTTAAAGATTTATTTATTTGAGAAAGAGAGTGGGGTGGGAGGGGCAGAGCGAGAGGGAGATCGAGACTCTCCAGCAGCCTCCCCAGTGAGTGCGGAGCCCGATGCAGGGCTTGAGCTCACGACCCTGAGATCATGACCTGAGCCGAAACCAAGTCAGACGCTCCACTGACTGAGCCACCAGGCTCTGTTCCATCTTTGCTCATCCTGATCCTTGAGGTGCTGCTGGCCCACCATCGCCATCCCACCCATCTACCCGTTAGCCAGGTGCTTTACACTGGGTGGGGGGCGGGCATCATAAGCAGAAATGGCTGGAACAGAAACCAGGCAATGCATGAGGAAAGTAAAAACCAACCAGACAAGCAGCGCCCTGACTGACGGATGTGCACAGAACCAACCAACGTGGGCTTACTGTACTTATGCGTGTGTGTAGCTAATATAGAACATATACAATATATATAACATCTATTATAAGGTAGGGAATATAGTGAAGGGATATTATATATCATAATAAGTGCCCAAATTATAGTGTTTATGTGCTTGAGAATCAATAAGTGCCTGTTGAATGGGACGAGTGAATTAAAGTGGATATTGATGTTGGGATCAGATGCTGGGAAGTTGATAAAACACACACCGTGGGTAAACAGCAAGATTGCCATGGCTCTGTTGATTTCCTTTGTCGCTGATGGATTGGTCTTGAGGTCACAGAACTCATGATAAATTGCTGGGACTTGTCACTCACCAGGTCCAGGAGCGGCACCAGCCTGGGAAGGAAGGACAATGTAAAATGCTTGAAAAGTCATCTTGACACATGAGCGGATGAGGTTCTCCTTGAGTGAGGTCCCCCCCACACCCTCAAAGGCAGGGGGCTGCTGCCTCACAGCTCCCTTTGCTGACAAGATAGAGAAATGAAGGCAAGGTCTTCTTGGAGGTGGAAGAATTTCCCCACTGTCAGATTGCAGGTGTGAACCCATCACTCAGGATCCTTGCTGCCTTCTGATTTTTGGAATTGGTGTGCGGAGAAGCAGGCACCCCCTGTGCAGTCTTGGGGTGCATTAAGGCATGCACAGCTCTCGGGGGTTGAAGGCGGGGCTGTCCTGGGGCGAGTGAGCCAGCATACAAGTGTGTCTGCACACATGCGTGTGCACACTCACTGGCAGCATGCTGTGTGGAGTGTCCTGTGTGCTCACAAGACAAGGCTTAGCGAGTGACCTCATCACTAAGGTGACTTCCCATGTTCCCAGGCAAGGGGCAGAAATCCTGATGGTAGGGGCGCGTGAACTCCTCTTCAGCAAAGCTTTCTAAGCCCTGGAGATCTGGGGGCTCCCATCCCCCAGCTGGTGTTGCTTTCCCCTCCATGGCCAGTAAAGGTGACTCACCAAACGTGTCTCATTTCTGTCCTGGAAAGCTGTCAGCCTGCTCTGAGCGCCGTCTTCCATCTTGGCCTTGGTGATCGCAAGATGAACTGACTGATTCGGGGGTAATTGCTTCGGTGCGCGCACCCGGTTTCCATGTCACGTCTCCATGATGGGTTCTGGAGTTCGCGCAGCCATTGTGACTAACTTGGCACACTGAGTCACGACCAGCACCCAGTGTGGACACGCGTGGCCGCCTAAGACACCTCCACGCTGTTTCCACCCCGACTGGTTTGCCGAGGCTCAGCCTGGCTCCCACCCCCCAGGGCTACTGTGGGTCCCCGTTCTTCTATAAGAATGCCCCCCATTGCAGGCCGGCCCTCCTGCCGATCAGCTGCACTTCAGGGCCCCCGTGCTGCCCACACTTCTGACCGACCGGGTCTAGATTTGGGGATTCCCAAGACCCCCTCAGGTTGGATAACTTGTTACAGTGAATCACAGAAGCAAAAAATGCTATACACAGGATTATCGCTTTATCATAAAGGAAATGACTCAGTGACAGCCAAATGAAGAGCCTCGGGGGGTAAGGTCTGGGGGAAATCCCAGAGGGGACCTGAAGCTTCCATGTCCTGTCCCCCTGGGACCAGGGTGTGTCACTCTCCTGGAAGATCAATGTGTTGAGCCAGCATGAAGCCACACCCAGCCTTGGTGCCCAGAGTTTTCACTGGGGTCCCATGACACAGGCACACTTGATTGAGCCACTGGCCACATGGCTAAACCCAGTCGGCCATCCCCCTCCCCCTCCAGGGGTCAGGCTGGTATCACCGGACTTGATGCCCCATCCTCCGATCGCCGGGTTGGTCTTCCTATGGCCTGACCCTGAGCCATCCCATCTCCTCGCCTGAACTCGGGTGTGTCCCCAGAGGCTCATGGATAACAAAGGCTCTATTTACGAGGAAAATTCCAAGGATTTAGTCTCCTTCCCAGAAACTGGGAACAAAGGGAAGTTCTCTAATGTACGGCACACTTGTTAGGAGTATTTCTAAAGAACGTTGCCCAATGTTGGCAATGTTAGCTTTTTGGAAAGAGCGCGTGGAGCGTAGACCCCGGCTACACCGTGTCAGATGGATCCTGCAGGAAGTCCTGATGTTCCGTCTCCAGCACGAGGCTGAACACATGGTGCACACGTTCTGCTTTTCTCCTCACATCAACGCCAAGTGGCGGGCTAGGACTCCGAACTCCCTCTCGCAGCCTGCTAGGTCTCTGGGGCCCATTCATTGATCTAAAGTCCTTCTGGGCTATTTATTTTTAGTACCATCGCTTCTGTTAGTTAACGGTCTGAGGTTGAGTGGGAACTGCTTTTTCCAAGATACTCTCTTAAGGTTTGGCGGGTACCTGCGAGATTTGATGGAAGGAATAGTCCACAGGTACTAAGTCGCGGCAGAGACTTGGAAGGACTGTATGGGAATATTTGTGTTCTGCAGCCCCGTCCTCGAACACTTACATCTTCCCATGGACGCCCACTCATCCCCTTCGTCATTTGTTGTTCCTGCTCTTGGACCTTTTCCCACATCTGTGATGCTTTTCTCAAAGAGCTAACCAGAGCCATGACAAAACACAGACCGCAGAAAAAGCCGTGAGCTCCAGGAATTTAGAAACAGGTTAAAATTAACCACAAAACACGGATGAACACATGAGCATGCTCGGCAATCAGAATTGATTTAAAGTAAGGCCTTGACTGACTCCCAGAATGGCCCCCTCGGCCTCCGGAGGTTTGTGTTTGTTCACCCTGAAGTCTGTGCGTTCCCTGCTCGTCAGCCTTTTTCTCTGAACTGCGCGTGGACACATCACCTTGGAATGTACCCTGTCGCCCTTGCTACCTGACTCCGCTCTCGGCCACTCACTGCCACATGGTATCCAGCTCTTTGCTTGTCTTTTCTGTGTTGTCAGCCTCCTTTATGAAGGCACAAGCTCCCCGTGAGCCTGGCTCTGCTGGTCTTATTTGTCCCCGCGTCTCCGGCAGCTAATGCAGACATGGGCTGCTCAGGGAACATCTGTCATTTCACATTGGACAAGCACACTCTGAGCGTCTACTCCAGGTCAGGCCGCACGCAGAGACAGGAAGATGAGTTTCTGAAATGTCCTGGAAGAAATTCTTGAGTCAGGTCCTGCTCAGAAAGCACGGTGTGTGAGTCCCCCTCCTCCTGGAGGTGCTGAGATCTCATGCTAAGAGCCTTGAACTTAATTTTAACACTACTGGAAATCTCAGCATTGTGAGCTAGGACTGCAAAGTGCCGGTTTGATTACTTTATTGGACTTGTGTAAAAGCGTGTACCCAGATCAGGGAAAATCAAAGATGTCACCCACTGACCGAGACAAGGAGAAAAACTTGGAGATGCTTCCATATCTAGGTTTTGTGACACAAGATAGGAAACATAAAGTGAGATTCCCCAGACCCCAGTGCCAAGACATGTTTCATTTCTCACGTTTATGACTGCTCCAGGGGAGGAAGTATATGCTTCCATTTCCAAGGATATAAAGGACCTTGATGTCTACCAGGCAGTGGGACAGAGAGCCAGGTGACAGTGAGGGGGTCTCATGAGAGAATTGATGTGCATCTCTGTGGGCAGCATGAGTCACTGTACTTAGGGACACCCCATCCCACCACAGCAACTTGGTATTTAGAGTGAAATAGTGTCATGGTGTGAGCACAGACTCTGCAGCCAGAATTTGAACCAAATTCAAATTCAAGTTCTACCATTGAGTAGGTGCGTAATCTCGGGAAAGCCCATCTCTCTGAGCCTCTGGAAATCAGAATCATTTATATGTATTTATAATGTACACATACTATATTATAGTATAAACTATATAAATATACATATCATAACATATTGTATCATAATGTTATATTATTATATTATAAATACATAGATAGTCCATTACAGCTGCATAACAAAGTTGCATAAAAATACACATATATATACACAAAATCTTTACTCTTCTCCAAACAGCAGTTGCCACCAGGGATTGTGTCATTTGTTGACTTATTTGTTTATTGTCCATCCTACTTGTTTACATTTGCTTTTGTTGTCTTTGCTTTTGGAGTCAGACCTAAAATATCGCCAAGACCTGTTGGCAGCTCTTAAAACACCACTTATGTTTTCTTCTAGGAACTTCATGATTTCGGGTCTTACATTCAAGTCTTTAATCCACACAGAGTTAATTTTTGTGTGTGGTGTAAAACCTGGTGTAAAACAGTCCAGTTTCACCCGTTTGCATGGGGCTGTCCAGTGTGCCCATCACCACTTATTGCAGAGACTGTCCTTTCCCCATTGTATAGTCTTGGCTCCTTTTTTAAAGTTAATTGACTGTATATGCATGGGTTTATTTCTGGGATTTCTGTTCTGTTTCATTGATTTCTGTGTCTGTTTTTATGCCAATATCATACCGTTTTCATTATTATACATTTGCAATATAGTTTGAAATTAGGGAGATTGATACCTCTGGCTTTGTTCTTTCTCAAGAGTACTTTGGTTCTTCAGAGTCGTCTGTGGTTTGTACAAATTTTAAGATTGTTGGGCACCTGGATGGCTCAGTTGGTTAAGCGACTGCCTTCGGCTCAGTCGAAGGAGTCCTGGAGTCCCAGGATCGAGTCTGGCATCGGGCTCCCAGCTCCGCGGGGAGTCTGCTTCTCCCTCATGCTTTCTGTCACTCTCTCTCTCCCTCAAATAAATAAATAAAATCTTTTAAAAAAAATTTTAGGATTGTTTGTTCTGTGAAAAAATGTGACTGAAATTTTGAATGGTTTTTCATTGAATCTGTAGATTGCCTTGGGTAGTATGATGTGTAACAATATTAATTCTTCCCATCCATGAGCATCGTATACCTTTCCACTTACTTGCGTCTTCAATTTCTTTCATCAGTGTCGTGTAGTTTTCAGTATATAGGTCTTTTACTTCCTTCATTATAATTATCCCTAGGAATTTACTCTTTTTATGCAACTGTAATGGAATAATTCCCTCAATTTCTCTTTCTGATGGTTTGTTACTAGTGTATAGAAATGCAACAGATTTCTGTATGTTGATTTAATACCATGAAAGTTTATTGATTTTTTTAATTAGTTCTAACAGTTTGTGTGCATGTGTGTGTGTACGTGTGTGTGTCTGTGGATTCTTTAGGGTTTTCTTTTTTTAATCTTGTTTTTTAAATATTTTATTTATTTATTTGATACAGAGAGAGAGATCACAAGAATGCAGAGAGGCAGGGAGAGAGAGGAGGAGGAATCAGGCTCCCTGCTGAGCAGAGAGCCCGATGCGGGGCTCGATCCCAGGACCCTGAGATCATGACCTGAGCCGAAGGCAGAGGCCTTAACCCACTCAGCCACCCAGGTGCCCCTCTTTAGGGTTTTCTATATATAATATGTCCTCTGAAGATTGTGACAGTTTTACTTCTTCCTTTCTCCTTTGGATGACTTTTTCTTTTTCTTGCCTAATCGCTCTAGCTAGGACTCCTGATACTATGTTGAATAAAAGTGGTGAATGTAGCGACCCTTCTCTTGCTCCTTATCTCAGGGGGAAAGCTTTTAGCTTCTCACCATCGAATATGACAGTTGACTATGGGTTTGTCCTATATGGTCTTTATTATGTCGACGTACGTTCCCTCTATACTGACTTTGCTGTAAGTTTTTATTGTAAATTGATGTTGAATTTTGTCATGCGTTTTCAGCAACTACTGCAATGAGTCTGATATTTACCTTCCATTTTGTCAATGTGACGTATCACACTGACTGATTTGCAGATGCTGAGCCATCTTGGCATCCCTGGAATAAATCCCATTTGATCATGGTGTATGATCCTTTTATTTTTTTTTAAATTTGCTTATTTATTTTTTTAGAGAGAGAAAGAGAAAGAGAGAGCAAGAGAGCGAGTGGGGGAGGGGAGGGGAAGAGAGTCTTCCAGCAGACTTCCCGCTGAGCACAGAGTCTGACGTGGGTCTCGATCCCACGGCCCATGAGATCACGACCTGAGCTGAAACCAAGGGTCAGACGTTTAACTGACTGAGCTGCCCAGGAGCCCTGGTGCATGCTCATTTTAAAGTATTGCCGAATTTGCTTCGCTAATAAAATATTGTCCATTTTTCTTTTGCCTTTAACACAATTCCCCATGTTTAACAAAAAGTTACCTCAAGGATATTTTAGTTCTTTTGTAACAGCCTTGTTATGAAACTTGGTTACAAGAACTGAGAACAATCTAAATGCTGTCCATTGATTTCCTCGGAAATATGTAGTCCTGAAAGAATCTGGAAACCTAAAACAGCCACGTGCCCAGATCTTGGTTTCTAAATACTGTTCCCTATAAAGGAGCCAAGGCTCCTTGGAGACGTGGCTGAGTCCAAGTCTGTGGCAGGTGGAGAACAGGGATCCCTGATTATCTGGCTACAGCAGACAGCAAGGAGACTCAGGTGTGTCAGAGAGACATGCGGATCAGCTATAAGGGATTTTTTACCCGCCAAGTGTAGGGCAACCTGAGCATCAGGAAGAATAACGATGCTGGTGGATTATAAGACATTGAGATGGAAAAAAAAAAAAAAACAAAAAACAAACCAAAACAAAACAAAACACAACCCTATGCATCCATAGTGATTCTCAAAAAAGGAAAGAGAGAGAAGCGACCGAAAAACATGTTTTTATAGAAAAAGACACCGAATGGGTGTTAGGGGAATAATAGGATCAAAACATAACCCACTTGCAAACATTGATGAGAGCAAGGGCCATCTCCTGATGCCAAAACTGGACAGAAGTTGCTGTTGAATGCGGTGTCTATCCTCTCGAGAGGTGTGTGGATTGATGGCAATCACTGACAAAGAGGCGCCTCTATGACTGAGAGATCGTGGCACTGTTTTAACCAGAAATGAAACAAACCAATATTCTGTGTGCCCAGAAGGACTCCGCAGTTGGACGAAAAAAAAAAAAAAGCCTAACTTGACTTTACCCGCAAGGAAACAGCCTAGAAAAATCCCGGTTACGGCATATTCAGCAAATCAGCCACCTTGGATCTTTCAAAAATGTCAGTCCTAAAGACAAGAAACACCACAAGGAGATACAGGTTCCCGCCCACTCAGATAGCTATTGGGAAACAGAAAGTAGCCAGTGTGGGGAGCGTGTGGAGAGATGGATCGGCCGGGCCCTGTAGGGGGGATGCGAAATAGCTTGCCACAGTGGGAAGTCATACGGCGGCGCCGCAAAAAATTAGACACGGAATTACAATAGGATCCGGCAATTCTACTTCTTTAAAAAAAATTTTTTTTTTTTAGTATTATTTATTTGACACAGAGAGAGAGAGAGAGAGAGAGAGAGAGAGAGCAGCTGCAGAGGGAGAGGGAGACGCAGACTCCCCGCCGAGCAGGGAGCCCGATGCTGGACTTGATCCCGGGACCCGGAGATCACGACCTGAGCCAAAGGCAGACGCTTACGACTGAGCCTCACAGGCGCCCCAGTGATTCCACTTCTGAGTATAAACCAAAAGATGAAAAGCAGGGACTTGGATAGATAGCTGTCTGCCCGTGCTCACAGCAGCTTTATTCACTACAGTGAAAGGTGGAAACAGCCCGTGTTCATCGCAAGATGAATGGATACATAAAATGTGGGAGGTCCACACGATACAATGTTATTGAGCCTTGAAAGGAAGCCCGTTCTGACAGGTGCTTCAACATGGAGGAAACCCGAAGTCATGACGGGAAGTGAAATAAGCCAGACACACAAAGACAACTCTGTATGATTCCACTTCTGCGCGGCATTTAGAGGAGTCGCATTCACAGAGAGGGAAAGTAGGTCTCCAGTTTGGGAAGATGAGAGGGTTCTGGAGGTGGATGGTGCCGGTGGTTGCACAACACTGCGAACATCTTTAATGCCAGTGGGAAATTTTAAATCATGTATCTGTTACTAGAATAGAAATAAACAGACACATAATAAAGCGGGGAAGTGTTCTAGGCTAAATTGGAAAAGAAGAGACAGATCAGCGAAAGGCAGGGCGTGATGTTTGATCAGATCCTGATTTAAAAACAAGCTATAGAGGATATTGGGGAGCGACTCAGAAAATTTACATCAGAACTACATATGATTAATGTTTTTATATTTGTGCAAAAAATAAAAATAACCCATTAAAACCAGTGCAGCCTCGGAGTAGCCCCGACGACCGTCCTGTGCAGACACAAAATCCTCTTCTGAGGAGGTGACATTTGCATATGTGATAATGACTTTACCACTTATTTTAGGGTCTATCGGCCTGCAGAAACAGAGGTGAGAGATGCTGCTTTTGGCTTCTCAGTCTCCTTGGGAGTGAGAGCCGGGAGGGCCGGGCCTCCAGGATGACGCTACGATCTTCCTGTCTGTGGTTTCTCCCTTTCACCCCTGGGGGCTGGCGGAGCACCAGGAAGACCCTGCTGAAGTCTGTTTCCACGCCTGGCGCTGGCAGGAGCGGGCCCTCTGTTTGCTTCTGAAGCGATGGAGGGTTTGCCTTCCCGGTTCCGTAGGAGGAGTCCAGCCCATCTAACTGGGACCAGCTCCTCACCAGCCCAATGCAAAATGAAAAAGCAGGGCTCCTTGTTCAAAATTTGCGAAAACTTACAGGTTGGTGCGAGCAGAGCACTACACCAGGGCTTAACCCTCCCGTGCACGGGTGACCGCAGGTTGCTCGTCCGTCCGAGACACTGTCTGACCTCTCAAGATAACAGCTTCCGAATTCCCTGGCTCGGGTCTCTGGTCACTTCCCTGCCTCTCCATGAGACACGTAGCAAATAGAGCAGGAAAGAAGGAGCAGCACCTGCTCGTAAGTCTCTCCACTTGCCTGACTTTGAAGATTCAAGTGTGATAAACTAAGGGACCAATAGCAAGAGATAGAGAAAAGCCTCTTATCCCAACAGCTCCTACTCGGGGACCCTCAGAACCTCACGCGAGAAACATCAACTAACCTTCTCTCCCTAAACTCAGTATTAGCCGCAGTGCCCCCCCCGGGGGAAATCAGGAATGCCTTGAAGACAGCGCTCCTTGAATGCCTTGTCGCGTCTAGAGTGTCATCATTGGAACAGCATCAACCATGGGGACAGCACGTCCGCAGGGGGCTGGCATGGTCCTGGGGTTGGGTAGGGGAGGAGGGGGCACAGGTGAACAGCTGGTGATTTCGTTTCCCGAGATTTTCGGGTCGTGAATATTCAGACCCTTTTCCCTGCCTCCCCAGCCTGAGCTTGCTCTAGACCAACGGTGGGTGTGAGTGTGTGTGTGTGTGTGTGTGTGTGTGTGCACGCGCGCGCTCTCATGCCCCACGCACAGGTGCTCCAGGGTGGAATGTATGTCACCTGACTCTAGCCCAGACATCACCCTCCCTGGTGGTTGGCCATTTATTTCCGTCAGTAATGGAACATTTTCTTAAGTGACCTGGCAAAGAGAGTCCGCACATCAGGAGCTCGGATATTGACTAAGTGGACAGGGACCCCTGAGGGTAAGGCGTTTCTTTTCTAACCGATTCATCCCCGCTGGGAGCGAGCGTCTTAGTCAGTGAGTCAAGGAAACCAGGCAAAGTGCTTCAGACTGGGTATCAAAGAGGGGCTGGCCTTGATCTGAGAGTGTCGGGGAGATGTTAACGCACAGGCTCCAGGAAGGGAGCTCGTGCCCATGGCTTTCCTGCTGGGCCTGGAGGAGCCTGCAGACCCTTTTTCTTTTTATTGTGGTAGGAACACTCGGTCTTACCAGAGCATCAGGAGCACAGCGTGTGCTGTTGACCACGGGCTTGCCGCGGACCCGCAGACGCTGGGACACCAGGGACTCACCTGCTGAGCAGCCCCACGCCCCCTCTCCCAGCCCCTGCAACCCACCCTTCCACTCTCTGCTCTGGTGACTTGGACTATTTTTGTTACCTCCTACCCAATAGCCGGTCGGTGGAAACAATCTAAAATCCACCAACAGATGAGTGAACAAAAAAGAAAAGTGGTCCATCCACAGCGTGGAATATTATTCAGCCTGGAAGAAAGAAGGAAAGGCTGCCCTAGGCTACCGCCCGGCAGAACCCGAGGGCGTGACGGTGAAGGAAATAAGCCAGACACAGAAGGACAGATGTCGAGTGATTGCGCTTGCGCGGAGGAGACTGGGTCTGTGGTCTTGGGAAATAATGGCCACCGGTTTCCAGCAGTTCTAAGGGATGGCAGAGGGTGGGACATCTCCTTTCTCAGATCTGTGCCCGACACAGAGCACCCGAAGCCCTTGGAGTTTCCTAGGTGACCGGAGCGTCTTTTGTTCTAACGAGGCGACTCTGGGTGGGCTCCCCGCTGGGGCTGCTCACCAGGAAGCCAGGGGCCAGGGGTCACCAGAAAGCTCAGAACGCTCAGCCTGGCCACCATCCTCCAGAGAGGGGAGGGGGCTCCAGAGTGAGTTACTCATGGATCCTGCCCGCCTGATGAAGCCTCCGTAAAAATCCCTGAAGTATAGGGTTCGGACAGATTCTGGGTTGTCAAACGCATCCATGTGCCAGGAGGCTGACGCCCTCCCTGTGCTCAGGACCCTCCCAGACGTCGCCCTGTGTATCTCTTCCTCTGGCAGTTCATCTGCACCCTTTAAAGGTTTCCCTGAATTCTGGGAGATGTTCTAGGAAATTATCAAACCCAAGGAGGGGGTTGTGGGAACCCCAGATCTTTAACAGGCACAGGTGACTGACTCCCTGGGGCGTACACTTAGTGTGTGACGTGGGGCCCGTCTCGGGGTCTGAGCCCCCAGCCCCTGGGCTCCAACACCATCTCCAGGTAGTGTCAGAGCTGGACGGAGTGTTGCAGGAGGCACGGCCGGTGTCGCAGAATTGCTTGGTGCCGAAACCCCACAAGCCTGGTGTCAGAAGTTCCCAGCGAGCAGAAACAAGAGAGTCACCTTGGCACTGCCCTCGGCATGTCCTCCTGCCGGGTCCTCAGGAGGCTGGGCTGTGTGGGTCTCTCTCCCTGCTGGCCAGTGAAGGAAATCGGCTTCTAAAGGAGGGAGGGGCCTCCGGGGGTCCAACCGTCTAGGACACAGCGATAGACCGCCCACCACAGTCCGGTTCTGGTCCAGGGAGGGTGCCTTTGGGCACTTCTGGGGGTCTCTTCCCCCGGTCGGAGCTGAGCCGTGCCCCCTGCCCCCCTCTGCTCAGCTGAGCCCAGGGCTGGCAGTCACCCCACTGGGGCGGGAGGGGCCCCGGCCTCGAGGCAGGAACACCAGAAGAGGCGATTTTGGCTCTCGCTTTATTTCTTGACACCTCTCGGGGCTGATGACAAGTGTCTCTGGGGGGAGGGTGCCAGGGAGGCAGCGGCATTTGCAGGAGGTGTCAGAGTGATGTCTATGTTTCAGGAGGGGAGCCGCTTGGAAGGTGACGCCAGGCCACCATGCTCTTTTCCAGGATGTGGCTGAAATGCAAGTCGCAGGTACCGGGAACGGCGGTGTCAGGACATTTTCCCCCAGGCCAAAAAGAAAAAAAGGAAAAACAAAACAAAAAAAAGAGAAAGAGAGAGGAAAAACCAGCGTTCAGCAAACTTCCTGCTTCCAGCTCTCAAGGCTGATGCTGACACACCCAGCAAGGGGTAGGGAATTGGTTCGAGGAGAATTATTGATGGAGACACAGAGACTAGACTCTCTGTGATAAGAACACCCTTTCTTTTAGGGACACGGGCAGCAGGTCGCATGCATTGCCTGGTTGGAGCCTCCCGGGAGGGCAGAAAGTGGGAATGTGAATTTTCACCCCCATTTTATAAGGGAGCAGCCGAGGGGACCACGGCTGACTCGTCCAAGTCTTAAACTCCACTGGGACCACCCTCCTGGGGCCAAAGGTGGGGGCTTGGATGTCCGCAGCAAACACTCTCTGCGAGTCGGGGCCTCGAGGGGCAGGAGCCCCGCTCACACTGGCTCAGGCCAAACGGGAGGTTCGCTGGGGCCCCTCTGCAGGGCGGCAAGCTCGAGACCCAGGGTGCAGGACGAGATCCAGGGCTGCTCGGGGACCCAGGGCCCCTGCACCCCTCCTCCGCCTGGCTGCCCTCTCCCCTACTGCATTTTCAGCTTCCCGTGGCCACCCCAGGGCCTCCCCCTCCTGTGCGTGCCCTGGCCGGGGTATGAATAACTTCCTTTTGGGAACCAGCGTGTGAGACTGGGAGGCCGTCTTGCCCGCACACTGTGCTGTATCCTGCACGTGTTCCCTCACTTACTGCGCACTCCAGAGAAGGCAGTCCGGAGGGGGCTCCAAGGCTCAGAGATGTGCAGGGCTGCCCCAGCGTCACACAGCGCATGAGAGGCGGGCCGGCCCAGGAACCGGCGTGGCATGACTCTGCGTTTCATCCAGGCTGGCTGCCCTCCCCGGGGCCTGGGACATGTTTGAATACTGAGCAGCTGCCCCCTGCCCCCGCCCCCCTGCCCCCGCCCCCCTGCCCCCCTGCCCGTGCTCTGGGCCTGGTGAATCAGTGCAGGACAGAACAGCAGGACTTGGAAATTACGGTTGCAAAGAGAATAAACTCCCGGGAGCTGGCTCACGGCTCACATTGGGAAGGTCAGAGTCAGGGTGGGGAGTCATCCGGGGGACCTGGAGCTGGGGAAGGGGAGCCGTCGGGGCGTTTGTGCACCTGGGGTCCACCTGGCTGGCTCCCACCTCTGTGTCTCTCAGCTGGGACCCTTGGGGGAGGATCAGCTGGTCACTGTCCAGCAGTCGGGCAGCCTGTGGGGTGCCCGGGGGATGGCATTAGGAGGTGGGGCGTTTGGGAGGGCTCCAACCTCATGAACGGGGACCCCCAGGTAACCCCAGAGAGCTCCCTTGCCCCTTCCACCACGGGAGGCCGCGGCAAGAAGACGCCATCTATGAACTAGAAGCAGGACCTTACCAGACACCAGATCGGCCGACACCCTGATCTGGATGCCCAGCCTCAGAACCATGAGCAATAATTAACTGACTATTGTTTGCGGGTCCCCTGGCCCGTGGACTGTGGCGGCAGCAGCCTGAGCTAAGGCACGTGGTGGGTCGCGGGAATGTGGCGGTGCGTCCCCACCGGGCAGTGGGGGCGGGGGTCTGGTGCCAGGAGAGCAGGGCTGTGAGTGGGTGGGCGGAGACCTCGAAATAGGCCCCCGACGCCCCACAATGTGCGCTGGGGGTTGAAGCCTTCGCCCACCCTTCTCCAGGCCAGAGGAGCTGCTGCGCCTTCTTCTTCGCCCAAACGTTTTACTAGGGAGACCCCAGGACTCGAAGGTGGTAGGAGTGCCCTGGATCAAGCACACCTGCTTTTCTAGTCCAGAGAGCAAAGGGGAGAGGAAATTCCCCGGGGCCCCTTCTGCAAGGCCCCAATCCCATCACGGGGCTCCACCGACATGACTGGTGACCTCCCGAGGACCCCATCCCCTAACACCGTCCCGTGGGCGCAAGGATTCCAACACGTGAGTTCAACAGTCTATAGCCCTATTCACACTTCAACGTTGATTTCAAAGAGCACAGTCCCGACTCCTCAAACATGCCCTGGGTGGGTTTGGAAGGAGAGAAGGGGATGGATGAGGTCACCTGACTTTCCCGGCTCCGAGCTGAGACAAGTGTGGGGAAACCGTCGCTAGCCCTCTGCACGTGGAAGAGCTCTTCCTGGGGGACCTCCCTGCTCGCTGTGGGCACAGGGGGAGAGTGTGTGCTTTCCCCCAGGGCCCGGAGACATCCGGCTCGGGGAACCTGCAAGGAGCAGGCGGCAGGGGGATGAGCCCTACTCCTGGCTGCAGGGTGAGGGCCCCCGGGGGTCCGGCTCCCTGTTCTCTCTGCCAAAGCCCCGGGACGCACAGAGGCCCTGTCATGGACATGCCTCTGATCCAGATGCTACGTGGCCTGCGGGAGAAGGAGACCCGGAGTCACCACGGTTCTCTAGGGAAGCAGGACCAGCAGGACCTGGTCCGTAGCTCTCAGAAGGCATTTGTTGTGGGAATTGGCTCATAGGATAAGGTGGGCTTGGAACGGCCACGGCCTGCCGTCTGCAAGTGGGAGAGGCCGGGATCCCGGTGGGGTCGGGTCTGAGTCTGAAGGCCCAAGAACCGGGAGCGCCGCTGCCCCCGCACAGGGAAGGCGGCACATCCCCCTCGGGAGGAGAGAGCCAAGTCACGCTTCCTGCGCCTCCTGGTTCCCTCCGGCCCCACGGGACGGGGTGCAGCCCACCTGCACTGGGGAGGACCCAGCTCTTTCCCGGGTCCTCCACGTTCAAATGCTCATCTCTTCCAGAGACACCCTCGCAGACACACCCAGAAGGGTGTGTGACTGACTCTGCGGGTGCCCTTAGCCCAGCCACACTGACACAAGCTGCTCCCACAGCATCTCACCCCCATCCGGCCTTTTAAGGGTGCCCCGCTCCTCCTGTTTCCCCTCGTCCTCTCAGCCTGGGGGGGGAGCACAGGGAGCGGCTCCCCCCAGCCAGTACATTCTCCCTTGGGGTCTAGTCTAGGTACAGGGACCCAGGAAGCCAAGGATGTCCCCCACGCCTGTTTTGTGTGGTAGTGTTCACTGGACTGACTTCTCCTCATGCCTGACTAGGAGAGGGAAGCAGGACTGACGATCTACATGCAATTAGATAAAGCCGGCAGTTGAGGCAGGCAGAGTTTCCATTCCCAGTCAATAGATGGGCTCTGTCCCAGCAAAACGGCTTTCTGGAGGGGACATAACAGCCCACGGGGGAAGGGCAGCGGGCTTGGCACCGCGAGGCTGTTGGAAGGACCTCTCCATGGGCGGGCGCTGCCGCCTGCCATTCGAGCTGTCTGCACAGGAGGGGAAGGCGGCGGTTCTGGAAGAGGCAACAAAGCAGGGACCCCTCCCCACTTCCTGGAGCTTCTCGTCTCCCCTTTGGGTGTCGATCGGAGTGGTCGTCGTTGCCTTTGGGAATGGACGCGTCTGAAGGCAGGACCTCCACGCTGGTCCGGATTAAACCTTCTTCCTCTTTCCAGACAGAGGTTAAGGGGGCTCCCAAGGTCACTGGGGGCAGCGCCAGGACCGGAGGGCAGCTCAGCCCTGCAGATTGTCCCCAACTTTCTCCAGGACACACCCAGGTCCGTCTGTCCTTCCAGGGCCCACAGGAGCCACAGCAGAGCTGCGGTCTTGAACCAGCTGCCCCTTCTAGCTGGCCGGCATCCCTCATCGTCCACGTTCCCAGAACTATCATGTCCTCCCCGAGGCCCGGGGACCACGGCCAGCCTTCGTGCCCCCCCACCCTAACCTCCGTGGATCTCCGCGGGTGTCTTCCCTCTTCCCCCATAATCCCTGTCCCAGCCGGTTCCGGCGGCTGGGACAACAGGCCAGACTAACAAGCACCATGTACGGCTCACAGCTCTGCAGCCTGCACGTCTGAGGTCAGGGGCCCGGCTCCCCGAGTCTCGGGCCCATTGCTGGTGGCCGCCGGCTGCCCTCCCCTTGTGCCCTCCCGAGGCCGAAGGGGCGCGGCCACTCTCTGGGGGCCCCTTGTAATCCTGTCCCGGGGCTCCCCGCGGGGGGCCATCACCTCTCAGAGGACCCACCTCCTAATACCATCACACTGGGGAGCAGGTTTGAACGTATGAATTTCCCCCGTCGGTAGCGTGACCCCACTTCAGCCGAAGGAGGAGAAATACCCTCACTTCCCCTCCTTCCGTTATCAGGGTTTATCTACAGCCCGGTGGGAACACTTTTCCAGCAAGGGGCCAGGTAGTAAATATGTGGGCTTGGGGGGCTGTGTGGCCCGTCGGGGGGATGGTGGCCTGACACTGCGTATGAAGGAAGGGGGTGGTTATGTGCCAATGAAACTTTATTTATGGACGTTGAAATCTGACCCCTATGATTTCCATGTCACAGAATATTATCCTTCTTTTGATTTTCTTCCCCCACCAGCTGAAAATGTGAAAGCTGTTCTCAGCTCACAGGCTGTGTGGAAACAGGCGGCGGGCCGGCTTGGGGGGCAGCCCCCTGCTCTGGAAGAATCACAGGAGGAGAGGGAGCGCAGCGGGCGGGGTGGCCGTCGACCTTGGGCAGAGCTCGGGTGCGAGGCCTCCTGTCACCCTGCTCGGGCTGGGCGCGGCGCCAGGTCCCCTATGGCTGAAGCCAGCCACCCCTCCCAAAAAAACACCGCGGATCTGGGGGGGGGGGTCATCAATGTCCCTCCCACCCCGCCTGTGTTTGCACACGCCCCAGCGTTAGATATGGAACATTTTTAATGTTAAAGAGCTTAATAAGAAGCAGCTAGAGACGGATTTGAAATAGCTTTGGATGGAAAAATTGGGCATATTAATTGCTACCTCGGCGAGCTGCCTTTTCTCCTCCGTTCGCCGTTAAAAGCCGTGCTGTTTTGAAATGTTAAGTGTTTTTCCCGGAGGAAGGCTGCGGATCCCTTCCCTGGCTCTGTGGCCTGATGGCTGGGAGTCAGGTGAGGTCGGCTGCTCCTGGAGGCCCCAGGGCTCCTGCACTGTTTTGTGCAGTGTGTTTTGGCTGCGGGGCTCAGGGCTGGGGGGACCTGGAGGGCAGGGTTTCCTGGACAAGTCAGGAGGCAGCCAGACCTCTCCTGCCGCTGACTCAGGTGAAGGCAGAGGGCAGGAAGCCAGGGACGGGGTGCACTGTGGCTGGGGAGGGGGCTGGCAGGGTTATCTGGTGGGACAGCTCGTAACAAACAGTACCGTTTCTCCAGCAAAGCACAAGACCATCAGACGCAGGGGCCAGTGGGTGTCCACCCCAACTATTGCTTTTTATTTGCAAAAAGCCGGTTATGAGAGTGCAAGCGGATTGCAGAATGTGAGCTGCTTCCAAGGCACGCACGGCTCTTTGCAGACGTGCCCTCCTCTGCGCAAGGCCATTCACCTCTCTGGAGGCGCTGGGCTTTCAGCGAGGGAGGCAAGAACCCCTCAGGACGTCACAACGGCACTGGAGGAGTCTGAGAAGCGAGGAAGACAGGGTAAATATTCTAAACCCTTTAACTAATAAGGCATGAATCATTCATGCTGAGAAAAACAGTGATTCTGTCCGTGCCAAGCTCACGTCTGCCCAAAATGCATTAATGTATCAGCTCTACCAAAGGCGGGTGGCCGGCAGCCTTGCTGTGGACGGCCTGAAACATTCGCCTCCCTTCCTAACGCAGGACGGAAGGTCGATCAAGCCTGCACGAAGCATCACGTTAATTCATGCAGGCTGCCCACTTGTGCTTCTCTTAAATCATCGTCCACTTTGCCGTGCTTAACCCAGACGCTGACCCCTGCTGCTGCGGCCGTCTGCGGGGATGGGCAGGGTGACGGCTCCACCGGCGTCCCCCGGGAAACACACGGCCTGGCCCTGCCAGCCACCGACAGGTCTCTGCAGCTCTGTGAGCGCTCAGGGCACAGGTAACCCCGCTGGGGAGCAGAATGCCCGGCAGGGGTTCCCTGACACCCCAGTAGACAGCCCACCGGCATAAATCATCCTCAGGAGGGACGCATTCAGGTGCTGCCTTGCTCCCATCAGATGCTCTTGACCGGCCGGCCCTGGCTTCCGAGGTCAAGATCGCCCAGACCCCAAGATCTGGAAGCCGTCAACGAGCCCTCCTGGGAAGAGCCTCAGGAGCGGCAGGGGCAGAGTGTGGCAAGTTTCACCAGCGTCGGCTGCCAGGGGCGCCGTCTCCTCGGACCTGGGCCTGCCCGCTCGCCGTGTCCCGCATGCGGTCCCAAGGCTTGTTGGACCAATTCCAGCCCTCCTTCCCAGCCCGGCTGCCTCTGGGGCTCAGAAATGGCCTCCGTCTGCCTGTCCAGCCCGGGCTGCCCCCCTCCCCCTCCCCTCCCCTGAGGAACCAGTTTGCACGGCTCCCTGCACGTTGCTGCCTTTACCCTCACAACTGCCTTCGGATCCTCCTGTGGGCGGTCGTCATGAGGGCTTCCGCGACCCCTCCATCAAAGGTGCCGTGAGCCTCCTGCACACCACGGACGGCACACGGTCCTGGAGAAGCCCTGGGAGGTGGGGCAGCGACCTTCTGTGTGGGACTCGGGGCTCTGGGGGAACAGGGACCACGGCTCCTGGTATTTGAGCCTTCGATCCTAAGAGCTGGCTAATGGCTCTTCCAGATCATCATCTCGTGATTCCGACGGTCCCATTCGGGCTGAGAGAAAGTCAGGTCGTCAGGGAATAGGGAGCTAGTAGACCCAGGGAACATGTCTTCAATGTCTCCTTTTTGGAGAAAAGGACGTTTAGGAGGAAGAACAAACGTGAAATCAATTCAGGGGACCGACCGTTTCAAATCAGGGGCACGAAAATGAGACAGACCCTGCGAAGGCATGAGACCGTGCTCAAGGTTGCTGCACGGGGCCTGCTGGCCTCGATTTCCCACCACACCCCATTTGTTCTGGCCGGGACACCCAGCGAGGCCCTCGAGACCGGGCAGTGACTTGTCAGGGCGGCACGGGGATGCCGACGCTCCAGAACTGGAGCCTTCCCAGCCTGAGTGATGGGGACCCACTTCCCGTCCCCCAGGTCGTCTGCACAGGAGCTCAGGCCCCGCCCGGTGTGGGCATCACGGGGTGAGCGGCCCCAAATCAAGAGATTGACTTTAAGTCACAATGAAAAATAAAATCACCAACAAGTCTTAAATTTAAATCTGGCACATTTCACCCTCGTCCCCGCCTGCTGCCACCCTCCCACCTCGATACTTTGCTGTGAAGTGATCTCAGTCAGATGGCCACCAGCAAGCCGTTTTTAAGAAGGTCATCATTTCCTATTGATGCAGCTTTCATCAGCTGATTTTAGGGGGTGTTTTCCTCCTGCAGGAGCCGTGAAACTCCAGAGGGGGCTTGCCCCTTGCGGGGAGAGGGGAGTGTGTGCGCTGCCCTTGGGGCCGTGGGACCCGTCAGCAGGGAGCCCACGATGGCCCGAGACGGTCCCATCAGCAAAGTCCTGCATCCCAGTCACCTTCAGAACTGAGCAGGGGGATGCTTTGTTCCCCAGCCAGGGTCTACTCTCCACCGGGAGCTGCCCCCCATCCGCCCACCCATCCCCCACCCCCTCCTGTGTGCTTGAACCCTGCTCACCCTTCACTCTCAGGGTTCGGTGACTCAGCCCTGAAGCCACCCCTGCCAACCCTCTGCCGGTGAATCTGGAAGCTTGCTTGCTGTGAGGGACTCTGGTTCTCTGCAAACATGACACGGAAGAATCCTGAAACCCATTTGTTGCAGGAACTCTACACTCATTCGTGAAGCCTTTGATCAAAGCTGAACAGAGCGTGGCTCCCAGAAGCCCAAACAGAGGGCATCTTGCTTTGGAGCATCGGTGCTCGGCTGGGCCTGTCTTTCGTTAGCAACTGATTTGCACTGAAAAATTGGCGGGTTTTGAAAAGGACCAACTTTAGGAGCGAATCAGTGTCACCTACGGACGGAGCAGAGCTCCGGGCTGGGCCTCGCCAATGCGCTGACCCCAGGCGAGCCCATCTGACCTGGATGGGAAACTAGGGCTGGCTTTGCGTTTCGTGATGTCTGGGTCCTGGTGACACCAGAGTCGGCTGTGCCGGGCATGGCGTGATTCCTCTAGGCATGTGCTAGTCGGGCTTTTTTGTCTATAAGGGACTAATAGACAACCCAACTAAGCCGACTAATACGCCAGCCCAGCCGGCTTAGGCCCAGAAGGCGCATCGTGGTGTGTCCATTCCTTAGCTCGGCAGAGAGTCCCGGAGCTCCTGCTGTGTGCTGGGCAGAGTTCTGGGCACCGGGGATGGAGACGGGAACCAGCCCGAGGCCTGCTCTCCTGGAGCCCACAGGCGAGCCTACAGTCCTGTGGTGGAAGACTCCAGACACGTCAGGCCACGGGTTCGAATCACATCGGGTCACTTCATAGTGTTTCTTCTCTCCTGACAGTCCCCCCGAAATCACCAGAGCAGGTCCCATCCTAGCCCTCGATCCACCACTGCGGCTAAATGCGGGCTGAGGGGCCGATGGCTCTGCCCAGCCAACTGCGGCCGTGTTTCCACCCCAAAACTAATCCCCAGGGCTTGCAGGCAGTGAGGGGGGATGCCTACGAGTAAGCCCTTCTGTTAGGGCTGACTCAGTTGCCACACCTGGAAGTCTGTGCACCCAAACACGCGGGTCCAAGGTTTCCTAGAGAAGCGTAGGCTCCCCAAGGAAAATGTGGCTTCGGTTACTGGCAAAAAGGGAAAAGTTTGCCAGCAGACGAAATGAGCAAATGTCCCTCTGTCATGCTTGATTTTATGTGTCAACTTGGCCAGGACGTGGGGTCCAGTTGCTTGGTCAGACTTGGTCTGGATGCTGCTATGCAGACAGCTTTTAGATGAC
Organism: Procyon lotor; assembly: GCA_028646535.1. Classification (NCBI taxonomy): domain Eukaryota; kingdom Metazoa; phylum Chordata; class Mammalia; order Carnivora; family Procyonidae; genus Procyon; species Procyon lotor. The sequence continues at coordinate 2,576,555 of CM053606.1, forward strand.
ATGAATATTTAAATCCGTTGAGTAAAGTAGATTGTCACCATAACATGGGTGGGTCTCATCTAATCCGTTGAAGGCCATAGGAGGAAAATGGTGAGGTTGCCCAAAGAGGAAGGCATTCTGCCTGAGACAGCCTTTGGACTCATAATGCAACGTCAGCTCTTCCCTGGGTCTCTACCTTGCCACACTGTCCAGCCACCCCCCATGGTCATGTGAACCAATGCCTTACAAGAGCTGTTACTCTGCAACATAGACAGATTACCTGCAACTAATCTTTATCTGCACACACATCCTACTGGCTGCTTCCCTGGAGATCTCCGGCACTCCTACAAGGGACATGGGGGTGTGACGAAGCATGCCAGGTCACACACATTCTGGCCCTTAATTTGGTGTAACACCCGATGAGTCTTAAATGCCTGGTGGCACGGCCGCCAATCACACTTGGATTACAGGCTAGCAAGGCCCCTGGAGTTGTGCAGTTTGGACGTCCTGTCTGGTTCTAACCTCAAACATAACATCTTTGCGGGTTCAAAAGAGCCCATTTTCCCCTCCGGGGTGACCTTGCCCTAAACGGTTAGCTTATGCTATATCGTATTAAATCTTCCTGCTCTTACCAGTTAGCGTGGAAACAATTTACTGCTTAAATAATTTATCCAGATTCCACGCAGAAAGTCTTTTGCAGAGATACATCAGCTAATAAAGAAAATTGATTTCAGAAGCCAAAGTCAATACGAGGTTAGGGAAACTTCGCCTGTTTGCATGTTCCTATCTCCTGAGACTTTCTGTCTCTTTGTCTGATGAGGACATCAGCCGGGGCCCACTTGATTGCAAGTGTTTTTTCATTTGCAACTTATACGTCTGAAGCCGGCGGGGGCAACAGCATGGAGATGCCACCAGCAAGTTATCAATAAAAATGGAGATTTCTGAGGCGCCTGAGTGGCTCAGTCGGTTAAGCCTCTGCCTCCCGCTCAGGTCATGATCCCAGGGTCCTGGGATCCAGCCCCGCATGGGGCTCTCTGCTCAGCAGGGAATCTGCTTCCCCCGCTTCTCTCCTCCCACTCCCACTCATGTTCTCTCTCTCAAACGAATAAACAAAATCTTACAAAACCAAACCAACCAAACAAACAAACAAACAAAAAACCCCAAAAAAGCAAATAAACAAAACGGAGATTTCTTTCCTTGGGTGCTCGTTCTAGATTACTTGCTAGTGTGAGGGTGAATGGCCCGACCCTGGGGATCCAGGCCCCAGGGTGTGGACCTGTGTGATCACATCCAGGCCTAAGTAGTGAGGTGACTTGAGTATTCAAGGCATGTTGCTATGTATCCGCTGTCGTAATGAAGACTCATTTGTAATTAGAAGAGATGATTTGCATGTAGACAATTAATGTAATAAGGTATCCAAAACCAATTTTTTCCTCTGAATAGCTCCTTGTAATTTCGTTCATCTACTTCATTTCCTTATTAAGCCCTTTGTTTGCAGATAATGAAAAGGTGAATTTCAGCCCAACCAGGAGGAATTCACAACATTTTGGTTACTGAGGTTTCCCCGGGGTGGCTGTTCACCTGTCTGGGGGAAGCCTGCGGGCACGCTGAAAGCAGCTGGCAGCGGAAAGGGGCTCATCCGTTTGGTCAAGGACCGAGGGTCCCAAAATTTGCTGCACATCAGAATCACCTGGAGGTGGGGCGCCTGGGGGGCTCAGTGGGTTAAAGCCTCTGCCTTCGGCTCGGGTCATGATCTCAGGTCCTGGGATCGAGCCCCGCATCGGGCTCTCTGCTCAGCGGGGAGCCCGCTTCCCCCTCTCTCTCTGCCTGCCTCTCTGCCTACTTGTGATCTCTCTCTGTCAAATAAATAAATAAAATCTTTTTTAAAAATTAACAAAAAATTCGCCTGGAGGTTTGTTAGAGCGGAGTGCCCAGGCCCCGCCCCCAGAGCATCACCCAGGAGGTTGGGGCGGACGGGCCCAGTAACCTGCGTTCCCACCAAATCCCCCGGTGACCCTGAGACTACGGGGCCCAGACCTGACTCCAAGAACCTGGGGTCTTGGCTGCCTTGTTTTGGCATCCACTACCAGAAGCACCCCGTGCTCTTTGAGTCTAGAACTCACAGGCTCTTCAAAGTAATGGTCTGAAGAATGGGTCCATGCCCGTCAACGACGGTGACTGAAGCATCTAGAAGAGCCTCACCCGGCACAGGTGAGAAATCCCAGCACCAAGCTTGAATATGTGATGTGCAGGCTCTTTCCTTCTGTTGGCATCCCCCACCAGATTCAGTGAAGCTTCTCCGTGAGTCCCTTTGCCCCGGTCCTTCGTTAAGACGGAAACAGAGCGGACGAAATGAAAACACCATTTACCTTTCCAAACCCTTTGCCTATCCTCCAAGAATTGGCTCGGACCCCACCTCCTTCAGCAACTCTCTCCAAACTGGCTGCTCCAGGAACTCTCGAATTGATCCCGATTAGCTTCTAAGACAAGTGGGTCAGCAAATCATGACCCACAGGCCAGCTGTCTTCGTAAATAAAGTTTTATTGGAACACAGTCCCTCCCATTCACTTACACATGGTCTATGCTGAGTTAAGTAATGGGGGTCAAAGATTTCTGACGGGTGAAGATGTAGATATTTACCATGTTGCCCTTGATGGGAAAGGTCTGCCTCCCACGTCTCAGACGACCCTCCCCCAGGCACGGGACGTACCCCGTGGTTACCAGCTCAGCCGTCTGTCTCACCCAGGGTTCTGTGCTCCTTGGAATGGGAAGTGTGGCTCGGTTGTCTCGCCTTCCCCAAAGCACCACGCAGCTCTGGGCGCCCGAAAGACTGTCGAACGTTTGCTGGATAAAAGCAGGGAGCACAGACGAGTGCCCTTTGCTCAACGTCTCGCAGCACAAGAAGGAAGCTGTTCTCTTCTTCATGAGTTGTTGACACCACAGAGGGCCCTCCAGACACAGCTCTGCAATGTGGTCCCAAGACAGGCATCCACTACCAGAAGCACCCCGTGCTCTTTGATATTGGAATCTCAACCAGGCCATCCCCCTGACGCTGGGGTGATCGCCACGGTGGGGGTGAATGGAGAACTTGGACCACTCCTCTGGCAAAGTCCAGGTGACAGACGGTATGATGAGCATGTTTTGAGAACCGGCAAGGAAACCCAAGAGGGGGGAAATACTCATTTTGCGGTCAGTTCGTGTTACTCACGGTACTAACGGTCTATCGAGTGACCCCAAACGCTGAATTAGTGGATCCTGAGCCGTTGCGCCTCGGAGAAATACAAGGTTAGGATCCTGTGGGCCTGTGGTCATGATGTTTTTATCAAGCAATCAATACATGGCTGTGTTTTATGTGTGTTTGTGTTTAAAGATGCATTGATATATGTTGTTGATTCACGAACGTTGAACTCGCTGACAGCAACATTGTAACTCATGCCCGCACAAAGCGTCCCTACCACACGGGTTTTCTCGAGAAGGCCTTCTTGTGCTTAGGATGCTAGAGAGACCCTCAGCCCTATGCTTGGGGACCACTTGAACTAGTAAGACCACCAAGAAAAAGTATATAAATGCCCAAAACGTGGTACTACCTAGACCACAGAAAGGAAACTTATTTACAGTCTTGGAGCCAAAACAAGAAGGCAGAGTGTGGTCTAGTGCACCCTGAACTGGGTAATGTGCACATCGGGTGACTCAGCATGTCTGCGAATGACCACAAATGCACCACTTACTGCTTTGGGGGGTTGCAAATAAATATCAGAGAGGGAGATTTTGCAAATATGAAGTCCATGAATAATGAGCATCAACTGTATATGTTTTTAAGCATCTAAGAGGCAAAGAAGAGTAAAAACCTCTTTGGACTTGCACTTACTTGACGGGTTAGCATCGTTCTTATTTTTAATTGGCCGCAGTGAGGTAGCATCATTATTAAAGGTCAAAAGCAAAAGCAAACCATCTTCTGATTCAACAATAAATCTGCCTTGTGCCTTTCGGGGAGACTTCGGGGCTCCCCTGTTAGTGTACCTCTTCCTATGAGGTGGGGGAGAAGCAGGGTCACCGAGCACTGCAGCTTACTTACCAGTGACGGTTTTTAGAAACAATGAATTAAAAAACAGTTATTGCAAAGTTATTGCAAAGTAAAGGTCACAGTCCATCACACCGTTGTTAGAGGTGCATCCCCGGAGAGCTTGGAAGATCGCCAGATCCCTCCATTTCAGGAAGGCAGTCATTAATCTCTGTTCTTGCTTCGATTTTTTCACATGATTCACTTGTTTAGTGCTGCGCACATTCTAGCCCTGAATCTACCACCGGGGACCGGGTCCAGGAGGAGAAGAAAGCAGCGCCCGAAGAGACTCGAGCCCTCTGCGTGGGAACTTGGCAATTCCTGAATAAAACCACCTATAGGGGTGCCCTTTGAACTGGGACTCCGTCTGCTAGAAACTTCCCCTGAAGATGTACCCGACCCTGTCAAATAAAATGCACAACGTTCCTCGCGATGGCACCGTCCCTGCAAAGTATGGAAAACAACCTAAGCGCTCACACACAGAAACGCGGAATGAATCGTGGTACGTCCGCAGGATGGAGGGTTAGGCAGCTGTGGATTAACGGTGGAGTCCTTCCAGGCTCTGTTGCCAAAGGAGAATGTCCAAGCCAGCGACTATCACTGGTGTTAGTCGGAGGTGTTTGCATGTCCGTGGAGAAGCGCGCTCTCCCTGGGGTCCCGGGGGCGCTGCTCTCCTCGCCCTGAGAGTGGATAGTGAGGGGGCGTGGCCAGGTCACTGGGACTGTGAACCGGGATAAAGGAGTTCAGGTCAGACAGGGATAAAGCAGGGGTCTTCTCTCCCCGGAGAGTCACGGCAGGCCGGGCTGTCCTTTCACACCGGAGGTGCCCTGCTTGCCTTTGACCACAGAATGAGTGTAGAAGGCAAGTACTTTAGACCTGGGGCCCAGGGCTTCCTGGCCTGATCCTCAGAAACAGGCTGATAGCAAAGACTGGAAAGTTACAAAGTTAATTAAAACTCCTGCACCTTTTCACCTGCCGTCTTGGAGAGAGTGGAGGCTCATTTCTCTTATTTAATAAGCGAGCCGGCTGGTTACCGCTGTTCGCTGGCCCTCTGCAAACACCGCCCTTATTATTCCCAAACCCGGAGCCCGCTCGCTCCCTGACTCATCCGTCGGCAGAGAAGGGACTGCAGCGCCTCTCCCACTGATGCCCCGGGACCCGGCCCCCTCCCTCTGCCCAGCAGCTCTTCCAGGTTCGGGGCCAGCCCCTGAGCACCCAGGGGAAGGGGCTCACCCTGCCTCTGCTTGTGTTGGCATCACATACTCAGAACCTCCCCAGGTTCCAGGTGCCCGCAAACCCAGTTTTCTCGGTTAATAAACATAGTGCACCCACAGCCCCAAGGGCTGAGGCCAGCTCTGCCCCGTGTTTGAACAGGAATGACTGGAAGGCCTTTTTCTTTCTTGCTCTAAGGTCTTAAGTGGGAAGAAATGTCTCTTAAGCACTTTGGGGGTGGAGGGTTGGGGGGAGGGGAGGAATCCAGAGTCGAACAAGCTCCCTCCTCCTTAATCGGGAGGGAGCAAGGTTGTAAGGGGGGCTGTGAGCTCTGATTAAATTGTTGCCAGCCAAAGTCCCCTTGGCTCATCAGGCCTCCCCAAGGCCAGTCTGCAGACAAGCACTATAGTCAGTATTCTGGGCCAGGCCAAGTCCACGGGTCTCGGGGACAAGGGGACACGGCCGGAGGGCAGGACGGATAGAACAAGAGTCCATCTTCTCAAAGAAGCAGAGGGTCATTGGAGGTTCCAGGGACCTCACCCTCCTTGGTGGTGGACACACGGTGCCCTGGCTTCAGGAAGTCCCCGAAAGAATACTCCTGACCCCCGTGTCTCAGAGACGATTCCTGGATAGAAGAGCATCCCACAGTCTTTGGCTGGGAATCCCGGAGAAAGAAAGAGCACAGGATAAAAAGAACGTCAAAAAAATAGGAAGCAACGGGAAGACATGCCCGCTAGCTCAGACCTGCTGGCGATAAAAGCAGAAGAGAGAAGAGCCCCCACGAGCCTGTTGGTGAACCTCGTCTGAAGTCGAGCAGAGGAGAGGAAACTGCTCTCAAGCTCCCAGGCTCTGTCATCTCAGAAGTGCCTTCTTGATTTGTTCAAAGACACAGGCATTCGTATGCAAGGTCACCGGAGTTTCCCTGAGGCCCCGGTGCTTTTAGGATCCACTAAAACCCATTGCTGTGTGATTTCCCCAGCGGAGGAATGGAGGCTGCTGGTCCGTCTTTCCTCCCCAGGGCCCGGACCACACACATGCCGCGTCTCTGGAGCCTCGCACATGAGATGCTTTGAGCTCCCGTGCTCCTCAAGGGCTCCCAGGAAGATCACAAAAACCTCTGCCAAACTTCTAAGCCACGGTTCCATCTTCTTAGGTTTTGCTCTTATTAGGTTTTTAAGGAAGACGCAAATAGTTCTTCCGTAGTGAGAAAATACGGTTCTTAAAGAGGCGTAGGAAATCATCTGAGATGTGCAGCTATGCTGAGACCCATGCAAGTGCCCGACCGAGCTCCTGGTGGTTTGGAAATCGGCAGCGATTGCTTCTGCTATTGATTTCTCCCCGCAAGGCCTGCTTTGGAGAGCCGCGTGTGCACTGTGAGAGCTATAAAAGGTGGGTGAAAAGGTTGAGGATTTAAATCCTGAGTAGAAAACTAAAGGCAGCTCCCAAGCAATTGCTATGAAATCTGTAAGCAACAGCAGAGAATGGGCATCTGTAAAGTGTTTTTCAGAGCAGGGCCGTGGGGGTGACCCCAAATATAAACGATCCCCATCCACTAGACTTTTCAGTGCTTTTATTAGCATACTACATATCTGAAAGCTATTTTTAAAAAGTAACCCCAGAGCTCCCAAGTTGCTTGGCCAGCAGAAGCTAATCTTGGGTACAGAGGTTCACCTTCAGCAAGAAGTCGGTGAAATGCCCTCCTTGTGGTGTGAATATTTCGTGTTGGCTGGCAAAGCCGAGGGGACGGTTACACTAACTGGAAGGAACTCTTGCGTATCTCACGGATGTGTTCACTTAAAACCATGGCAATGTTTAAACAGCACGTGGGGCAATCTTGTGACCCTGTCGCCATTCCCTTAGAACAGACCATCACCATTTTTGGAGTCTCTGCCCCTGGTGAAATCCAGCAGAACATACACATTTGGAAGCAGAAACTGGCTATAGGTCTCAGCTCAAAGTTGCACAAGTTCCGACACGACCCCTGTCGTGTGGCAGGGGAAATCTAAGCAGATAATATGTGATTGATCTGAGATGGGCCAATTTGGATTTGATCATTGGTTGAGGCAGGCATGGGGGGTCCTATTGTCCTGCACGAGCTCAAGGATGCTGCATGGGCCTTCCTCCACACAGCCCTGGGCACCATGTGTCTAGACAGGTCGAGGGTAACCAACAGGGTGGAGAAAGCTCCAGTGTTGGTTAATTTCATGTGTCCACTAGGCTCATCTATGATACAGATATTTAGTCAAGCACTATTCTCAATGTTTTGTGAGGGTATTTTTTTTGGATGGGATTAACATTAAATCCGTACCGTAGACTTTAAGCAAAGCAGATTACCTTCCTTGTAGTGGGTGGGCCTCGTCCAATCAGTCGAAGGCATTAAGACAAAGACCGATGTCCCTCTAAGGGAGAGTGAACTCTGTCTCCAGGCAGCCCATGTTCCCTTGAGTGGTTTTTGTTTGTTTGTATTTTTATAGCTCAAACCCCTACAAGCCTTAGGGAAAATATTAATCAGGGTTCTCCAGAGAGACAGAACCAATGAAATATGTCTATCTATCTATCATCTACCTATCTATCTATCTATCTATCTATCTATCTATCTATCTATCTATCATCTATCTATTGAGAGAGATCTGTTTCAAGTAGCTGGCTCGCACCATTGTGGAGGCTGACAAGTCCAAAATCTGCAGACCAGGCTGGTAAGCTAGAGACCTGGGGCAGAGCTGCCTTTCAAGTCTGAGGCCCACCTGAGAATCCCATGCAAGAGGACACGTCTCCATCTCACTTGAGAGCCGTGATCAAGGCTTCTGCTCTGAGTTTCGCGAACGGAGTGGAGAGTCAGCCCTTTGCTGTGCTTCCTCGCTGGGTGAGGACTCAGGGGCAGCAGCCGGATGTCCCACCAGACGGGTCCTCCCTGGCTGGGTGCCATCGGGCAAGCTGCTTTACCTGCCTCAGCCTCAGCTCCTCGTCTGCAGGGCAGAGATGATGAGGCTTCCAACACGATGTCCCCGTGATTTCACCCCAGATGGTGAACACAGCAAGTGCTCAGTAACCCGTGAGCCTGGTGACCTTGTTATCCCAACGGGGCGCTGTTACATTATTGCATCGATGTCCAATCCAGTTGGTGGTAATGTACCATTTCAGGGTTTCTTGTTCAAAATAATAATAATAATAATAATAAAAGAAGTCCACAAAGGATAACTCTCATCTGCAGCACGTGCCTGGGGGGCTGCATGGCTCTTGAGGACGCCAAGGATCTGGGCGTCTATGCCCTCATCGTGGGTCCTGAGCAAGCCTTGCCCCTCTGCAGGGCAGTCATTAAATCATCATCTTCACAGGTTTTCCAGCCTCTGCCTGAACCTCGGAGGTGCCAAGGGCATCAGTGGCAGAAACCAGACTGGCGAAGTCGAAGGAGCAGGGGAAAGAACAGTGGAGAAGCTCAGAGATGGCTATGAGCTGTGCACTTGGAGTGTGAGGTCCAGCTCCCAGCTTTGAACCCCAGTGTGCCCCAGTGTGGCTGGGCGCCAAGCCCGTGGGGGCTGTTACAGACTGCATTCATTCCTTCTTTAGCCAGAAGAGTCTCAACTGCGAACATTAGCTCACTAGCGGTGATGAGTGGTGCTTGAAATGCAGAAGGGGTTCACACTATCTTTACCTCCTTGTCCTGGGGAGAAGCACAAGACAGCGGGCAGAAGGCAGAGCCTCTTCGCTCCTGTTCGTCTGGCCGCGGGGAAATGGGAGGGATGGGAAAACATGAGCTGGGGGTGGTGTGTGGCAGACTGTGTCTGTCAGCCAGAGGCCGTCCCAGAATCAGGGACCAGGCACACGACTGCATTAAAGGACACTTCAGCAGATTTGGGGTCCAAAAGGCAACGCCCCAAGCAAAGGTCTGTGGGCTGAAAGTCTGTGTCCCTCCTACCGCCAGCCAAATTCATATGGTGAAGTCCTAAATTCCAAGGTGATGGTGTTAGGACGTGGAACCCTTTGGGAGGAGATTAGGTCCTGCAGATGGAGCCCAAGGTGGGGTGAGTGTTCTTATAAAAGAGACCCCAGAGCATCCCCTCATTGAACCAAGAAGCTGGCTCTGACTAGACACCCAATCTTCCGGAACGCATGATTTTGAGCTTCCAGCAAAAAATGCCTGTTGTTTAGAAGCCCCTGAGTCTGTGGTATTTTTGTTATAACAGCCTAGGTGATGAAGACACGAAGGTGGATTACTCTATTACTAGCTTTATCTACCAGCTTAAGAACGATGTTCCTGAACATTAGAAAACCTTGAGGTCAAGTCTCGGTGTGTCCGGAGAAGTAGTACCCGCAGACCGTATCACTTAGCCTCTCTGAGCCTCTGTTTCTCCTGAAAAAACAAAACAAAAAGCAGCAGCTGATTATTTACCCCATCAGGCACAGCTTCCCTGCCAGACGTGGGCTTCCCCTTCCTATGTAGAAAACACCATTGCATAGTAATGCCGACTGTGTCCATAATCGAATTACCCAATCTGGTGGTGGTGAGCCCCGCTCCACGCTGCCCTAAGGTGATTCAGGATTGCCGGGAGTGGGGGGCATTAGGGCTTCCCCACTGTGGATCAGACCCCAAGGAGCTCCCATTTATCTGCTATCTTTTGTGTGAGGTTTTACTCCGGGGCACATCTTGTGCCCCACTTGACAGCTTCTCAGCTCACACAGGTGTTCCCAGCCTTGCACGGGTGTGTGCCCTCTCCCAGCATTGGCAATAAAACACTGGCAGCACACTGTTCAAAATAGTGCTTCCCTGTGGGAAGGGGAATTTGGAAAAGTCTAGCAAAATCTTATATTCATGCACTCTTCGTCCAAGGGATCGACTTCTGGGATCTATTTGCAAATGCACCAGGGAAAACACGAATGTGTGCCTATTCATTAGAGCACTTTGTGCACAGAGCAGAAGATGGGTCAGAATCCAGCGTCCATCACCGGGGAATTACCAAATGGACTGTGATAGAGCCATATGATGGATTATTTTGCTTCTATAAAAAGGAATCAGGAATGTTTCTTTCGAAGCAATCTCTTGTATGCAGAGATAAGTGAAAACAGTAAGGTAGTAGGTGAAAACAAAACAGAAAAGGTATGGTTTTCTTGTACTAAAAGACTTACATGGCCAAAGCTGGAACAATTTGGGCAATAAAATAGCGATAACATTAGATTATAACTTAAAGAATAAAATAAATCTGTATGAGTTCATACCAAAAAAAAAAATAGTTAAATAAATTAATGAATGGCATGGGGGAGGGACAAGTCTTCCTTACAAAAGAATCCCAATTAATAAATACAGATATCCCTCCTTCAGGAGGTGGAGCTCATTTCCCTCTCCTGGAGGGTGGTCTGGGCTCCACTTCCAAGGAATGGAGGATGGGAAGGTAAACTGGTAACTTCCCACTGAGGTCCTGAAGACACTGTCTTAGCCAAGTGATGGAGGTTAATATCACCAATGCAGGTCATCTTGGTATCATCTGTGTTCCCTGGATATGATGCATTGAGCAGAGCATGGTGTGCACCCCTGTGCTCTTCTTCCCCTGAAGCCAATACCTCAGTGTAATCATGAGAAAGAAGCCAGACAGTTGGAGGAGCACTTACCATTTTGTCTCTCCTGTGAAAAATGGATCTAGGCATATTCATCAATGGCCTCTGACACCCACAAAGGAAAAGATGAGTGGGCATGACCCTGGTTAGAATCACATGCTACTGGTGAAGTGTTCCAGCCCAAACAACAAACCTAAATCTGATCAGACTCCTAGATTTGACTACCCATTTTCCAGGACATACAGAGAACAGAATAACCTGTTGTACAACACCATGTGGATGCAAGCCACAAAATGCAGATGGAAGGACTCAGATTATAAGGGAAATAAGAGAGTGAGGAGGACCTTACACTGAAAGAGAATGGGGGGTCACATCAGCCAATCAGAATGTATGGATCTCATTTGGATGGTGATTCAAACAAATTATACAAAAGGAGAGAAAAAAAATAGACAACTGGGTAATTTGCATTATGACTGGGTATTTGATGATATCATGGAATTATTGTCAAATTGTGGTGATATATATTTTTAAAGTGAATCTTTATCTTTTAAACATGTAAGTAAAAACATGATAAAAGCAGCAATACAATGCCTGAAATTTGCCTCAAAATAATCTGGGAAAAGCAGGGACATTTGTAGCTGGATGACGGGAACATGGAGTTCATTATACTCTTCTTTCTAATTTTGTATATGCCAGAAAGTTTTCATGATAAAAGAATTTTATCTACCAATCTATGTTATAGATTAGATATATTTAAGCCACATTTGAAGTATGGGGCTTACTCTACACATCTTGAAATGTCAGCTTCCGAAGCAAACTTCCGGGACACTTCATTTGTGTTGTCAAGCAAAACCATCATGTGGATCCTTTGACAGCTGACTTTGCTTCCCCTACCACATGACAATGCAGCAGCGATGAGCCAAAATGTGGCCACGGTGGGTGTGTGAGCATAGAGTATGGTGGGTTTAGCAGGGACCGGGAGGGAGAGCTTTGTGCTTGGCTGTGGGTGGGTTCGTTTATGAAGGTAGTCAATAAGCACACAGAGTTGCGGGGTCTAACCAAGCAGGGGTGCAGGAGCTGAGCAAGGGTCTGTTGCCACAGAGTGTGGGCTCCAGGGGAGGACAGAGATCATGCACACACAGATAAACCAGACAGCTTCAGCTGGTGACCTGTGGGGCCACAATCATAGAACACACTGGCAGAGGTGGCTGTGGTCCTGGAAGGGATTCTTGAACTCAGAGCAAATGGGAAGAGCCATCCCTGCAAAGATCTGGGGAAGGTCCAGCCTTGTCTGACTCTGACTACTACTTGGCCCCGTCTCCTTCTACACTTCTCCTGGCTCACTGGGGTCCCCACGTGCAGGCTCCCTCCTAGGTGGTCCTGAGCACACCTGGGATGTACAGGGTCCTGCTCTGCACCTGCTGCTCCCCTTCCCCTCCATTGCCTTTGTTATGTACCTGGGGGACTCTCTCTTTCTCCTTAAGGATCCACTCCATGGCCATATCATGAGAGCTCCCTGCCTAGTGAAACTCCTCGAGAGAGAGCACGCTATACTCTTGCCTGGCTTTATATTCACCATAGCATTTCCCATCATCTGACATATCATAGATTTACTTGTTTATTGTCACCCTTTTGTCAGAAGGCTGGGATTGAATCTGTTGGGCTATGTGTGAAGTTCCAGCCCCTGAAATGGTGTCTAACATATAGGGAGTACTCAAAACATAGTTCTAGGACAAATAAGTATAAGAATCCTATACAAAAACCAGCAATGGAAATGGAATGTTATTTATACCTTTGTCACTTTTGTAAATGGAAACTAAAAAAAAAAAAAAAGGAATATATCTAATAGATGATATATAGGAGTTTTATGGGAAAAAATGACAAAATATTTATTTTAAAACATTATAGAAAACCTAATTTAATGTATCATAGTTTGTAAAAATAAAAATTTATTTTCAAATTAATCTCTGATGTCACATCACTTCAATCAAAATTCTGATCCTATATTTATAAGCAGAAATTTGATGAGCTAATTCTATAACATAAATGTAAGAGCAAAAGGATAAAAATGGCCAAGACAGTTTTGAGTAAACTGAATAAGGTGTGGTAAAGTGTGTTGGGGGAGACTGCCATACCAGATATTGTAATGTATCGTAAAGTTTCGGCAGATAAGCAGTGTGATAGTAAAAGACCCACCAAATGGAATACAGCCCCCAGAAGCAGACCCATGCATGCGTGGGAAATTAAAATACGAGAAAGATGTTCTTGGAGGCCAGTGGTAGAATTGACTGCTCAATAAACAGTGCTGGGACAACTGAATATCCATGTGGGAAATAAAATGAAATTAGCTCCCCAACTCATTACCTCATGCCACATCCAATATTCAATTCTAGTCGCTTAAAAAAACTAAATGAGAAAAGCAAAATAATTTAAGTTTAGGAAGAAAATTATGAGAATATCTTCAAAATTTCAGAATAGGGATGTATTTCTTAAGTAAGATTAAAAAGGTAAAAATAGAGAAAATCATTGCTAAATTCAACTGCATTAAAAAAACCTTTCAGTCATCAGGAGATGCTATATTAGAAATGCAAGGATAAGCCACAGGTCAGGGGAATAAGCAAGAAAAAGCAATAAAAGGTAATAAGTATGTGTCGTTTTATGTTTTGTTACATCCATGGTAATTTGTTATAAATTAAAGTTGGTAGAAATGACATGCCTTTCGGTCCTTGGTCCATAAAAGGATGGCCCCGTTTCTGATTCTTCCCTTTCTTCCATGTCAGGACATTTGTCCTTGAGAGCACCTCCAAATGGCCACCCTCACACCCCCACTGTCCAATAGAAGGTTCAGAGCACCTTCCTCTCTCACCTGAATGTTTGTTTGTATCCTTGGTTTGAACTTGTTCCCTTCAGTCTTTTATTAAAACAGAGCCAGACCCTCCCTCTGGGAAACATGCACCTGCCGTCACAGAATGCTCATCTACACAGGCTCAGAACCCCAAGACTCTGAGACCCGACCACTTCATTAGGATCCCAGGCACCAGCCCTAAGTAGTTGTGGGTGGAGACCCTGGGATGGGTGCTCTAGTTCTTTGGGCCCCATTTCTTCCCCAGTAAACCAAGGGGCTGGGACCACGCTGATCTCCAAGGGCCCTGCAAGCTCCAGTCTTCTGTTAGCATTGAGATGCTTCAAATGACAACTGGCTGGTCCACAGACAAGAGCCTTATTGTTTTTTATTCTGAGATACTTAATGGTATTTGTCTCTCTCTCTTTGACTTATTTCACCTAACGTAATACCCTCTAACTCCATCCATGTCATTGCAAATGGCAAAATTTCACTCTCTTTTATAGCTGAGTAATAAACCATTGTTTATATTAAAAACATTAATTCATCTGCAATTTATTTTGTGTACATTGTGAGGAGCAAATGCAATTTTCCTATCGCTAATGTCGCCTCTGTCAAAACCAAAATACAACATAGGTGTTGAATGTTTCTCTATTCTTACCCCTGATTTCGGTTCCATTGCTTAAATTTCTTATCCCTATACCGGTGACATAGTTTTATTACTGTGATTTTACATTGAACTTGGCAATATGACAGGAACAATCACCCACCTTTGTTCAGCTTTTTTTTTTTTTTAAATCAGCCATTCCTGAATACTTGGTTTTCCCCTTCATTTCCAGTTTTTAACTCTCATGAAGTATCCTGTTGGTCTTTTGTTGGAGTCCCGTTAAATTTATTGATGAGTGCTTACACCTACTTTATTTTATATCTGTGTCTAGGCATTCATAATTTGATATTCTGAATGAGAGATTTTTATAAATTATGTTTTCTACCTTTTTAAAATAAATTTTTATGTGACATTAGAGATATGCAATAAGGTGTAAAGAATAATAAATATATGCTCGTGTACCCATCGGCCAGCCTAGGAAACACTATCACTGTAATTAAACGCCACTAGTTACTCCTTCCTTATCACCTCCCTCATCCCAAGATGGAACCACCCTTCTAAATTTGGGTTTTGATGTAACACGCATCTCTGTTCCTTACACTCCACATATGCACACACAAATGTATGGCTATGTATTCTTTTGACCTTTAGATAAGTGACATCACATCGAACACATTCTTCTGCAACTTGCATTTTTAATTTTGAAATTTTTCAAAAGTGTGTTCCCAACATATTTGTGATATCCCCCTCTCACGAATACCGTAGCTCTCGTCCATTTATGCTCATGGGTATATAGACAGTATCACCTGGTCATAAATATATCTGTTTTTCTGTGGTTGGACATTTTAACTATTTCTCTGATTTTTTTTTCCTATCGCAAACAACATTGTTATGAGTTCATTTACATATCTTTTTCCCTGTTTGTTATCATTTTTTCTTTTTTTAAATTTAAATTCCACTAGCCAACATATAGTACATCATTAGTTTCAGATGTAGGGCTCAGTAGTTCATCAGGTGCACATAACACCCAGTGCTCATCACATCATGTGCCCTCCTCAATGCCCATCTTCAGTTACCCCGCCCCCCACCAACCCCCCTCCAGCAGCCCTCAGTTTGTGTCTCAGACTCAAGAGCCTCTCATGGTTTGTCTCCCTCTCTGGTCTCTTCCCATTCAGTTTCCCCTCCTTTCCCTTATTGTCCTCTTCACTATTTCATTTGTTCTACATATGAATGAAACCATATGATAATTGTCTTTCTCTGGTTGACTTATTTCACACAGCATGATCCCCAGTCTCATCCATGTTGATGGAAAAGTTGGGTGTTCATCCTTTCTGATGGCTGAGGAATATTCCATTGTATATATGATCTACATTTTCCTTATCCATGCATCTGTTGAAGGGCATCTTGGTTCCTGCCACAGTTTGGCTATTGTGGACATTGCTGCTATGAACGCTGGGATGCACGTGCCCCTTTGTTTCATATCTTCTTTGGAATACATGGGGAAGTTACCCTGGGCCACAGAATTACTGGGTCTTAGGGCATGGGTATCTCTGATCACACCGGGTATGGACCTTTCATTCCAGCAGTTAGAAGATTCCCAATAGCAGTAGGGAGCTAGCCCACCCAACGGTCCCACCCTCTGGCATTTACTTAAGAGGACTGAAAGTGCATTCCCACAAAAACATGCATCTGACCGGTCACAGCAGCATCATTCCTAATAACCAGGAACTGGAGGCA
>CM053606.1:2593041-2612150 GCA_028646535.1 Procyon lotor
CCTGGGACTTGGTGTCCCAGCAAGTGACACGGAAGGAGGGAGGGTGACAGCCACTCGGTCCTTGCAAGGAAGGCCCCTGACTGGTCCCTCCAGGTGAGGCCCCACCTTGCTCGTCTGAGCCCACGCCATAGACTCTGCCGGCAGCAAACACCAGGGCCTGCTTGGTGCCGTAAACTGAAATCCTGCCACTGAGCCCCTGCAGTTTCTTAAATATTTGGTAACTCTTCTTGCAAATGCAAGCAGTCGTGAGTGCAAGCTCCATTTTGCAGAAGGGAAAGCTGAGGTCCAGAGAAACTATCAGGGGGGAGAGGGCACACGGCCCACGGGAGCCAGAGACTTGCACGGGAGATCCCAGGACGCTGTGGAAGCCCTGGCAGAGCCGCTGGCTTCTCCGGGGCACACGGCACGTTTGGTCCAAAAACATACCAGTGGAGGGGCCCACCGTGTGCTGGGAGACAGCCGTGAGCAGGCACACGGATGATCCGTCCCTCCCGGGGCTCGCGCTCCCGGGAGGGTTATGCTTGCATTTGGGGCAAAGAGGGGCGTGTTTCTTAAAGTTTAATTCCAGAGACCTTTGCCCATTATTCTCCAAATTCCCAAATATGCAGGTGACCACATGTGCACCAACTGTGAGCTTTTCTGTTTTATTTTGTTTTGCTTTGTTTTATTCTTAAATGAACATCTTCCCGCCCAACCCCCCTGCCCCCACGTCAGACCGTGTGTCCCCAGGTGTCTTCAGGCCCTGAGGACGAGTGAGAACCAGCAGACAGCCATCGGGGTCAGGCCACACTGTGGGTGGGTACGCCCCGGCCCCCTGCTCAGCGAGAGGAGCCGTGGCCACGCGGGGCTGAGACCCATCCGTGTATCGGTGCCCAGATGTCGTTCCTGGGCTTGGGGGAATGGGCTGAGTCCCTGTCTCCCCCAAGAAGCCAGAGCTGCATCTGCCCCCGAGTGGGATGTAGTGGGGTTCCCTCCCTCCGTGCCCAGCCTGGGGCTGCGTGCAGAAGGGACCAGGAGCAGGCGAGCCGACAGCGGTGAGGGCGTGAGGGACACTGCCGGCTGGATGGCCCGCGTTGCCACTAGAGGGCTCAGGCTCGCACGCAGGCCGCCCCAGCTCCCACGGCGGGCAGGGTCGCCTGGCTGGCACAGCCCTGCTCCCCCGGAGAGCTGAGTGAGGGTCCTGGCTGCCTGCAGTGCCCTCCGGCCGTCTCCAAAGGCGCTTGGGGCCCCACAGAAGGCCCTGCTTCTGTGTTCGGTGATGCACCCCAAGTGTGTCATCTCGGGCTTCCCTTAATGTATCTTTGTCCTCTGTCTTTTCCTTTCTTCAAATGCTTGAGGCTGTTTGTTCCCTACAAGGCTGCTTCTGGAACCCTCCGCCGGCTCTTGTCTTACAGGGCTGGGCGACCGGCCATAGGGAAGGGCGTGCCGGGGAGCGGCTAGAGGCCACGGACCGGGACCCCCACCTCCATGACACGTCAGCACCAGGGGCCCCAAAGGCCATCTCCCGGGACACTCACAAGCTCATCCGATGAAGGGATCAGAGGCTAATCTGTCTTTGGAACAAGAGCAGCTTCTCCTGGGACAGGCCATCAAGAGCGGACCCCACGGCGGGCTGGCTGGCTTCCCCCAAGGTACCCGCATCCTAATCCCGGGAACCTGTGGATACGTCCCTCTCTATGGAAAATGGGTCTCCACTGTTGTGGTTAAATCAAGGATCTTGGCGTGACGAGGTGATCCTGGGCCGCGGGGTGGGCGCTGAGCACACCACGGGCGTCTCTGCAAACAGGAGGTGCGGGGCGGTCTGACCGACGAAGCCCAGGGACACCCGAAGAGGCCGTCCTGCTTGCTGCAAGCAGAGAGAGGCCACGAGCCAGGAAAGGTGGGGAACTTGGCTCGAGGGATGGGGGTAGGGGGCAAGGACAGATTCCGACCTCCCCACGTGACCGAGGCAGCGTGCAGCCAAAAGCCACCGTCATGTTTATAGTAAACTGTTCGGGCAGCCGCAGGACCTGATAGGGGCCGACTCCCTCTTGTTCTTTCTAGCTCAGCTCAGACCTCACCTCCTCCAGGGAGCCCTCCCTGCCCACCTGCCCGCCTGGCTCCCCCAGCAGTCTGCATTCCAATCGCTGCACCAGCAACAGAGCTCAGGGACACCCGCACCGGACGCCCTGGAGGGTGGCGGGAGGAGCTTTCCCCTTCCTGGCACCCCGGTGGGGCATCCGGTCCCCCCAGCAAAGCCTGTTCTCCCTGCGCCCCCTTCCCCGGAGGCCTGGGTCTGGGCGCCTGGGAGGGAAGCTGGATGCCCTCTGCGTGCCCTCAGAGAGGCCCTTGCTGGCCAGCCCGGCAGGGGTGGGGTGGGGACTGATACCCATAGAGCCAGCTGTCCTGGGACGCAGGTGTCCACCACTTCTGGGCAGCGCCGGGCTTCCCGGGAGGAGGGAAAGCCCTTAGTGCTACCGGGCCAGCGATGGCCTCTAGAGTGGCAGTCACCTCTGGGGTCAGAGAAAATGGCTCAGACTTGTGCACAGACTTGTGCACCGGGTAACTAGCCGACTCCCGGGACGGCTGAGCCGTGAAGGTGCGGCCAGGCCCGCGGAGTTCCCAGCGGACGAAGCAGGACACCCGCGTGAAGAGTGGATATTCTGGGTTCGCGCTGGCCCGCCCCGCCCCGCCCGTGTGCACAGACCCTGTGGCCCGGGGCCGAGGGGGTCAGGAAACCAGACATCTGATCGTCTCTCCGACAGATAGTTACGGAGTGGCGGCGTGCGCGGGCGGTCTTCTGGGCAGGGGAGAAGCAGCAAGGACAGTCACAGTCGCAGTGCCCTCCTTGAGCTCCCAGTCTGGTGGGGGAAGCCAGACGAGACGCAAGCAAAGAACCCAAGCGAGCCCGAGCCTGCCCTCCAGGGCTGGTAAGTGGCAGGGGGAGGACCAGCTAGGGGAAGGGGCACGAGCGGGGCGGTCGGTGGGCCCGGCCCGAGCACTTTGCCAAGTTGAGGCCAATGGGGAGGCCTCCTCCGAGCAATGACCAGAGGCTGCAACAGAGGGCACGAGCCGCAGAGCTGTCTGGGGGACACGGGTGGCTGGAGGGAAGACTTGGAGGTGGGAGCAAGCCCGGTGTCCCCAGCCAAGACGGAGTGTTTCAGATGATGCGTCTCCGGGACCCCACGCCCAGAGAAATGAGCGCAGCCAGGCCTGGCTCTGGGGGAGGGAGGCCCCTTTGTCCAGGACCGCCCGGTGCTCCTCCAAGAAACCTACTTGTGTCATCGCAGGGCTGTTTGGGTACCAGGCCCCCTACTTCATGCTCGGTCTTAGATGCGCCCACAGGGAGATGGAGGGGACCCTGGTGATCCAGACCCTGAGACCCTGGCATTTGGCAGCTTCACCAAGGTGAGTCAGAACTCACTCTGAAGCCACACTGCTTCCGCTCAGCTTGCCCAGGTGTCCCACGGCCACGCGTCCTGCTGCCTTCACAGGGTGATGGAGGACAGGCAAGGGAGGGAGGGGGAGAGGCTGGCTACTGGGTGGTAGTTTCTCCCTCCTGGACTATGGGATCCAAGGTGGCTTCGTACTGGGCGATGTGGCCGGAGCTCTTGCAGGGAGGGGCTGGTACCCCAGACCCTGCCGGCCGCACTTGGGACAAGGTGGACGCTTCTCACCGGAGCGTGGATGCCTCCGGGTGGCCTGCCTGCAGGAGGGGAGTCGCCAAGAGTCAAGATCACCCCAGAGCATCTAAAACACATATAAAGCCCCATATGTGGCTTGGCGTCAACACAGAGCAGGGGGCACGCACGCAGGGAGCGTGACGGAGGGAGGATGTGAATCTGTGAACAAGGAGTCTCTCCTGACGCAGTGCGATAGGGGTGCTGGAGCCTGGGCCTTGTCACGGGGCGGTGGGCGGGGTCCCCTCTCTGCCCGGCCGGGCACGCACCTTGGCTCTTCACCCTCCTGCTGAGCACGCACGGCTGAACTCCTCGAAGACAAGTCAGCGTAGGTCTGATGGGCTCCGCCACACCCTGGCTGAATTAATGAAGGGGTGAATGAATGAACCGAGTCGTGTGCCCCCTTCAGAGCTGCTCTACCTGCTGCGGCGGCGGCTGGCCCCAGTAGCCTTGTGCTGGGACGGCAGGGGTGCCTACCCAGGGTAGGTGCCAATGCCCAGCCCTGTGTTTGGGGCAAGCCGAACCATCAAGTGAATACCCAGCCCTGTGCCCAGGTTACTGTCTTCGTACAAGGGTTTCCCCTCCTGCCTGCAAATGGCTTCTCCCCCTTCATCTCCTGCTGGTCCCGTTCCCGGTCCTCCCCCGAACCTTTACCAGCACGTCCTCCCCCACCTGTCACACCCGCGGCACCCAGCCTAATGCCACTTCTCCGAGAGCCTTCGCGGGCCCCGTCTTGCAACTGTGCACGCCCCCTCCCACTCCACTTCCCCACGGGGTATTTTCCCTTTCCTTTTTGCTTTGCTAATGACGGCCCAACAAGTATCTGTTTTCTTTGCAAAGCTGTGTTCTCCTTGAAAACAGGGACGAGATTTACCCTCCCGTGGCTGGTACCTACATCACGCCCGACTCACGGCAGGGGCTCGAGGCTCCTGCTGATGTCACTGAGCAGTTAGCCTCTCGGCTAGGAACACCCCAAAGGCCAGGTGGCCTGAAGGAAGTCCTTGTCCTTTGCCCAGAGAGGCGGAGAAGGGTGGGGGGAGGGGCGTACGCGGCAGCTGATTCCTCTTCCAGAGTCACTTCTCTGTCCCCAGCTTTGGTCCCAGGGGCCAGCAATCCCCTTTATCCCATCATCTGTACATTTAATTTGAAAACTCTGATCTTATGGGGGCGCCTGGTGTTAGAGTCTGTTGAGCATCTTGACTCTTGGTTTCAGCTCAGGTCATGATCTCAGGGTCTCGGGATGGAGCCCCGTGTCCAGCTCTGTGCTCAGCAGGGAGCCTGCTTGGGATTCTCTCTCCCCCTCTCCTTCTGCCTTTCCCCACCCCCACGGGCTCTCTCTCTCTCTCTCTCTTTAATAAATAAGTAAACTTTTTAAAAAATCTGATGCTGTGCTTTTGTGATGCCGGGAGAATCTGTCGCAGTCTCTCCCCCCCACCCCACCCGGGGAAAAAGGATCCTAGTAATCTTGCAGTGTCTTTAGGCAGCTCCTATAAGCAATCCTGGGTTTGAGCGGCTCTCTCATCCGGGACCAGGCTGTCCTGTCCGTGTTGCTGTCCTGGGTCGGGCCAGACCGTCCTTTGGCAATTTCCCGGAGGATTCCCAGACTGCGGACGAAAGAGGACAGATCAAACAGGCGGGGCACACGCAGGGGCCATCCCGAGGTGCGCCACCAGGGCCAGGAGATGGGGCGCGGCACGCAGACACAGACCAGAAGCTCTGCGCGCCACCTGTGCGTCAGCCTTCGGGCCCCTCCGACTGTCCACATACGCACCCTTCGGACCCTCACGTGCCGCAGACGCAGCCTGTCTGCCCCCGTCCCATGGCTGCGTCTCCTCCCCTTGTGGCCAACACCGAGCACCCGTGGGAAGACAATGTCCTTCCTCCAGCGACTCCTGTGCGTACCCGAGGCAACTCCCTTCTTCTCCCTGAAATCAGCAGACGCGACTCCAGCTTTCATTTCGTCGAAACTGAAAAATTACCTTTTAAATTTCCTCCATCATCAGATATTCACTCTGCTTTTTGAAGATGTGTTCAGGGAGGGGGGAGGTCGGGAGGGACCAGCGGAAGCGTTGGTTTCAGCCCAGATTGGGCAATTGGCGAAAGTAAAATATTTATATTCTTTGTACCCGGCTTGTTTTTCCTGTTTTCCTCCCCAATAAGAGGTCAGAGCCCCATGAGTGAACAGATTGTTGACTTCTATGCCTGAAAACACCCAAAATATCTCCCATTAAGGCCCCCTGTTCTACTCTCTTTGTTCTGCCTGGGCGGAGGAAGCTGTCTGTGTTCCCGAAACAGAATTTCAAATTAGATTATTTGAATGAAATCAGCAGCTGTTGATTCAGAAGAAGTGAAGGGCCGGTGTCATCAGATCCTGGATGAGGAGCAGATCTCAAGACAACATCTGCCCCGGCTCCTACACAAACCGGCGAGTGCCTGGGCCCAACCCGGCAGGGCTGGTGGTCTGCATCCCTGAAGGTCCCCGAGGACAGAAGCCACGACTTCCCAGGCACCTCTGGCCGGCTGGCCATTTATAGAAACATTTGTTTGCGTTGAGCTCCGGCTCCTGGGAGTAAGAGTTTTCAGGGAACAGTGTGTGCATTGAAAGGGAGGTGGTTCCTGCCTAGTACCTGGAAATGGCTCACGATCCACAGCAAAGCACAAGTACAAGGAGCCCTGCAGGTGGTTCTCAGAGGTGTTCACAGTCAGGGTTGGAGCAGCCTTGTGATGGTCAGCTCTGCTTGTCAGCTTGCCTGGGCCAGTACCCAGATATGTGGTCAAACGTTATTCTGGAAGGTTCCATGGGGGTGTTTGGAGATGAGATCAACATTCAAATCAGTGGACTTGAGTAGAACACACAGCCCTCTGTAATGTGGGTGGGCCCCATCCAATCAGTTGAAGGCCTGAGGAGAACAAAACGCTGACTTCCGCTGAGCAAGAGGGAATTCCGCAGCACATTGTCTTCAGACTTCCTCTGCAGCCTGGGCTTCTCCCTATGACCCAGCAGATCACCTTTGGACTCAAACTGCACCTCTTTCCTCCGTCTCCAGCCCGCCAGCCTCCTCCATCAGAATCGGGACTCGCCAGCCGCTGCCATCACACAGGTCAATTCCTTAAAATGCAACTTCAGGTCTGCACGGACACATCCTATCGTTTCTGTTTCTCTGGAGAACTCTGACTAATACAAGTCCCAAGAAATGGGACTGAAAATAGTGAGAGGAGCATGGGAGAAAAAACCCAAAACCAGGGTATTTTATATGTTCCAGGAAGGAATCTTTTGGTTCGAAAGATGACTTACTTATATGTTTATATTTCAGCCTCAGCAGTTTCCTCCTCTTCTGACACTTGAGAACGCATCGTGACTGTAGGATCATCCCTTGGTCCTTCCCCTGGAAGGTCCTGCCATTGACTGTGCTCTGCCGCCCGCGGATGGGCTCCCCACCGCCCGTCTCTTGCTCTGACCGCCACCGTGTGCCCGGGGGTCTCCACAGTTACTTCCACAATCCCTCCTCCTCCACAGCCAGGAGACTCTTCTCCTCTTAAAATTTAAATCTAATCATTCCTGAGCTTACCAGCCAGATCACAAAGTCTGGCCGGAGCAGGGAGCTGGTACTTGGACTCTGCTCAGGTTTGCACTCCAACGCTTCCAAGAAACCATGCAAAGAACGTGCTTCTTACTCCCCTTGTGTCGTATCTGAGATCCGAGCTCCAGTCCCGGCCCTACTATGTGTCTCTCCACCTTGCTCACGATGCTTTCAATACTCGAGTGCAATTTCTCCAAGAGCTTACAGACCTTCTTACCTTAGGGCTATAGACACACTTTGTCCCCTCGGTGGGCCATTACCCTCCGTCTCCAACCTTCTTCCCCAGAGTGCTGGGTGCTGAGCCCCAGATGAGTTCCTGTTTCTTGTATCACTAGGTACTTTTCCTTCATTGTTTTTATATGATATTTTCTTTCTTTCTTTTTTTTTTTTTTTTTGGTTTTCATGTTATTTACTTGTTATATGTCTTCTCCACTAAAGAGCAATCTGGAGGACTTGGGACAATTTCTGGCTTAATTATTACTATATTCCCAGGCCAACAGCGTACCTGCTGTGTAGTTAATGCTTAATAAGTGAGTGCTTGAGTTGAAAATCATGAACCTCTAGCTCTCTAGGGGCCTCATCATCACTGTGACCAAATAAATCAGGATTTTCCCTCTAAATTTTAATTTTTTACTTTTTTTCATTAAAATTTTAAAGCTGTGGCATCTGTGGCTCAGTCAGTTGAGCATCCAATCTCTGATTTTGGCTCAGTTCATGATTTCAGGTTCACGAGATCAAGCCTTGCATCAGGCTCTGCACTTAGTGGGGAGCCTGCTTTAGATTCTCTCTCCCTCAGCCCCTCCCCTTGCTCATGCTCTCTCTCTCTCTCTCTCTCAAAATAAACAAAATATGTTCTAAAAAAATTTAAAATTTTGAAACTAATTTTTACTAGCCAGTGAAAGGAATACTCAAATTTGTTAAGAAGTGGTAGCTCTTTGTCATTTTTCTGACCGCCTTGCAACCGAACCCCATTCCTGTTGGGAAATTCTCCCCCTTTGTGGGTTTTGATGGGAAGCAGAGTTATTTCTCTTTAGAAAAGTTGGAAATGCCAGATATTCATACCACTCAGTCTCCCCCAATCAGACATCCTCACCCGACCTAGGGCTGGGGGCTCACGGTGCATGGGAAGGACAGCAGTGGTCCTTGTAGCAAACTTAAATTCCAGGAGCAGTAAAAGTGGCGATACTCCTGGTGATATCCAGGGCTAGGGACTCAGTGCACGCTAAAGCAAAGGGTGTTCAGCCGTGGTGTCCTTACTGGAGTCAAGAACCAGATGGAAATGTATGAGATGGGAATAAAGATACAGGAGAGAAACCCGATGAGTCAGAGGGCCCTGGACCACTGAGCCCCACTGGACTCCTTGTGAGCACAAACACCCCTCTCCCCATCCCCATACAGATGCGTACCCTGCTTGAAGATGCCACCATGACTTTGCCTGAGGACCACTGAGAAAAGCCATGCTTAAGTGCATCCACTCTCTTCCTCAGTCCTTTCACTCTAGTACCTCCCTGGTAGGACCAATTACAAACTAAAATACCAAAAGAATTGCAAGATTTTATTCATTCACAGCAGGAAAAAAAAATATGTTGCATGCCTATTCTACACTAATGATACCAAGACCCCCAAAAAGATATAAAGCATAGAACCAATTATGTGTCAGGTGAAAGGTATACAAATATCCAAGATGTTGTTTGGTGATTTTAAATATATTGTCTTGTTATTTTAAAACACGGTAAATATCCAACAAATAGTAAGCAACTGATAACTACAAAATTAAGAATAAGGATTATATCGGGAAGTGAGAGGACGTATCAGTCCAAGGAGGGAGGAACGCAATATTGAACAGGCTGATTTTTTAAATTTTGGTCCTAATAGGGGTGCTCATATCAGAGATTTGATTGCAATGTGCTGGGTCAAACCTCTGGAAATAGTTCTGATTATTTGCTGAGTTGGTTGAATGAAGCCTAGACCCAACATTTCACCAGAGGCTCACACTAATGAAGTTGGAGTGCCAACCCTCTTTTGATTACTGCAGAGGAAGGAATCAAGATGAGAAAGATTAAAATACTGGAGTGGATTTGTCACTCCCTCTCTGACTCCTTAAATTTGTTCTACAGGAGGCCTTGGAACACTCCCTTCACCGAAGCAGGGAAATACTCTGTGGATGGCAGAGGTGGATCTAAAAGAAATCAGAGAGGGAGACACACCACGAGAGACTCCTAACTAGGGAACAAACTGAGGGCTGCCGGAAGGGAGTTGTGTGGGGGATGGGGTACCTGGGCGTGGACGTTGAGGAGGGCTCATGATGTCATGAGTCCCGGGTGTGATATGCAACTGAAAAACCATTGAACACTGACTGCATTGGAAACTAATGATGTACTCTAAGTTGGCTAACTGAATTTAAATAAAAAAATAAAATTAAAAAAAAAAAATAACCACAGAGGGAGTTTCTCCACTAGAGATGTGGAGAGGCAGAGACACAGCCGCTGACCTGGGGTTTCTGATTGGAATAGGAATTCCAGGGTCCAGGGTGGCAGGGGGGGTGGTGCATCTTATCATTGGGTCAGTGCAGGTGGTTACGGTGTAGGCACAAAAGCAGGCATTGGAACGGTCTGCTGCACGTACGCCATTGGAGGTAGCTCACTGAGACAGCACCGAGGACCCCAATTTATTTGTATATACCTGGCGAGCACAACCAGAGTTGAGCCGACCCCCTGACCTGAGTCAGTCCAAAGGTCCAGGACCTCTCCAATGAAGACTCAGCTACACACCCTTGAGGATGCTTCCGGGGATAATCTCACAAAAAAGAATGATGAGCTCCTCCTGGTTCTCTCCAAAAACAGGCCAGCAGCCTTTTAACAGGTCAACTGTGCTTTGAAGAAGGGAAATGCTCAGCCTTTTGGGGGTTATTGGAAATGGGCCAGGCTCACACTCATCATGGGTTGCTATGGGGATCAGGTGACAGAGGAAGAGTCTCCCCAATCCCATTCTGGGTGCCCGGAGGACCCTTGAACCCAACCAGCTTCCAAGCGCGCCATTGGAAGAAACACATCGGGGGCACAATTCCCACAGAGTCTTACTGGTCTGCGTGGTGACAGCCACAGCTGCCGGAGGGGCCGAGTGGAAGCAAGGGAACGGCTAGGAGAGTATTTTGTAATCCTCAAGCCACCAGGTGGAAAATTGAAAAATGTAGTGTGAGGTTGGCTCAAGGGACAGATCTTGGTGATGAAGGGGAAACAAGCGGTTGATAAACAGAGGTGAGAGCGAGGGGTGTGGAATTCAGGGGAGACCCTGAGTGCCTCCTTGGACCCGTAAGCCTAGTGGTAACCGTCAAAGGCCGCTCCACCGAGGGCTGATTCCTCGGAACAAAAAGAGCCTGAGCGGCGGAATGCTGGCTGAAGGGGCCCCAGGAGAGAGGGTCACAGATAGAAACTGCCGTCTCTGCACCGATCACGGACGCAGGGGCCGGGCACACACCCACGTCTTCTCACCTCCTGACTCGTGAGCATGTGTCTCACAATGGTTTTTTTGATTTGTGGGTTCGTTTGTTTTACTAATTCTCCTCGTCTTGTCTTGCCAGGCATCCCAGTGTTATCTACAGGGTCTGCTGGGGGGGATCGTTGCTGTGCTTTGGACCGCAGGTTAGGGAATGTCCAGGTTAGAGCGTGAGTGCCCTTGGCGGCAGAAGCAATGATCAGCAGGACCTGGAGTCGACCTCCTCCTTTTCTTTGGACAGGGGGTGAGTTTTCCCTCATATCGGAGGAAGATGAGCTGGTTTACAGTCACGGGGAGGCGGGTGAAGGGAACGTGCTGATGTCGAGCAGCCGGGGGGAGCTCTGTCCTGGACGTGGCCCTGTGCTGCCGAGCTTCCAAACTTCCTTTCTGGGAGTGGGACTTTCCCACTCTGGGTCTTGGTGGGAGGCTGCAATGCGAGAATTGCCCTTCTGAGTTGCCGCCTGGGCATTTTATGGTGTGACAACCCTGCTCACACCTGGCCTGGGCATTTAGGACATTAGCTTAGGATTCCTGACGCACGTCCCCCCCTTGCTTTTCCCAGGGCACCTTTAGAAATGATGCGTAGGTGTTTGCTGGCCTGCTTGCTCATGACCGAGATGGAGGACTGTCCCTCCTCTTGCCCATTGAGCCTCTGCTTTGGGACTTGTAAGAAACAACCCCCGTGACTTGACTTCCTTTGCGCGGGTGTGCTCAAACCGTGCCTTCAATCAAAGCGGCCTCAGGGTTTCAATTCCCCAAGGGGGAAGCTCTGTTGCCAAGGGCGCCACCTGCCAGTCCCATGTGGGTGGCTCGTGCCTCTTACTCAGCGGGTCATACCGGGCATATTCCTAATTTAACACACGGCTCCGGACTTTCCAACCCACCGGCAGAGACGCTTTTCAGATAGAGGCAGACCAAGGCAGACGTTCACAGTTTAACCTTCCTTGGGGCATGACTGCATGACTGAGAGCCTACCAACCACATGCATTTATGCAGACACGGAGTGAGGAGCTGGGGACGGAGGAAAGACGGTAAAGACAGGGGGTTATCTGTGCGAGGAGGGGGTTGCCAGAGCTTTCTCGGGGCACCAGCAGCACGGTGCATGTGGTTTCAGCATCCAGCATCTCACACTCATGGATTCTGCCAACTTCAACAGCTAGGGGCCGATGCCAGGTGCTTCCCGGCAACCTCTGCTGCATGACCTTGTGTGTTACCCTTGGCTCTGGAGTGCTGAGCCTGCTGCCCCACTTCCCAGGAATTCCATGAGCCGTCCAGGCTCCTTTGAGCAAACCCCTTTCTGCTGAAACAATCCCAATATTAGTTTCTGTTGCTTGCAGCCAAGAACCGTGGCTAGAGGTGAGCATCCCGTGACATCCTTCCTGCAAACAGAAACTTACATTCCTTAATGACACAACTGCAGGCCCAGGACATCTGTGTCATTAATAATGAAATCAGCTGAGGGCCTTGAGGCCCAAGGTCAGCTAGTCCCTGTCTTTTTCTAGTCGAAACTTAAGGTTTCTTTCCAGGAGTCAGTCACCGACCAGGGGGTTGATGTTTGCATTGTTTTTATCTTTTCCCCCAAAACTTTCTTGGCAACAGATACCTGCCAGTATATTCAGCGAGAAGGTGATCTTGAAAGTGAGGATGTGGACTCACTTTCCACAGGGCTGCCCACTTCCAGAGGGTGTAGACTGATTTGTCTACTACACCAGCACCACTTACCCCGACGATGCCGCGGATCGTCTCCCAGAATCAACCCATCCCTTGTCTAGCAGCGTGACATTCAACCCGCGGGTAAGCCCTCGGAGAGTGGAAAGGCACTGCTCCTCTCTGGGAGACGCTGATAAGCTGTAAGAGAGTCTGGAGAGATTAGCAGTAACCATTAGTGGGAATTAGCTCCTACATTCATCACTTAGCATCCACAGATGGAGCCCCGAGAAAGTTTGGAAGCAGTGTGGGGGTTTGTTTGCCTGATTCACGGATGATTAGGGGAAAAAAAAAAGGTACGAACTGAGTGTTAAGTCCTTAAGCTCGAATCTTCCCAACTGGTTTTGCCAGAGGAATCTTCATCTGGAACATGAACAATTATTCCCAAAATAAAGGCTCTGTGATCAAACAGATCAAACAGGTTCAAGTATCTCATCCGTAGAAATAAAACCATGCTCAGGTTCCACCCGCCCCCACCCCCACCTCCACCCCCAGCTCTAGGCTGTTTGTAGGGAGACTGGTTGTCCTTTCATCTCTGTGGTGGTTGATTGGTGTGTCAACTTGGCTAGGCACAGTACTCAGGTATTTGGTCAAACACTATACTAGATGCTTCTAGGAAATCATTTTTAATTGGAGAGGATTAACATTTAAATCATTAGACATTGAGCAAAGAGGATTGCCCTCCATAGTGTGGGTGGGCCTTGTCTAATCAGTTGAGGGCTTTCACTAAAGACTGTTTCCACCAAGGGATAGAGAGTGCAGCCTTCCGACTGCTTTTGGACTTGAACTGCAGCATCAGCTCCTACCGGGTCTCTATCTCACCGACCTGCCCTGTATATTTTGGACTTGACAACCCTTATAATCATGTGAGCCAATCCCTCAAAATAAATCTCTCTCCCTCTCTCTCTCTCCACACACACACACACACACACACACACACACACACACACACACACACACACATACCACACACACATCCCATTGGTTCTGTGTCTCTGGAAAGCTCTAATTAATGCAGTCTCTACCACTCCTTTCTCAAGCCCTGTCTTGGGCACCTGTCCCCATCACCCTACAGAACCTGCTCTTGTTTGAGGACTTCCTTATTGCCAAAGCAACAGTGGCTTCCATCACTTTATCTTATTTGAACTGTCAGCAGCATTTGGCTCATTTGGTACTACCTCCCTCTTGAAATCCGTCTCTTCCTGATGCTCATGACCCCATACCCTTCTAGGTTTTCTCCTATCTCATGGAAAGTTCTTACATAGTCTTCTCTGTCAGTTCTTCACTCTTTGATTGACTCCCAAATGTTGGAGGGTCCCAGAAATTAGCTACACACTCTTCTAATTTGATGCCATCCCTTGTAAAGATTATTTCTCTTATTTCCTTGCTGGTTTTCTTCTTGTGGCTTCTGACACAGCGCATGTTCCTCATTTTCATCCTACATGACTGGCTGTCTCTTCTCATTTCCTTTGGGTTTTTCCTCTCCTCCCCAGCTCCTTGAAGTGGGAGCACTGAGGAGCTCAGACCCTGGTTCTCTTCTCATGTCTATTCTCTCCCTCAGTGATCAATGTCATGGTTTGTGCGATGAGTATTTGCATCTGCAGGAAAGACCTCCTCTGAAAGTCCAAATCCAAATATCTGACTTCCTGCTCAATCACCACATTTGAAACTTTTAGCCAGAATCTTTCCCCCAACTCCAGATTTATGCACCCAAAGCCTCGATCGACATCGCTACTTGAACATCTAATATCTCACATTCAACATGTCAAGACCTCACTCCTCCCCTCTCAACTTCCCCCCAGAGCATTTCCGTTCCACCCTTCCCGGTTACTGAGGCCACAAACTTCGGGGCCATCCTTGAAGAAGACTCTCTTTCTCTCACACCCCACATACGATCTCAGGCTCCCCCTTCAGAATATGTGCTCATGCTCCACAGCTGGATTGGCAAGCTTGTTTTGGATGATCCTCATATAACACAATTTCTGTATAAAGAGTTTTGTATAGAGAATTTCTTTTGTGTAGAAAATTCAGGGGGAAAATTGTCTTTGAATGATGCATGGGTTTGACGGCATCTGAGTGCAATCAAGGTAGCGGGGACGTGTGGGAACACCATCCCAGAGAGCAGCCTGGCTCAGGGAGGAGAGCCCAGGATTTGGCTTTGCCTTTCTGCTTGAAGCACCTGCTGACTTGATTGAAGAGGGCTGAAGGCTGAGAAGCCGAGCGGAGCATTTTCACGGGGTGGGCGGGTGAGGGACGCTCGCCGCTGTCAGGCAGGATGTGTCCCAGCGAGCACGTGGGCATCAGGCTAGGATACAGGAAGGGTTGTGGCCTGGCAATGAGAACAGACCAGAAATAGACTAATCACCCACGCCCCCAAAAGAAGGAGGGGAAGAGAGGGAGCGGGTTAGCAACAATAACAACAGAACCATAAAATCAACTTCAAACCCACACTCCAGAAAGAACAGGACTTAGGTCAGAACTGCTTTTTCTATGAAGACATTTGATGATTTAATAGCACAAGTCCTGAGGCTGAAAACCAGGGAGGAAGTGTTGGCTGGGAAGCTGAGGGACTAAGCACTGATCTTGATTGATTCACAGGGAGATACAGTGGAAATCCAGGACCCTCCGATTATGAGAGGCCCTGCTAAACCCATTGGGCTCTCAATGTCCTATAGCTTGAAAAGATGCAAGAAGCAAATGAAAACCAAGAGAAAAACAGACAATAGAAATAAACCCCCAGTGACCCACAGATGTTGAGATTTCAGACACAAACTTTCAAGTGCCTGTGATTAATATGTTCAGGAAATTTAAGAAGACATAGAGTTTTGGCAGCAAACTGGAAGCTACAAAAATGAATCAAAGGGCAATTCTGGAACTTAAAAATAAACATCCACAAATTAAGCACTTAGACAGACAAATGCAATGGAAAATGGGCAAAAGGTTTAAATGGGCACTTTGCAGACCAGGATATCCAAATCGGTCCATTAAACATGAAAAGACGCTCAACCTCATTAATCACCAAGGGAATGAAAATTAAAGCCACAAGAGGATACCACTACAAGCTAACCAGAAAAAAGTAAGGTTAAAATGCCTGACGATCATGAGTGGGAAGAAACTCTCCAATACATCGGCTGGAAAATAGTACAACTACTCTGGAGTTGTGTTTGCTAGTCTGTACTGAAGTCAAATCCATGCACAGCCTATGACACGGCTATTTCACTCCTAGGTATGTGCACAACAGAAGTGCATAACAGTCAAAGTAGGAATCCACCCAAATGACCATCAGATGCGGAATGCATAAACACATTGTGGTATATTTGAACACTTGTAGCAACAAAATGCATGAACTCTGGTTGGAATCAACCGCCGGAGGAACCTTGCATGACGTTGAACAGAAGCAGCTACATGGGGGAGAGTGCATCGTGCTTGATTCCATGGTGTAAACTCAAGAACAGGCAGACTTGCTCTCCAGCTTTCCAGCTCAGGTACTGGCTGCCCTCGGGAAGTGGATGGTGGGGTCGGCGACTGGGGGGTGTGCTGGGGAGACCTTCCAGACCCGAGCGGCAAGCACATGAGCATTTCAGTTTGGAATAATCCATCGAGCTGTGTGAGTTCACGGTTTGCACACTATTCCATTTGAGGACACATTTAAGCATAAAATGTTGACTCAAAGGAATAATAACATGGATCTGGAATGCCACCTCTTCATCCGCCTCCTTACTGTTTCTCTGTCCCTGTCACCTCCCCTCCCCGCCCCCCGCCCCCGGATTCTGCAATGGTCTCCCGACAGCTTCTCCACGCTCACCTTGCCTCCTGTCGTGTTCGTCACAAGAGCACAGCCAGAGTGTTCCTCTCAAGACCTCAATCTCAAGCTTCCTGGCTGGGTCCTTCCTGCCGTTCTACCCCATTTCAGACTGCTCTGTCCTTCACCTGCTCCATTCCTGCTGGTCAGAGCTTCTTTCTGTTCCTTGAATATATCATACTCATTCTCACTGAAGGACATTTGTACTAGCCGCTCCCTCTACCCGGAATGTCTTTTGCCCCCGTTGTCCCTTACTCATATCTTTGTCACTGAGCCCTCCACCCAGATCCCCTAGAGTCCTGCCTTGATGCTCCAGTCTAAGGTAGCCCACCCGTCTCTCCATCATTTCCACTCTCTGCACCGTTCCTCTTACTCACATACACTTTCCTCTTCCCTTTCTCCTTCTCGCTCTCCTCCCCTTCCTTCTTCACATCTGATCACGACCACGAGACCTATAGGACAGCACACTTTGTCTTATGCCTGCACAACCCTGAGCACCGCACACAGTGTTTTGCATTTATATGAACATAATAATTAGGTGTGAAATGAATTAAGTTTGGAAAACACTGCCCACTACTTCTCTCTCTTGGAGAACCCTAATTTGCATGAGCATATTAATGTTTCTGAGAAGTCCCACAGTAAAAAAGAAGCCTATGTGACTTTCACTTACTATTTCTTTTTTTTTTTTTCAAAGAATCAGGTTTTCCACAAATCACAGTGAGAATTTTTTTTTTAGATTTTATCTATTTATTTGAGAGAGAGAGACAGAGAGAGAGCATGAGAAGCGGAGGGTCAGAGGGAGAAGCAGACTCCCTGCTGAGCAAGGAGCCCAATGTGGGGCTCGATCCCAGGCCTCCAGGACCATGACCTGAGCCAAAGGCAGTCACTCAAGCACTGAGCCACCCAGGCGTCCCTCACTTATATTTCTAGCCTTTGTTGAACACAAGACACCAGCTTTGCATTATCCTATTAATGCCCACTTTCAGAAATGCTACCTCGGAGCGGCGGGGGTTTGTAACTTACATCGTTGAGAACTTCCTCGTGGCAAACACCGGGCTGGGCTTCCTGTGCTCACTATCTCCATGACAACCCCAGAGGCCAGGCATCGTTACCCTGGCTTCAAACATGAAGATGCTGAGGGCTGCCAGGTTGAAGTGGCCCCCATGTAATGTGGGTAGCATGTGGTGAAGCTGGACGGCTCTCCATGGCCACTCCCTGTGGGCATTGCTCTTGGCCCCTCGGTTGGGTGAACCCAATGGAAAATCCCAACCCAATGCAGAGCCTGACTTCCCACATCAGGCTCTGCCTGCCTGGGAGTAGAGTGAGTTGAGGGACCGCTGAGATTAGGACTTTTGGAGAAGGTGAGACCTCTGCTTCCCTTTGCGTGTCTGTACCTTGTGATGCTCCCAACTCATGGCCATGGGGCGGATTTCCCAGCATGTTTCTAAAGCCACAAAACTGCACTTTATGAAACTCTTGGCCGAACAGACAGGAAAGAGGTCAAGACTTAGAAAGTTCCCAACCTACCCAAGGGGATAATTTACGAGACCAGCAGATTAACCCCAGGAGTCTCCATCGGGCCACTAATTAGGAAGCATTCCAGAAGCATCTGTCTCCTTTGGGCTTCAATCCTTCCACTGCAGCAACTATGGCTCACATCTGCCCCTCCCCGATTTTATCCAGAAGGGGGAGACAGGCTCAGCACGATGCCCGCTGTCCACAGGTACCATTTCCCAGGGGAAATGCCCCTGGTGGCACAAATGAGATTTCTCACCAGACGTGTGAATTCGCTGAGGGTGACAACTGTCTTTTTCTTCCCGTTTTCTAACCTGCTCATCTGTACCAGTGGTGAATCAGTTCTCAGATTTTACTGTCGTATGGGTCCCCTTGAGTCTGAGATGATGGACAAGAAGCACAAATGTCAAGTCCTTCAAGAGCCATGGTGAACCCCGTAGAGACCCTAACACCCTCCCTTGCTTGCTCCGAGGAACTGAGAAGGCCCCTCAGGCCTGGGTCACCAGCATGGGTGACATTTGCTGTGCGGGCTGGCCTCTATTCGCTAGGCTCCAGTAACTCCTGCCCACCCCTCCCAATTTATAAAAACCAGAACTATCTTCCAGATATCGCCAAATGTCTTCTGGGTGATAGAATCGCTCCCAGCTGAGAACCGCTGATCTAGATCACTGAACATTCTGAACTATGGGATGTTTTCAAAGAAATGGAGATCGATTAGTCAAATAATGTACCAAGCCACCAAAATGAAGTGTTTCCCTTGGGTGCCCATGTTGATAAAAAAATATTCATTTCTTTAATCAGCAAGTAACTTAGAGTATGAAGCATCCCACCGGTCCCGGCCCCCGTGAGGTCCCTGCCTTAGAGTCTGGTAGAAAACCAGCTAAGATAAGTGGGTAATTGGCAAATCAATTGTAGGTGAAATAAAAGGAGTGTCCCTCAGTCCCTGAGAAGAGGCTGCCAGCTTCAGGGGTCTGAACCCCTCTCTGCGTTTGCCATAGCTTCTACCTACGTCCATTATCATACATTTCAGATCGGAAGCGTACATACAAATAAATCTTTCCGTCAGGGTGAGGTTCCCGGCAGAACAAGCTGGGAATGGCATCTGAGCAGCTGGGGAGTCATCTCATGCCCAGCGCGGCCTGGTAAGGGACCCCTGTGGGAGATTCAGATGGGGAAGCAAGAGCCTCACCCAAGTGCTCTGAGGTCTAACGTTAACATGGTGGAAGGGCCAGCATTTCCAATGTCAACATTTCTGCCCCCTCCGTGCGTGGCTAACAAGGTGATATGTCCTACTTCTGAAAACATACATCAAAAGAAGTTCAACCGACAGCTTGCCTATTAGGGCAGGGC
>CM053606.1:2612650-2627834 GCA_028646535.1 Procyon lotor
ATGATGGTGATGGTGGTGATGATGGTGATAATGATGATGGTGATGGTGGTGATGATGGTGATGGTGGTGATGGTGGTGCTGGTGCTGTTGGTAGGTGATGAGGCTCATGGTGATGGTGGTGGTGATGATGATGATGGTGATGATGATAGTGACTGTTTTCCTCGTGATTATTTGCTACCACTAGCATGCTGCTACATTTCCTGCTCCATTGTGGGGTCAGTTGATGAGGTCATTTGATGAGATCATTTGATGACGTTCCATATCCTCATCCCTGAGCTTGGGATTCTTTGTGGAGGTATGGGTGGCACTAGCTAGGAACTTCCTGGGATGGAAAATCACCTGGCTCAGGTTCCCCGAGGCATTGAGCTCCAGCCTCACATGGTGCTGGCAGAGGGCGAGTGTCAGATGGGGCAGAAGTTCACTTGAGGTCGAGAGAGGAGGGCTCCCCACGGCGAAGCACCACCGTCCTGTGACAGCTCTCTTCCTGGTCATGTTCTGAGTCTGGAATCACAGAGTCTCTTGGGAGAAAAACACAAAGTCATTTCCTGGGCTTTAATCTTGAAACTCGTAAAGGGAGCTGTGGGGAATTCAAGGCAGCTGGTTTTGGTTATTGCGTTTGCCCGCTGCGGATCTCCTAGGCTGTGGGTGCATACAGCTAGTGCTCAGTAAAGATTTCTGGGACCTGATGTTCTTAGACCTTCCCTCCGGCCCCTGGCCCCTGAGATTCTCTCAGATGCATCTGATGCTTTCCCCAGCTGTCCGTGCTCCTGGCTTTCAAAGGTACGCTGCTGCGGAGGGGCTGGTCATTCACGGTGTGTCCCCATCTGGGTCCATCATGTATGCGTGACACCCAGCAGCTCAAGGAGGAGCTGGCTCAGATGTCATCCCCATCCTGCCTGGTGATTTTTACATTGGGATGCACTCATGCATTTCCAGGGATGGTTTCCAAGTTGCTTTGTCCTTGTCACCAGGGGGCCTTCAGTGTCCTTTCGTTATGTCCCACTGCAAGCAGGAGGGACAGGCTTGCGTCCTCTCCTCTCACACCAGTGGTCAGCTGACCTCAGCAGCAGAGCAACCTCGGGAGCAAGTCTCATGTGGGGAAATATTTTCAAAATGCTGGGATAGATAGAGGCGGAAGGGACTTAGAAACAGCTGTGACAGGGAGAGACGTGCTCTTCTCCTCTTTAAAGCTTGATGGCGGCTTAAATGCTGAGCCCCTTTTAATTAACTTGCTGGGTGTTTGCTACCAGGGAAGTGAATCCGTCCTTAATTTAAAGATATTTGAAGCAAATGACTCATGAACTTCAAAAGTTTTGAGTGGCTTAACTGGGATAAGAGCATCCACGAACAAATGAGCGTCTGGAGCTCACTAAACATCCTACCCTTGTGGCCGGCAAGGCTGGGCTTTAGGGTCTTAACCAGGACTTCGGAGTGGGTGCTCCTGGATTCGCGTGGTGACACACTGTGGCTCGGGTGGGATGGCGTGCGTCTGCCCCCTGCACCCACCTAGCCTCCCAGGGTGCCCCTCTGCTTTTGCTGAGCAAGGCTGCATTCACATCAAATGGATAACCAAGCTCCGACTCGCTAGAGCGGGCCTCGAGGTCTTCTGGAGATGGCTCCATCACCGGCTTACCTTTATTTCCCTTTCACGTGTTCCTTGCCTCAGTTTTTTGCATCTAGCACGTCTTATGCTTCTTTATTTCCACCAGAACTGCCTCCTCCCCCTGAGAGCAAGTCAGGGGTCGGGAAGGTTCCTCAGTTCTTGCAGGATCGCGGTGCCTGTCCTAACGCCCTTTCCCTGTTTCCCTTTTTGCCCAAACCCTCAGGGGCTGCAGGAAGGGACCTGAACTGACACCGGTCTCCTCTAAGGGCGCTGGGCGGGGGTGCTGGCGATGCAGGTGTCGGGGGAGGGGCTACAGGTGACCCCCCACCCCACAGAAGGTGCCTTCCTGACATCTGTTGCTTCACGAAACGGGGGATGGATAACAGACCCGTTTGATATACGGTGGATTGAATCTATGGTTTCCAATCTTTCACAGGGGAAAGATTCTGAGCGTAGAGATTAAATATTAGACAGAATATTATTTTTAGAATTATTTGACGACGTGAAGAGGACTGGTTTCGGCATTTCTAGCATCTGATCTGTCGTGCCGGCAACTGTCAGCTCCGTGCTTGGTTGATAGGAAATCCCCGGCTGCGGGGTGGGGGAGGCGCGGAGGGACACCAGCCCGGGGACCCGGCTGTCTTTTCAAGGAGTTTAAAATCTATTTGGGAAAGTCAGACAGGTAAGGACACAAGCCGTCACAAGAGAGAAGTGACAGTTAAGGACGGGAGCGGAAATGTCAGAAAGCCCCAGTTTGGGGAGCTGCACAGGGATTCTGAAAACCCAGTAAAGGGGGGAGGGGCCAGTCCAGGGGGAAAGGGCCCTGCCAGACTTCCCAGAGAGCAAAGGAGGCTTGTCCTGACCCATGGGGAGGGCCGAGTGCACCAAGCGCTCTGGGGACCAGAAGCCCGGAGGCCTGCCCGGTGGAGGGCATTGGAGCAGGTGGCCTGGGATGCCGTCTCCTCACATCTAGAAAGATACTGGAGGGAAACACCCTTGAGGCCCCTGAAGGTCATAAGAGGGTTCGAGGTTGTGTGTTCCTTCTGCCCACAGCCAGGAAAATGGTCTGCCCTGCCCTTCCGTCATCAGTGGAGGGAGAAGGCTGGCGGGCTCCGGCCCTCCCCTCCCAGCATCACTCGGGCCGTGAGTGCAGAGACCCCCAGGCACAGCGAGCTCTGGGGTCAGTGGGGCAGGCAGCTGTGGCCGGGATTTCTGAGCTGCCAGGTGCGGGGCCGGCGTGACCTTCCCACCCACCCCCACCCAGGAGCGGCCCGGCATAGTGGGCGTCCGATGGGAAAAGGCCCCGCATACTTGCACCTGCTGGGAGAGGCCTTGCCCTCAGCCCGGGTGGGATCCACCCCTGGGGTGGCCACCGGAGGCTCAGCCAAGATCAGAGGCACACGGGTGGCGGTGGTGCCGCATGATGAAACGGAAAGACAAGGCCTCCGGTCTTGGCTTCCCAGGTGGTTCCGTGAATCTCCGCCCTGGAGTCTGTTGCTTGGAGGGGATGATCAGCAATACCCGAGGAGGAGGCTTCTCTTCCAGAACTTTCCGTCAGCAGCAGGGATGTCCCCTGGGTCTCGGGAGCAGAGGCAGAAGGGCCTGCTGAGCTGACCGGGGATGGGGCAGGACGTGGGGGCGGTGAAGCAGGTGCTGCTGGGGGAGCCCCTGCCCTGACCCAGGCGTGACCCAGCCCTGGCCAGTGGCGTGCCCCTGCTGTGCCCCGTGACCTCAGGGAGTGCCGGCTGCTTTGACAGCAGACTGGGAAGTCATTTCCATCTCACGGGGTGGTTCTGAGACGTGGCTGAGCTCACCCGCGTGGAAAGCTGGGCACACCCGGCGAGTGTCGGGGGCCCCGGGCACGTGCAGGTCCCCTCGCTCTGTGGTGCCTTGGGGAGGGAAGGGCACTCATGCTGGGAAGCGGGACCCCTGTGTCCTTCAGCCTCCCCGAGGGGGCCGAGGTGAGCACGTGCAGGTGCCTGACCTTTCTCTGTCCCGGAAGGGTTCGGGCCGTCAGACCCATCCAGGAAACCTTCTGCAGAAGCCCCAAAGCTCGCCAGGTCAGCAGCCCCCACGTGTCGTCCGTGGGAGCGCCGTGTCCCGGGGCTGGCAGGGGAGGGCTGTCCGGAGCACCGGTCAGTGGCTGGCTTCTCTGCAGGCTGTCCCTTCAAGTGGCCTGTGGCCAAACTGGAGCTTCCTTCTTCGTTTTCTCAAAACTGCCCTCGGAAGGCAGCGGGGCTGAGGTTCAGGGAGGCTCAGCCTCTTGGGAGTCAGGGCATTGGGCCAGGGCCCCTTGTGTGATGCCGAGGGTCCCTCCTCCCCACACATCCCGGCTGCCTGAAGCGTCAGGGCATCCCGAGTGGGACCTAAATCCAAGAGGAAGCTAAATGCCTTATTCCCTCGGAAGTTCCTGGCCCAGATGTGAGGTCCAGTGACAAAGGAACCTTCTAGAAGCTCCGTGGGGGCCTCTCCATCAGCAGAGCTCATGGCAGGTGGGTGCAAGTGTTGGATGCCCCACCGTGTGGTTTCCTGGAGCCAGAGGCAGAGGCACACCTGGGTCCCTGTCCCCGTTCCCGCCTCTGCCGGAAGGAGGGAGTCCGAGTCGTGTATGGGGTTGGGCAGGCAGGAAGGCCAGCCGTCTCCGGCCAGCCCCCCGCCATCCCCTTCTACTGACGCTGAGAGCCTATTTTTGGAGAAACTATAACCATCGCCCAGACTGGTCTAATGCCCTCGGTGCAATGGAGAGGAAACGTGACGTGAAGTGACACGTCTGTCCTGTGCACGCCGTCACCGGAAGGCACGGTGAGGTGGTCAGAGGCTCACCCCCGCCCCTG
The DNA here is from genome assembly GCA_028646535.1 of Procyon lotor. Taxonomy (NCBI): domain Eukaryota; kingdom Metazoa; phylum Chordata; class Mammalia; order Carnivora; family Procyonidae; genus Procyon; species Procyon lotor. The sequence continues at coordinate 2,617,088 of CM053606.1, forward strand.
TGTGGCATCATCGGGAACCCGAAGGCAACCCGAGTGAAGACAGGTGTGCCGTCTGAGCGTAGGGGGCAGGTGACTTTCAGAAAACGGTGAACAGCTCCCGGCAACATTTGGGACCAAAATAATCCAGCCTTCTTTCGATCTACACGGTGGTTGTGTTCTTGGAAACTTTGGTGCTTATTAAAACCATGCAAAAAATACTCTGGGTCTGTGCGTGCAACAGAAGGAGGCTCTCTGGGCTCGGAGCATTTATAGCAGGAGCGAGCAGAAGGATGCCGGGAGTCACGCCGAACGGAGGGCCAGCCGTGGGTGAGCACGTCTGTCCTGGGCACCGTGGGGCAGGGAGCGTCCTCTCCCCACGCAAACGTCCGTCACTGTGACAACCCAGAACGTCCCCCGCGTTCTAGCTGCCCCCGCCCCCCGAGAAGCCCCGTCCTCACCCCAGAAGTCCCAGAGGCAGCCTCCCAACCCGACGTCTGCAAAGCGCCTTCTTCTAAATAAGGTCCCATTCACAAGGCCTGGGAGCTGGGACGAGGGCACATCGGTTCCCTGGGGCTGCCATTCAGTCCGGGAGGGGTGGGAAGGGGGATCAGCAGCGCCTGCAGATTTTCTCCAAGAGCTGGGACAATCGTGGACCCTTCACCTGCCCCGTCCTGCTGGAGAAGAGGCCGGGCCTGGGGAGGGCATCGGCCCAACCCTCATGCCCACGTGCCCTCACGGGCGCCGGGAGCCACAGGGGCTGGGTGTTTCCCCCAAGTGCAGACAGGAGGTGTGGAAAGGTGCTCCCCCCCCAGACATGCGAGCCAGCCCTGTCCCCGCAAGCTCTGGCAATGTCCCAGGGCTCACCGAAGGTCCCTCATCTGGGGAGGGGAGCTCGGCACCCTCACCGGGTCGTGTTGGGGGCCAGTGGTTTGGAAGAATACTTCCCAACACCGGGCTGCACCCACTCCCGCACCCCTCCCCCGGGGCAGCCAGAGGTCGTGGATGCACTGAGCCTGGCCGGGCTGTCCTCGGCCACCCGTCTGCCCCTTCCCAGGGGCAGCGGAGGCGTCTCCTCCTCCAGAGCCTCCGCTGACGCCATAGGGATGGCACCCACCGCCATCTCCAACCCGAACCAGGACCGGCCCGGCTCCTGGCAGACTCGCGGACCCAGACTTGGGTGGCCACGGTGGGACACGGGTGGCCGGTCAGGGTCTACGGGCCCCTAGACGCAGGCCTGGCGCTGCCCCTGGAGCTCGGGTCAGCAGTCGGTCAGCCGCCTGCTCCCAGCAGGACCGGGCAGGGCCTTGCAGCTGGCAGAAACCGCAGATGGGGAGCCACGCGGTGCGGGGGTCAGGCCACCTCGGGCAGTCGCCCCACTCGGCCCTGCCGCTGTCCCAGACGTCTACGGGGTGGGCAAGGGCAGGACGGCAGAAGGTCTCGCATTTCGCAGGAAGGTCCGTGCCCCATCATTCCGGCCACACCCCAGCCCTCGAGTCTCCGACTGCAGTTTGTCTTTCCGGGGCCGATGGTCACTGTCGGGGACGCTAAGCCCCCCGTGTCTGCCCCGAGGAGGAGAGGCTCCTCTCTGGCTCCTGTGTTGAGAAGTGGGCAGCGGGAGGGACGGCAGGAGGGGGCGTCCTTGGATCTGGCCCGAGCATGCGGGAGGCCTCTTCCTGGCCAGGCTCACGCTCTCCCCTCAGCTGGAGCGGCCACCCCGCCCTCCTCCTGAGGCCGCACCGCCAGGCCCCTTGGATTCTTCCTCCCCGTGTCCCGTGTCGTGGCGTTTACCGTGACTCCTGTCATTTTATGGCCGCTTGCCCGGACGTCTGTCCCCCACCTCCCGCCACCTGGGACCAATAGCGCCACGTACCCCCTGGTGCTCAGCACTTTCCCTGGGTGACCCCGCAGCCCGGGAGCTCCCTGAGGGGCAGAAACAGCCCTCCTGCGCCCAGGGCCCACCCCCCCAGCGCCCCCGGCTCCTGGCACAGCGTCTGGCCCACAGCTAGCTCGCGCTGCTTTCCTGAGCCGCGTACAAATGCGACTTCTGGGCAAATGCGTTCGTCAGGGTGAGACGCCGGCAGGCCTTTGATGTTTCGTGAGATGGGGAGAGGACATGAAGGGGACAGACGGGGTAATAACGCACCGCAGCCCAGGCTGAGAGAAGGTGCCGCTGTCCTGTGTGGACCCCCCGTGCCCCGGTGTCGGGGTACATGCACACCAGGGCTGCGTGTGCACGGCCTCCCGGGGCTCGCCCGCCCACGTCCGCCACCACACACGTGTGCAAACGTGGGGAGCAGTCCCGGCGCCTCCAGACTGAGCAAGGAAGCCATGTCTTGGAGAAGAGAATGAAGTTCCTGTCTGCCGTACCCACACGCTCGGGGCGGCAGGGAAGCTGGGGGCCATTCCGCGGGGCCCAGGCTAACCGGTCCCCTGCAGCTGGGGTGCGGACGGCAGTGGGGAGTCCCACTCAGGCATGAGGTCCTCCTTGGCAGGTCCCGGTGACCAGATGGGCCACCAGCAGGCAGCGAGGAGGGACGTCTTTTCCATGGCATGGCCGCACAGTGAGAGGAGGCCCTGGTGGAGGACACACGTCCCGTCTGCTCAGGGCCGCACCCCTATGACCCTGGCTTCCTCCTTGAAGAGGGCGTATCGGGTCCTGCAGGGACACAGTCCTGGGTGGAGAGAAGACGCACTCCGGTGTGTGGGGGGATGAAGAGAAGCGGGGGGCAGGCCGTGGAGCCCCGTAGCAGACGCTGAGGATGACTTGCTGAGTGTGTGTGTCTTTGGGGTCCCAGTGTCGGGAGCTCACAGTGCTCAGGGCTGCACATCCCTATTCAGGGCTCTGCCATCCCTGTTCGGCCGCGGAGACCTTGGCAGTCGGGGAAGGGTCTCCCCGGGAGCCAGGAGGGGCGGCGGTCTCTTCCCGGAGCGGGCTGGGGCTGGCCAGTGCGGCAGGCGCTGGCCGGGGTGGCACGTTGGGAGCCACAAGGGTTCCCGGGGGACCGTCTGGGCGGGAGGAAGAGGTCAGATCCCGTGTTTCCAAAGGTGGGTTTCAAAGCCTCGGTCAGTCAACACTGCTTGACTTAAGTGTGGGTGAGAGCACTTGGGCGAGAGGTGGGCACCGTGCCCTGAGCTGAAGCCTGGGGGCCAGCGGGGCTGGGCCTGTCCCCCCACCCCCGGCATCTTCGTCTCCGCCTCCTCGGGGGGCCGGGGCGGGGCAGACTCCCCGCAGAGGGCCCCCCGGCGGCCCTGGCCCCAGAGCTGTCTGCACAGCATGGCCTGGGACCACGGGCTGCTCCACGCCAAGCCCGTGCTCAGACCTGGGGTCCACGCGGCTCCTGAGTCACCAGCAGCCCTGCTGGCATGGGAATGCTCGTGACAGCCCCGCTCTGTCCCACCGAGAGCCGGCCAGCCCCACATCCTGCCCTCGGTGTTCCCAGGGCTCCTGCGTGCGTCACCCCTGCCGCCCTCCCTCCGTGGCTGAGAGAATTCGTGGTTCCCTTAGTTACTATCTCTGGCACAGCGGCACGGAGCAGGGACTCTGGCCACTCCCCGCCCTCGCCTGTCGGCCCCCGCCCCCCACCTCCTGGTCGGTGCCTCTGTGGGGTCTCCGCACCTGGAGGACGGACAGGGCCCGTGACTTGTGTCCAACCAGTAGAAAGTGGACAGGTGACATTGTCCTCTGGTCACCTCCCATCATACGGGATCCACGCGGCCAGCAGACTCCCGAGGGACACTCCCATGCCGGCCAGGACAAAGCCGCTGCCTGTGTGCTGGGACAGCCTTGGAGAGGCCCACAGGCCAGGGGACTTCGGGCAGCCTCCGGGAGCTGGGGATGGTCCCCAGCAGAACCAAGGCCTGAAGAAACCAAGCCTGGAATGAGCTTGCAGATGGGCCCCTCCCTGCCTCCCCTCCCGCCCTCACAGCCCAGCCACCGAGATGCCAGGAGCCTCAGACGGTGGAGGTCTCCAGCGCCCAGGGTCTCTGAGACCCAGAGCAGAGGACCCAGCGAAGCCGCCGTGACCCACTGGTGACCCACAGAAACTGACCGCATCAGGAGTTAGATCCTCTGAGTTTGTGGTTGTTGGTCAGTCAGGGTGGATGAGCCTACGGCCTGGATCGTGGGGAGCGCCAGCAAACAGGCGCGAACAGGTGCGTGGTTGGTCACGGATGGTGGGTCCAGGTGGGCCGTCAGGGCCCTGCTGTCCTTCACTGGCCAGCGTGGACAGGAGCTCCAGCTGCCGGAAGCTTCCACGTTGGGTGCAGAAGGCAGAGCCGGGGAGCCCAGGACCTGCTCCTCGGACCCAGCTCTGTCGTCGGTCCCCGTGGGAGCCAACCTTGCTGGGCGTGTCACCAGACGTGTGGGCTCTCGGGCTGGCCCTTCAGCCCCGGCCGCAGACCCTCGTGCATCTTCCCGTAGCTCCAACGTGTGCAGAACCCTCCTCGCTCTTCGCCGAGCCTGGGCTGTGTCCTGGGAAAGATCATTGAAATGCATTCTGCGTCCGTCCCAGAGACGGATCATTGATTAACAAACTCAGCCGTCTGAACTTCCCACCCCTACGGAGCCCCTGCCGTGAGTGAAGAAGCCAGCAGCCCGGCCCCCTGCCTGGATACTGGCAGGCGCCCCCTCGGCTTGTGGTGGGAAGGCAGGTGAGAGCGGGAGTGACCCTGGACAGGACACGTGTCCCCACAGGTGTCGCTTCACTAACCTGGACGCCGCGCCGGCCCAGCCACAGGGTCCACGGGGGGAGCACCCGGGGCACACCCGCCCCTCGCGGACAGCGGCGTCTTTTGTCCCCCTCGGGATGACCTCCCCCCCCCAGGCTCACGCCTGTGCGCCGAGGCCCAGATGGTGCCCCCGAGCGTCAGCTGGAGGCAAACAAGAGGTCCGTGCAAGGGTGGAGAGGGAGTCTGTCTGTGCAGGGACCTCCCTGCGAGTCTCCCTCGGAGTCTCCCTGCGGCTGAACGACAGACATTTATTGTCCCCGTTCTGGGGCCTGGAGGTCCAAGAGCAGCTCCTTCTGAGGAAGAGGCCGAATCCGCTCCCGGTGTCCCCTCCTGTGGCCTTGGGGTTCCCGGGCTTGTGGATGGCCGGCCCCGCCCTGTGTCCCCACGTGGTGCTTCCTGTGTGGTGTCTTTGTCCAAGTTTCCCCTTTTCATACAGACGTTGGTCACCTTCGGTCGGTGTCTGCCCTGATGACCTCATTTAAACTTAGTGACCCCTGTTAAGACCCCCTTCCCAAGGCAAGTCCCATTCTGAGGTCGGAGGGGGGCTCGGGATTCAACGTAGCTCTTGAGTGGGGCACAGTTCAACTACGAACAGGTGTCATCGGGCTGAGGGCCCCCCCAAATACCCCGGGGGCCTCACTTACATCTGCAGAGGCCCCGTTTCCAAATACTGTCTCATTCACAGCACCTGGGTGGCAGGATGTTAGCAGCTCTTGGGGGGGACAAAGTGCAACCCTGGGAGTACCCCTCACTTTCTGCACCCCATTGCCAACGAAACACAGCTCTCCCGTCTCGTCTCTGAGCAAAGACATTGTGTCCGCAGGCCATGCCTGCCGGTGGGCCCCAACGGAGCAAAGCCTGAGCCTGGGCAGGGAGGGGCTCTTCTCCCCCACGAGGAGTTTCTGGAGTTTTCCCCGACCCCACGTGGGTCATTTAAGGTCTTATCCGAGGAGGAGATCGGGTAGAGGGGAGGCAAGCCCACTGCTGTGTCTGTGGCAGAGGTTTCTTGTAAAGTTTGATGTTATTGTTAACTTTGGCTTCGGGGGAAAAATAGCTGTTCCAGAAGCTAGACTAATCGGCGGCACACCAGGCCGGGCGCCCGGAGACGACGACGAGGAGGAGGCGGGCGGCGGGGAAGCACTTACCTCCCTCTTGATCTTGTCTCATTTTACAAGCAAAGCAAAAACACAAGCCTCTGCTTCTCCTGCTGGATTTGTCGCCCGTGCGGATCGATTCCTGGAAGGCCGGCCGTCTTTCCCGCTCACCCAGACCTTGGGAACGTTGCAGGCCCTCCGCGCTCTGCTGCTGGAGGTGGCACCACAGAACCCAAGGCCTTCCTTCCAGGCCAGAGTTGAGGGGAGACACCTCTCTCCCGGGGGGAGAGCACCCAGCTGTGAGCCTGCAGCTGCTGGGCCAGGACAGTCCCATTTCTCGGGGAGACAGGTGTTTCTTGCACACCTGTCAGGTACAGCGGGAGTTGGGCACCAAGAGGTGCTCAAGGAGGAACAAATCTTGAGCAACTCTTGACACTCATCCCAACACCCTTCTGTATTCGGTGCTCAAGGAGCTGGATCAAACCTTGCCTGCATCCCTAATTCCTCCCTAAGCAGAAACCACATCGCTTCTTCCCTGAATATCTTCTCTTGGTCCCACTCAGATTCAACTCCCAAATTAAAAGGCGATTGGGTTTGCAAAAGCTTTTACCGCAAGAACATTTTATTGCTTGCCTGTATTTTTTTTTTTTTTTAAGTAACTGAAGGGCTGCCGTGCTTAGACTCTGCCCAGACGCCGCTATCTCTGAGCCGTGCTACAATCCCTCTTTGCATTTTTAAGTGCCGCCAGAGTGAAGAAAGAGGAGATCAAAGCATCCCATTGTTCATGTTAAACAGATACAATATTATTTGTTAAATATACTTCCATAAAATGGCGGGGTGGGCAGAGCAAAGGAAAGAAAACTGTAGAAAGAGGTTGGCAGGCAGGGGCCGTGGGGCTGGGGCGAGTCAGCCTGCGGGGAAGGTGCCCATCTGGTCGGCTGTCAATAAGTCAGGCTGGAGGGGACAGCCCGAGAAGGAGAAAGAAGCAGGTGCCCCGGGGAGGCCCGGGCAGAGAGGCCCCATTCTGACTTGGGGTGCTGTTTGCACAGGGCCCCAGGAGGGCAAACACCTCTGGGACAAAGGCGGAGACCCTCACATGGTGGCCTCTTAGCCCGATGGTTTCTAGACAGAAAGTCACACCAGGCTCCTGGCAGGGTGCCCTCGTCACCCTTTGTCCCCAGTTTCATCTGTCCGGGGCAGTGGGGGCCCATCCCCAGCAGCTCTCCACCCCCAGCACCTCCCTAGAGACCAGGGCCCCTCCCCCCCGAGTCTCACTGTGACAGTGACAGACGGTGACTCTGGGCAGGGGCCCAGAGCCAACCTTAAATATTCTTTTTTTTTATATATATATATTTTATTTATTTATTTGAGAGAGAGAGAAAGTGAGAGAGAACATGAGAGGGGAGAAAATCAGAGGGAGAAGCAGACTCCCCATGGAGCTGGGAGCCCGATGTGGGACTCGATCCCAGGACCCTGGGATCATGACCTGAGCCGAAGGCAGTTGCTTAACCAACTGAGCCACCCAGGTGCCCCCAGAGCCAACTTTAGAATGGCAGCAGCGTGTCCCTTTGGGGAGAGGCTCCACCAGGACGGGGGTGAGTATAAGCGTGCTTTCCCCCCCAGGGCCAGCGAGCCTCTGAGGGTCCAGGGACAAGCCTTCTGCCACCCCCTGCTCGGAGAGCCCCTAACACGCAGGGAGGGGGTCAGTAGCTGCCTTGTCCACAGAGCGAGCCTGCGGAGGCTCGGGGTGGTGGTAGGACCCCGGGGGTCTGAGCGTACCGAGAAAATCATGCAGGACTGAGAGCAGCACATGATGCCAGAGACAAGGGTGCCCACCCCGGCCTGCGGTTCTGCCCCGTCTGGGCCTCCTCGGCCTCTGGAGAGACTGGGGCGAGCCTCTGTCGCGTCTGTAATGTGGGCTGACCCTCGGCACCCAGATCATGGGGCTCGAATCTGACCTGGGTCCCTCCCTGCACCCCCCCACCCCCCTGCTCCAGATTCTCACAGACGGGCCAAACTAGGGTTCTGGACCCCTGTCTGCCCAGCAGGCCACCCCACCGCAGAGCGTGTCAGCATGGGGGACAGTTGAAAAGCCTTTAAGACTCATACTTTCACCTTGGGAATCTTGTTGGGATTTCCCGGCCCCCTCCCCAGTCTTTTCTCTCTGTTCCCATTGGGGCCGGGAGGCAACAGGGGCCCCCGTCCCCGCGCCCCCCCCCTTCCGGGCCTGGCTCAGAGTTTCAGTGGATTTACTGTTTATAGGAACAGTCCACTCTCCCTGCGCTGCCCTGAAGCTCGGATCACATGAGGGAAATGTGGGTCTGCACTTGCCCCAGGCCCCACCTGCCCTGAGAGGCCTCATCTCCAAACCCCGGGTCTGAAGCAGGTTCCACAGGCCAGAGAAGCTGCCAGGACAGTCCCGTGGGCTCGGTCGTCTGTCCCATCCTCCGCTCACCCAGCCAAGGCCTCACCCGGACGCATCCCGTGGAGGCTGGATGCAGCCGACCTGCGACCTTACCCCCTCCCAGAGCCCCTCTGACGCCGCTTGCGGGGATCGGACCCTGCTCCCTAGCAGGGGAAATCCCAGCGAGCACTCGCGGGGGAGGGTCTGGGGCGCCCTGACCCACCACGGCCGGCCCAAGGCGCGCCCGCCCCGCTCGGCGGCAGGGGCAGGAGGAGGCCACTGTGCCTTGTGCTCTTTCCCAGAGCCCAGAGAAGACTCTGGCATTCTGATCTGCCCACACGCCGGCGTCTGTGTCAGAACCAGAAATAGAGCACGGAAGATTCTCGCTCTGATTTCTGTGCTCATAATTCTAGGGCAAGATGCCCTTACGGAATGTGGATCAGAGATCCGGCGGGGGGTGGGGGGGAGAGCGGGAGCGGTTCACGCGAGGCCTGCGCGGCAGGAGCAGGCCCGGGCTGCGCTCCAGTTAGCCGTGTCCGTGGGCGCCCCCGGCCCGAACCGGGGCTCTGCTCTGCCCCAGAGAGACGGGAGTGATCAGCAGAAGTCGCCTTTGGTCATGACAATCCAAGTACGACCCACAGAGCTCCGGAGCCCGAGACCTGTTCTGGGTGGAGGGAAAAGGCAGCTGCTCGGAGGCCGCGTTCTTAGAAGAAAGGAGCACTGGTCCCAGGAGGCCTGGGGAATGCAGGGCGGTCCGGCCTGTGACTCCTGTGACTCTTGCCTGCCTACCGACGGTCCCCCCTCGGGCAGGCGGTGCACACCCACGAGCCCAGTTCTAAGTGCTTCAGGGGCGCGTGCAACGCTTCTGGGGGGTAATGTCCTGTTCAGCACTGGCAGAAACAGAAGCACAGAGAGGTTAAGCGACGTGCCCAAGGTCACACAGCCTGTAAAGGGTGGGGTTGTGATTTGACCCAGGCTTCGCGGACGTGACTGTAACGGATTTCACTGCCCTAGGCCTTATCTCATTCGGTCCTGGCCATGGCTCCTTGGGGGGTCTAGTATATTTATTTTTAATTTTTTTAAGTTACTTTACAGATAAGGAAGTAGGGAACAAAAGAGATTAAGGTATCTGAGCACCTTTGATGGGGCAGATGCGGAGGGGGCACTGGGGGCAGCCTGGCCCCCCAGGCCCGGCATTCCCAGCGCCCTGAAGCCTGGAGCGTACCCTCCCCTGGGGACCCTGGGCCCCCACTCCCTTCCACACCCGTCCAGTCTCCCTCACTCCCACTTGTAGCTTCTGCTACTCCCCCAGGGGACACCTGCCCCGGGGACCCGGGGACCCTGCTTAAAGCATCTGATGCAAGGGGGGGCAGGAGGTGTGTGAGAAGGCAGGAAATCCGCCTGCCCCCTGACATCACGGCACCCCCAATGTCAGTTTGGGAAACACCATCTCTTCCCAGCAGCCTGGGACCCAGTGGGACCCCTGATGTCAGCTTGCATTGGGGACCTCGCCACATGCGATCTCTGACCACGTTCGACTTGGGGGAGTGAGCCCCATGGGTGACGCTGGGTGCTGTGTGCAAGCCGACTTCGTGGGTGTTGTCAGAAGGAAAAAGAAGGCAGCCTCGAAGAGAGCCCTGGTGGCAGCCGGGCAACGTTGTCCCCCCTTCTGTGCAGAGTTCCCAAGGCCCGGGGCTGTCCTCTACCTTCAGGGCTGGGACGGCCTTCACACTGGCCTCCCGGGACAGGACCCTCCTTGTCCTCGGCTCTGCAGTCGGCCCTGCCCCTTCCTGCAGCCTGGCCTCCCCCTGCCCTGCTCCAGAGCCCCTGACCACAGACAGCCCCCTCCCCCGCCCCCGTGCCAGGCATTCCCAAGTCCGTTCTGGGCTGGTTGGTTTGTTGGCCCCGTCAGGCAATGCAGCCATCCTGGGAAGGACGGGAGGAGCCTGCCAGACCCGAGCTGACGCGCGTGCATTGGGTAAATAGGGATTATTGCCCATTTTTGCACGGTTGGAAGGAAACAGGGTTATTCTAAGTTGTTTCTTGAGCAGAGCTTGTCCCTCTCCTGCCTGTGTTTACTGCTGGAGTGGGGGAGGGAGCACACGTGAGACTGGGGGGTTCTCGTTGGAGCCCAGGCCTGGCGGGGGGGGCTTGAAGGCAGAGCCCCAGGGTGGGCCGTGGGGAGCTCAGCTGCCCCTTGCCTCTGGCGGAGCACCCAGGCCGGGCCCGCCTCCCCTCCGGTCAGCTCCTCGTGTCTCCTACAGAAATCGAGGCGTGTGGATCCCCGGGCCGCGGTGGGGTGGCGGGGCTGGATGCGCTCTCTCCTCTTCACCCTGACCGTCACGAGATCCACGGGGATATGGCCGTGGTGGGGAGTCAGGGCTAGGTGCTGGGGCCCGTGCCCATGGGCTTGGGTGTACCTGGGGAGACCCCACCTGCCTGGTTGTGCCCAGGGGCCCAGGGGGGAGCCTAGCTGGGAACTCGAGAGTCAGGTGCCGTTTGGGTTCTGGAAGGGACCCGCAGCCTGGCGTCCCGGAGCCGG
>CM053606.1:2636830-2654411 GCA_028646535.1 Procyon lotor
TTTTCTTCACAGAAGACAACCGCAGTTAGTTAGAGGAGACAAAGACTTGTCTTCCACTTTAGGCGGCAGTTTCCCCAGGGGGCTCACGGCCAGGCCTCCCGCAGGCGCCCAGCTCCCTTGTGCAAGGACCCCCAGGGCAGTGAGACGCTGGGCTGGGCGGGAAGGTCCTGCAAGCCCTGGACTCCCGCCCGCACCCAGTCCCGGTGCTGCACCACCGCGGAACAGCCCTGCCCCAGCGTGCCTGCTCCTGGGCTTGTCCTCACTGGCCTGGGACACCAGCCACAGCGTGCATGGTTGGCGCACACCTGTTTGGGGCGGTGACTCAACCCCGATACGTCCCATCCCATCTCCTCCGGCTACGAATCGGGTGAGTTTTGGAGAATCGTGAAAAGCGGTGTCCCCCAACCGCGTATGCTGCGCTTAGTGACCTGCTTCCCAAAATTAGCACATGAAAAGGGGAGGGAAGGCGTTTCTCCGTGGAGACACCTGGCATGCAGGACCTTGGCCAGTGTCAAGGTCACGTCCGCGGTGGTGAGTCATGACGGCAGGCACTCCCGATGTGATGGGAAGGACACTGCGCCTCCTCCCGAAACCTGTCGCCCCGTCTAACCATGAGACAACCACCAGACAAATCCCACTGGAGGGGCATTCAACAAAATCCCTGACCAGTTCCCCTTGAAACTGTCAAGGTCATCAAAAACAAGGAAAGTCTGGAAAATGACCACCGTCAGGAGAAGCCTACGGAGATGGGACACCTCCATGTCACGTGGTGTCCCGAGTGGGATCCTGGGGGAGAAAAAGGAAGTAGGAGAAAACCTTAGAGTAAAGTGCGGGATTTCACGAGTGCTAAGGTGCGGTGTTTCCCCTTAGTGAGGACGAGGACAGAGAGTACGCCGGGGTAATATAAGATGTTTACGTGAGGGGCATCTGGGGGCAGAGAATGCAGGATTTCTGTCTGCTTTTTCTTCTTTTCAACTTCTGGAAATTTAAAACTATTCTGAAATAGAAAGTTTATGGAAGTAAAGACCCCAACAAAAGTGGGGTGGACGTGGGGGTCACACTGAGGGTGCAGGTGGACTCCGCAGGGGCTCCATGGGATCCCTGGGCCCCAGGTGAACAGACAGGGGGCACCCTTGAAGGAGCACGGCCTCGTCACCGTGTTTCCATCAGGCAGAGAAATGTGGCTTCGGGGGGAGGGGAGACCCTGGCGTCTGGTGCAGAGAAGGTTCCCCCATGCTCTGTCTCTCCAAGCTCTCTGACCTGCCGGCCTGCACTGAAGGGGGCCAGCAAACTGCCCTGTCTTTCCCCTTCCCACTCTGGGGAGGCTCTCCCCCGTGGTTCCCAAATGCCAACGTGATGGTGCAGAAGCAGAGACCCGCGCTCCCCCCTTGGGCCAGGACAGCCCAGCCTCGGCTCAGGAGGGGAGCACGCACACACTTCCTCCTGGAAGGCCATCACGCGCTCCATTTTCCTAATGAAGAACGAGGGAGCTGTGACTCCCTGGAATGTTCTTCCAGCCTGCTGTATTAATGCCCCCTTGGGGCCACCCTGGGCTCGCCCTACCCCATGACTTACTAGGACTACAAGCGTCCCTCTCTCTCAGGGATGGTGCTCGGGGTTGTCTACAAAGCTTGTGTCTTCGGGGGCCCCACGGCTGACGGGCACACACGTGATACCTGATTCACGGGGAAGGAGCAGCGTGGGAACCATTCATTTTCGTGGGATAGAAACCTCAGGAACGGCACCAAGTTTCTGGCTACTTGCCTCCCCCCATGCAGGGGGGCCCACAGCGGGATTCTGGGGTCTCTCAGCACCCGCCCCCGCTGGAGTGGGTCCCACTCCTCGGTCAGGCTCCTGGGTCCTGCCCTGGGTGGACCAGGGGTGGTGCGTCCTGCTGGCCCAGGGACCATTGGCACAGTGGCTCTGCCCGGGGTGGGGGTGCTGGGTGGGCGCCAGACCCCGGCAGGTGCTGCTCTGCACCCCTGCTGACCTTGGGCAGCAGCAGGGCCCTGCCGTCCCAAGGAATCGCCTCACACGCTCTTGCGGAAGCTGATAACCCCTGGCTCCTCAGAAGCCCCAGAGAAGCCCCCCTGGGAGCGATTTTACCAGGGGACATCCAGCGAGGTCTGGAGACATTTCTGGTTGTCGCTCTTGGGGGCTGCCACCAGCATTTAGTGAGAGCCCCGGGATGCCGAGGACGCCCTGCGGGGCTCAGGATGGCCCCACAAAGACTGACCAGCCCCAGCCCAGCAGCCCAGCATCCGAGGGGCTGAAGTTAAGAAGCCCTAAAGGCCCACATTCCATTTGCTCTTCCTGGGAACGAGCCTCTCTACCCGGAGAGGAAAGAGGCTCAGAGATGACCCACCCACTCATGCTCCCGAAGCGGCACCAGATGGTGGAGACACAGGGGGCTCCGGGCCGGCCGCCTGGCTTCCAGCGTGCTACTGCCCATGCAGGCTCCGTACCTTCTCTGTGCCTCAGTTTCCCCAGCCCACGAGGCGTCACGGGAACACGTGGGGAATACTTGAGGCCTCGCTCCCCAGAGCCCGCACACGCGTCAGCCACGCCTGGCCCCCACCCCACTCCGTCCGAGCCCGTCCGCGGTGCCCTCTGCCCTCCCGGGAGCCCTGAGCGGGGGCGTCTGCGGGGCGCGGGGGCACGGGGGATGTTCCCGACAGCCTTCGCAGGTGCCTGAAGGAGACTGCAGGATACCAACGCGCTGGTTGCCTGGGCGACGTGCCCGCGAGCGTTCCGGAGGAGTGAAGTGCTGACAAGCAGTGGGTGGGCAGCTCCGGGGGCGGGAATGTTCTCTCCCCAGGAGTGGGGAGTGGGGTTTCTGCTAGCCTGACACAGCCCTGTTGCTGTGGCCAGGTCCCCAGTGCCCTCCACTCTGTGCCGGGATGGCAGGCGCAGGCCACTGGGATCGGCAGGTCCCCTCGGCTCAGCTACCGTCCCTCCTATATCGTGTGCCTGTCCTCTCCGGGCAGCATGTGCCCAGCAGCTGCCCCAGCGGCCGCTGGTCCCCCCACGTCTGCCAGCCCACCGTGCCAGGTGCCCTGCGCCCCATCTCCCGTGCTTCCTCTACAGATGGGGACAAGGGTCGAGATGGGCCCCCAGCCCCAGCCGGCCCACCCCAGGGACAAGTCCCATCCTTCCGGGCCAAGGAACAGACTTGAATCCAGACCAGAATCCTGCTGCCTGGTGCCTGAACCCCACACCAAAGTCGGCACAGGACGAGGACGCTCAGAAGGGCCCTGGAAAGGCCATGTGGCATCTCTGCACCCCCCCCGGGGCACGTGTTCTCAGTGTGGGCCTCATGGGAGCATCGCCTGGCCGGGGAGAAGGTGGTTACAACAGCGGGGACCTGGCCCCAGTGTGGAGCCACAGTCCAGCATCTTCGGGGGAGAAGTCCTTCATCTGTGATATTTTCAGCAGCTCCCCTGGGGCGTCTGGATCAAGGGCCGAGAGCACAGTCCACCCCTTACTGGGACCCCTCAGCCCGGCCCCCCCAGTGCTTCTGACGAGAGACTCAGCCCAGGGCGGCGGGGAAGACACTCTGCACGCCCGCCTGGTGCCAGGTGACCCCTCGGCACACAGCATGTCCCCAGCCCCCGTGTCCCTCCTGCAGGAGCTCGGCGGCCCTCGGCTGGCTTGTCAGGCCAGGCTGAAGCCCACGGGCAAGTTCTCACACAATCCCGGAAAAAGAGCCGGGGCACAAACGCGCGTTTACAGAAATCCAGACTCTTTGCACAAGAAAGAGAAACACAAAAATAGCAGCTGTGTGTTCTCTGGGAAGAAATCTCTCGGCACAACCGAAGGCAGGGAGGAGGCGAGTCGGGTGCAGACAGCATGCGCCCCTCCCAATCTCCAGGCTCCGGGGCTTCGGCGGCCGCATCGTCGTCCCTCTTCGGCCGGGAAATATGCATCCGGCTCCCCTCGCAGCTCCTGGGGGGGCACCGCTCTTCAGTGGTCCCGGCCCGGACGTGGACTCCTGAGAACAAAGGCCCCAGCATGCACAGTGCCCGCCAGAGGCCCGCTGCCTCTCGGTGCTGTTGCCGTCACTATGTTGGCGTGGACGGAAGTCACTGTGCGTTCAGGGTGCCATGGATGCCACCCAAGGAAGGAGGAGGACAGTGACAGGGTCCCTGCCTCTCAGAACACCAAAAGCAGGCCCATCAGGGGCTCTGCGGGGTTCTCAGGTTGGCAGCGAGGGGAAGGGTGGTGTGGATGGCACTGCCGAGGGCTTGGCAGGGGGAGGAAGAGCGAGCCGCCCGAGGGAAGCCCGGGGGCCAGGGCCACTGGGGCTGAAAGCCCAGCTCCCCCACCAGCTCCCCAACCACAGGGGACGGCGGCCTGTCCGGGCACCACCTCCCGAGGTGGTCACGCGCCCACCTTGTGGGAGGGGACGGGCGATGGCCAGATGTCGGCAGAGCTCTTAGCAAAGGGCCCGGGCTGGCCAAGGCTGGGAGCCCTCGCTCCGGGGGCCTCCGGCAGCAGCCGTCTCCGGCCTCCAGAACTCCGGGATCGCTCTGCAGGAAAGGCTGGGGTGAGTCCTTTCCAGGGCAGCGGCTCCGAGGGACGCAACGTGGCGGGAGCACCCCGGGTCCTCGCTCGTCAGGAGGTGAACAGAGGAAAATGAAATCAGTGTGTGGGAGCTGAGCGGGTGCTCAGAAGGAGGCAACGCCACAGAGAACGTGGAGAAGCTCAGAGCCAGCGGTGGCCGGGAGCACCTCGCGGAAGGAGGGACCACCACCCATCGAGCAGTCGACAGGGGCTGGGGGAGGACAGATGACCTTGAAGGCCTTTCGAGTCTGCGATGTGCAATTTCAGGCAGCACGAGAGTCCACCTTCCGTGATCGAAGGTCGACCCAGCCCACCTGGGAGGAGCCCCGAAGTCCTGGGCCATCTCCACGCTCTGCCCCAAGCCCGTCACATCCTCGGCCCTTCACACCTGAACGTCAGTGAGGCTGAGAGAAGTGGGCCCTTGCAGGCGATCAAGGGCTCACGCCGTGGCCGCCGCGGGGAGGGGGCAGTCGGGGCTCCTCCGTGGCACACCTGGCAGCCCACCGTCGGTCCACGGATGGGGAGACAGGCAGTGGTAACTTGGAAACAAGCTGGCCGTGCCCAGAGTGCTTGAATCATCCATGCAAATCCCACAATGTAGGTCACGGCTCCAGTCCGTCTCCGGCTCCAGAAAGTGCCCACGTCCCCGTCAGGAGAGGATGTGACGAGGACAGAAGCCCTCTCCCCCAGACCCCGATGCCCCGCCTGAGCCCAACCCGCAGATGGGAGGTCACCTGACCAAACCGGAAGGGGCTGCAGGTGAGGCCACGGAAATGCTGCCCCGGGCGAGTGTCCTGGGGGCAGGTGTCCTGGGGGGGTCCAGCGGCCCTAGGACAGCCCCTGGGCCAGCGCCCATCTGTCCACCCAACCACCCCCCGCTGAGAGGCAGCCCCTCCGCCCCATTACCAATGAAGAGGACATTTCAGAGCTGGAGCTGGGCCCGCCTAAGGCCACCACCTAGTTCACAGCACCCTGGGGACCCCTTCGCGGCTGCCTGCCCCCCGCCCCGGGCCGCCAGGCTTGGGTGCAGAATGAGGCGGGGCCCAGCCTCCAGTCAGTTTCAGAGTCACAGGGAGTTTCCAAGTCGGAGCTCCAACCTGACCCAGACACGGCCGCTCCTACCACCAGCCAAGGGGCCCCAGCCTCTGCACACAGACGGCGACTGGGGACTCACCACCTTGGAGAGCTAGCCCGGGTGGGAAAAAGCCCACCGTGTGAACCAGACCTGCTCTGGGGGGCGTCTGCGTCCCACTCCCAGCCAAGTCCTGTAGGGGACTCAGGACTAATCGTGTCCCTGAGCTGCCCTCCTGCTTACTGGTGGCCCCAACACACGCACACACACACGCACACACACGTGCATGCACACTTGGGAGCTGAGGAACCCCACCATCCTCCACCAGGCACACGTGCCCAGAACTTGGCTGCACACACAGCTTGGCACAAAGCTGATGTGACAGCCACCTCTGACGTGGGGACAAAGCACTGTCGTTTGGGGAGATTCTTCCCAAAAGAACCCAGTGGAGCGCGGCCAGCCGGCTCGGAGCTGCCGGCTCTTTCTGACGGGGTCATCCCATCCGGACCCCGTCCCGAGAAACAGGTGTCGCAGGAGTTCTTGCCGGAATGTCTGGGGAAATAAGAGCTTTTCCAGGAAGGCCCAGAGCTTCTGGGGAGAAAGGGGAAGAAATCCTCTGTTTTCTGGGAAAGCCAAGTCCCCAGGACTGGGCTCTGATGGACCCGGGGCCAAGGAGGCCTCTGCTCCGTCCCCCAACCCAAGGTACCTGGCTTCGAGCTCTGGGCATTTCTGCACGGAGGGCCCTGGCCAGCCGCCGGGTACCTCCAAGAGGAATTCTGATCATCCTCTCAAGAGGTTTCCAGCGCTTCTCCGGAACGCTCTCCGCCTCGGGCCCCGGCAGGGATGGCCATGGGCCCCTGATGCTCTCCGCCTCGGGCCCTGGCAGGGATGGCCGTGGGCCCCTGACCAGCTCCCTGGAACCACGGGTCTGTCTTGTGGCCTCGGCAACCAGTGGCTCTGAGCCTGTATCTCATCTCCATCGTGCATCTGAGCTCCGTGCGCCGCAGAGAACTTCCGTCCCAGGCAGGGCAGGAATGGTCATCCCCGCAGTACCGATGGGGACACTGAGGTGATGTGGGGGAAGGTGGAGGGGGTGGTTAGGGGAGGAGCCAGGACCCAAATCTGCCTGGTCCACCTGTCGCCCTCAGCACCCTCCCCTGCTGGGGGACGGGTCTCCACCAAAGGGGGCCACCCCACCCCATGCAGAGATCAATGCTCTGTGGTCTTCCGTTGCCCCTGAACATCATTCGCCAAGAACATGAGACTCCAGCTCTGGCTCCTGGGCGGCAGGGGGTACAGCTCGGTGCCCCCTCCCTGGGGACCACTGACCTTCACGGGAGCAGGGAGGAAGGAGAGGAAATGCCACCCCCAGAAGTCGGGAACCTTCTAGGCGTGAGCTGGATGGAGAGCCGCGCCCTCACCGGAACACACCCCAATGCGGGAGCCCGGACTCCTCATCATCGGCCGTGGTGGGGCTCAGGGCAAGATCCTCCATGAAGGGGCCACTTCCAGGCCCACCGGGGAGTCTGGGGCCCCCTGCTTGCCACACCCTGCGCTACAGACACTGCCGAGATGCCCTCCGACTGCAGAGTTCCAACCTCGTGGACATGACCCCAGTGACCCCCGGCGGTGCTGACCACAGCCATCCCTCCCAGACGTATGTGTGAAGTCCTAAGTCCAGGACCACAGGATGGGACGGGGCTTAGAGACTGGGTCTTTAGAAAGGGGATTAAGTTAATGCAGTCATTAGGGTGTAATCCAATAGGACTGGTGCTCCCCTAAGTAGAGAGGGGACGGGAAAGCTGTCCACACCCCACGGAGAGAGGCTCAGAGGGAACCAGCCCTGCCCGCACCCCGACCTCCAGGACGGGGAGAGAAAAGGGTGTTGTCGCCGCCGCAGGGTCCCCCGCAGGAAGGGCGCGCACTGGATCCGCAGGCACCTCCCCTGCCCTGCTGCTCCTGCTCCGCTCCACCCGGAGGTGGTCGGGGCTGCCTTGGGCTTGTCTCCAGGAGAGCCGGAGCCCTGGGTCTGGATCCTGCGCGTGCAGGGGTCGCTCACAAACACGACCCCGCCTCCTCAGTCCGGACCCCACTGCCCAGGCGAACCCCACAGGGCCTGTGCGGAACCCTTGCCCACCTGGCAGCAGTGAGCCCCTTGGGGCGATCGGATGGCCGCACGGCAGGAAATCTCCAAGCCATCCCCCTCCCCGTCCTAAAAGTCCTAAAAACACATGTCCTGCCCTCCGTCCCAACCACGCAGGGATTCTCACCTCCCGACGTGCACCCCGGGGCGGGATCAGGCTGTGCTGGGGGCTCTCCCGCACGCTGCCTCACCCTCGAGATGCTGCGAGCACCCTTCTTCCCACGTGTGGCAACCAAACATGTGTCCAAACACCGCATGCTTCCCCAGGGAGACCACCTGCCCCATTGAAAGCCCTGGCTCTGCGGACGCGCCTTGACTCCACCCCCTGTGCCCCTCCCGCTGCCCAGGCCACCGTCTGGCCTGATGCTCCCCACTGCCTCCCCATCCCCCAGTCTCCACCCAAAGCGATGCTAGAACTCCGGGCAACGACGTCCAGCCCTCCACCCCAGTCCTTCACGACCCGCCCAGAACAGGGCCCCCTAGGGTCACAAGGTCTTCACCCAGATTTGAGTCTTTCTCTGGGGTTGAGGCCCCGTGAGAACAGGAATTGCTCCCATCTTCCTCACCAGGGGCTCCCCGATGAGCAGGGCAGCTCCCAGCACAGAGCAGGAACCCCATAAATACTTGATGAGGGAATTAATGAATGAGGGAACCAATGATTGTCCCCAAGCTGCAGGCAGAGAACCAACTTGGGGACAGTCATGTGGCCGCCGTCCTTTGAGGGGCCCCTGATCTTCACGGTTCTCTGACAGGGTCCACCACCCCCACCCCACTAGCACAGGAAGAGTGCTGAGGGCATGCCGCCCTGTCGACGGAGCCCAAGCCCGCCACCCTGCCCCCTCCCAGGCCAAATGGTGGCTCTCCTCCAGACACTGCCCCGGTCTCTGGTACCCGCCCCCACACCAGGGGCCAAGGCTCATTTTCCTCCGGTCCTGATTCCCGACTACCCCCCACCCTCTCTCGGTGCCCAGAGATCGAGGGGTCAGCCTCCCTTGGGGCAGGAAGGGCCATTTTGCAGATGGTAGGAGTTGGGGCTCTGGTGCCTCAAGGAGGGCACCCTCCATCCCCCATGCCCCTCACCACCTCCAGGAAGCCCCCTGCTCCTCTCTGGGTGCCCTCCAGCCCCTGTACCCTCCCACACCACTTCCTAGAAGCCCTCCATGACTACCTGCCCTCCCATGGGGTGTTCTCTGATGCCCAGAGGCCACCCCCACCAGTACCTGCCTGTGGGCACTGCACCCCACAACATCAAGGGGGCTTCTGAGCTTCCCTCGGAAGCTTCTCCCCATAAAATAAGACAGGAGCTTGGCCCCAGAGCTGTGGTGGGGAGACACAGGGCAGAGAAAACTAAATTGCAGCCTGAGGTCGGAGCGTGTTAAGCTTGATTGTTATTTAATATTAATTACACTTTAATACGAACGTTAACTGTGCTTCCTAATTTTAATTTTTATCCAATTATTCTGCAACCATTGATTAAGCAACAACAATGATGGGCGCTGGGGATCGAGGAGTGCGGAGGTAATGTCCCCACCATCTCCCACCCCACGCACAGCTTGGGCTCCCAGATGGGCACTCGGCAGTCACTGACGATGAAGGGGTTGCAATACATACAGGAATGAACGCGGGAGCCAGGAGCGTGCAGTTCACTCGGGGAGACACACGCTTTGGGTAACAAACAACCCAGAGGCAGGGCAGGCCACATGCTGGGGTGGATTCAGCTTTGTCTGGGCAATCCTGGAGGGCAGCTCGGAGGCGGTGACAGGTCTCGAATGCCCCATAGAAGTTTAAAGGGGAGGACACCTGAGAGCAGAAGGAATGCAGGCCTGATTTGTGGGGTCCGCTTAGGGAGGCCGACAGCGGTCAGGAGGGCACCCACCACCCCCTTCCTCTGGGGCATTAGGTGTCCCCTCAGTAGTCACCGAGCGCTTAGCTGGGGCAGGAAAGGGGCGGGGTCCTTGCGGCCTCAAGCTCCGTGAGTGCCCACAACAATGGGTGATGGAGGGGCACCCTGCCTCCCCGTGCCTCAGTTTCCCCATTTGAACAGAGGGAGAGGTGACCTTCTGAGAACACGCAGTAAGAGCTGTGCTGGGGGTTCAGACCTGGGCCCTAAGTCCCCCAAGCCCAGGTTGCCGCTGCTCCGTGTTCTGCCCCGTTGGGTGTGTAGGGTGAAGAGACGCACAGAGTAAGGCGCTCCCCGTGACCAGATACAGCACCCGGGGGGCCCGGGGCCCAGCTGCTTCTCTCATGACCAGGAAATTCCTTCCACGCGCCTGTCACCCTCACCACAAATCACCCTAACACCCCTTCCCTCTGGTGGACTCTGCCCATCGCAAGTGTGGGTTTGGGGTCTACGGCAGGAGGGGGTGGGCAGGGGGGAAGCTGATCTAGGCACAAGGAGGGGGGGAGGGGACATGGGGGAGAGGAGGGAGACGTGGAGAGGGGGACGGGGACGTGGGAGGGAGGGGGATATGTGGGGGAGGGGGACGCAAAGGGGGAGAGGGATGCAGAGGAGGGGAAGGGGACACGGTGGGGGGAGGGATAGGGGGTCACAGCAGAGGCACCAGGGAGACGCCCTAAGGCCCTGACAGCCCCTTTCTCAGACAGGAAGTGTGGGGGCGGCAGGTGCAGGGCAGTACCAAAGGGCAAGGAGGGGTCTCCGTCTCCTCACCCGTAAATCACGCACCTGGGGGTCATAGGGGCCCCTCGTAGAGGTTGTCCCCCGGACTGTTTTCAGACCCAGCCTCGAAGCGCTGGTCCGTGGCTCTCTCCCTGCTCGGAGCACCTGGTCATCACGTCCTCGTGCCTGGATTCTTCCTCCCAACCCATGCCTGATGCCCAGAGTGAGCTGCTCTACTCTTGAACCGGCCAGCCCGTGCTCCTGTCTGCCGGGGGCTCCTGCGGAGGACCAGCTAACCCCAGCGTCTCCTGGATTCCCAGGGGCGGTGGGGCTGGAAACCTCACACCCCATCTTTCTCTCTGGACGCCCCTGGGCTAGCCCAGCACGCGTGTCCAGGAATCGCCCCGAGATCTGCTGTGTGTCGGGCACTCTCAGAGCAAATGGGCAGCAGAGGACCAAGGGGGCAAGGCCTCTGTCCCCCCACAGCACTTGCCCCCGCTGCCTGGCCAGCAGCCCAGGGCACTCTGTCCACAGCCTCCAGGGGCCAAGTCTGCTGCCCAGGGCTGGACCAAGGGAGGTGGTCAGCAAGCCCCCGGCCTGGTCTGGGAAGGCTGGGGGAGGGATGGAGGGCTTGGAGAAGACTGGACACTCTGCAGCCTGGGTGTGCCTTCTCAACAGGAATGGGGTCACGCGGAGTGGAGACGGCCCTTCCACCAGAAATGGTTGGGAGTGTCTCCAGAACTTGGGAAAGTTCCATTGCTCCTTGGAGGCCACGAGGCCTCAGGCAGCTGTTTAGGCTGTCAGTGTGCCCATCTGTAAAATGGGCTGAAATACTTCACGGAGAGAGTTAAACGAAACAAAGCTGATCTAGGACCGAGCCTCCCGTAGGGGCCCCCTAAGCGGGAAGGAACCACATCTCTCTCTGACTGGGACAGCATCCTGTGCCCACCAGGCCCAGAGGTGTGGATGGACACAGGGACGTCCTGTCTCTGGTGGGCCTCCATGGGGCTCCTGGGGCAGCGCCTGGATCTGGGTCCACAGGGACAAGGGGATGCAGCCATGAAGACGGCCAGCGGCCACCCCACTAGGCTCCTGTCCTTAGAATGGGAGCCCATGCCAATCATAAAGCAGGAGAAATCCAGACACGGCAGACCGACTCCACAGGCCCAACCCAGCTCCCCAGACCGGTAGCGACTGATGGTAGCATAGTGGGCAGCCCCAGCTAGTAGACAAGGGAGGGCCCAGCAGGGCTGATCCCAGACCCTCCCGTAGGATCTAGCTGGGTGCCGCCTCCCAGAGGAAGCTGGACATTGTCCAGAATGGGTCACTGGGGTCTTGGACACTGTCCCAGGCCCCCAGACTGGCTATGGCTTCCTCTCGCGCCCAGGGAAGAAGGACCTGACTCCACTAGGGGCTTGCATCCCTGGGCAGGGGTGCCCCCCACCAGCCCCGCCCCCACCGCCCCCCCTGTCCACAGCCAGCCTCACACCTCTACAGCGTGGAGAGCACATCCTCTCCGTTGTGGATGCTACGGCCCAGGTGGGCTTGGTGGGCCCGGGATCTGATGTCAGAAGCCCAGGAATCTGCCCCGGAGCTCCCCACACAAAGGAGCTGCAACCTAGCCTCAGGTCTCCGGGCCCCGGGTCCGCATCTCCCCCTCCTCCAAGTCCCCCTCTTCCTGCAGGAATCTATGGAGCGGGTCCCCAGCACCAGCCAGAGCCCACCCCAGGGTCACCAGACCTGGTGCGCCGGGCACTCCGTCTGCTGGGTGCAAAGTGTCCCCGGGATCACTTCCCCTTCTGCGTGGAGGGCAGGCCTGGCTCTGCAGCCCCACGGCCCCTGGGGGCTCGGTCACACTCCCCTCGCTGGCCTGTAGAGCAGCACACGTGACTGTGGTGTAACCAACAGCCGTCTGGTCGTTGACCGGGCCAGCCTTTGGCAAGGGAAGACAGTTTAGCCCCCTTAATCGGTTGAATTCCTACCAGGCCTATTCTGATTTCTCAGTAACTGTCTCAGGAACCTGTCCAGGGGCAGAGGACGTCGGGGTGTCTCTCTCTCCCCTCACTGGCCGGCAGTGGCTTGAATGCCCCATTCCCTCTGGGTGAGCCCAGGATCACTCCGTGGAGGGCGAAGTCTCAGAACACAGAGCACAGCCAGTGGCCGCTGGAGCAACGTGCGGACCGGGACCCTCCCCTCCCGGCCCCGCGGCAGGGACAGCCTCTCAGACTCTGGGAGGGCCTGAGCGCCATGGGTGGGGGGAGTGCCCGAGGACCTCCGGGTGGCCTGAGCCTCCGAGCGGATGGGATTCCAGCGCACAGGTCTGCAGGGCAAGGGAACCACTCCGGGAACGTCAAATCCACGCCCTTGTCCTCGGAATTCTAGTTTCAGCTTAATCACTTGTTTGTTTTTAAGCTACACCTTGAGTGTTTTCACTAAGTAAGTCTGCGTTTGCCTGTCGACCAGCGTATTTAAATTCCTGCATTTAATGCATTCCTGCTGCATTTCGGGCCAGGACTTCTCCCTCAGTCCCCCTCAGTCGCCCTCTGTCTCTCTCCCTCCCCACCCTGCTCCCCTTCCCCTGTCTCCTCTCTCTTTGGGCTCGGGCTGCCAATCCGCTGAAACACACCAGCTATCAGGCCTGCTCCACACTGGGGCCCTTTGGGCCCTGGGGCCTTGAGGTGAGGAGAGGGGCGGGCTGAGGACTCTACGTGGTGAGCACGCCGACCGAGACCCTGGGCAGCTGAGACACCCTTGCGGCCCCCGACCACCCTCTCAGGGACTGGGGGTGACCAGGCAAGTGGAAGAGCCGTGCTTCAGCCAGGCCGGCCTCCTCCCAGCCTGCACACACACGTGGCCACTTTGCCCATGTCCCCGCTCGCCGTGGCTCAGCCAGTACCCCGGCCCTCACACCACCCTCTCCTAACCCACGGCCAACTGCGTGGGGCTCCCACGGTCACACTCGGGCCACCTCTCCAGCCGCATCCAACGGAGCCAAGCCCCACACCCCTCCCCCCGACTTGGCCACCGCTCCTGCATCCCCGGGCTTGACATAAAGGTCCCTTCCTCTGAACATCCTCCTGTCACCTCGGAATAGGCTGGGCTCCAGAGAAATGGTCTCCTAGGGGCAGCCCCTCGTTAGCAGCCACTTAAGAGCTATAATCCTTCCCTCAGCTGGTAGCCCCAGAGCTCCAGGTGTCTGTTTTGTTGGCCTCCCCAGCACTTCCTCCAATCCCCACACACAGATGCCCCACAAGTGCCGATGGATGGAAGGATGGATGGATGGATGGACAGACAGGTGGATGGATGGGTGGATGGATGGATGGATGGATGGATGGATGGATGAGTGGACAGATGGCTCCCTGGAGGAAGGGAGGGACAGATGGATGGATATAGACAGATGGAAAGACAGATGGACAGGCAGATTGGATGGATGGATGGCAGACGGATGGACAGCCCCAGCGCATCTCCCCCCCAGCAGGATGTCTCACTGCGTTCGCCATCTGCACTGACTATCCTGGTTCTGGGTGCTCTCCCTTCTGGTTCTGGGTGCTCTCCCTTCTTTCGGCGACAGCGGTGTCTGTCCATCATATAATTCAGTTTCGCACTTAACAGTGTGGCTGAACGGTCTATTCCAGACGCGAATGTTCTCTTTTCTTAAGCTATAGTTACAGGGGGCAGAAACCGCCACTACTCTTCGTGTGTTCTTTCCCTGGCTTGGCAATATTTAGCCCTTGCCCCCCACCACGATAAATGCAGTAAAGATGTTATTTAGGTCTCTTATTTCCAAACAAAGAGGAAACTAGCACCATGGGGAGAAGGTCTAGCATGCAAGCCGCAGGGGCTCCAGCCCCCATCCAGAGCCGGTCCACCAGGCTGCTGCCACCTCGGTCTGCCCTCACACCGGGCACAGTGTCTTGGGGCTAAATCAGTGTGTTGTGTGTGCCGGCATTTCTATAGTTTTCTGTGCTGGGCTTAAAGGAAACCTCACTCCGAATTTCAGCTGAGACAAGAGATAATTATGGGATATTGCAAAAACGATCCACGGTTTCCCTCAAGAACCTCCCCCAGGATTCTGCTATATGGTGAGCACCCATGGCAGACTTCGTGAGGTTTTCAAGCCCTCAATCCTATAATCGCACTCTGATGATGGTTTTAAAAAGCAAACACTTTCTACTTTGTTGAGCACATTCTGTAAAGAGAGAGCAAAGAAAGACAAACACTCAGCAGGCTTTCAGGAGGAAGACGCCAAGCCAAGGGTCTGAAGGGAGGACCAGGACCCTTGGCTCCTATCTCCACCCACTGTCCCAGTCCTGACACTGAATCAGGAGGGCCCTTGTGGGGGCCACGGCTCATGGCTTGGGGACAGCTGTCTTGGCCGGCTCAGTGGTCAGGAGTGGGCAGCAAGGATGCTGGTCCAGTTCAGAGGCACCGACCCCCCTGCAGAGCAGAGACCACCCTTGGCTGGGAGGCTGAGATCCTAAAAGCCGATCGATGCATGCCAACAAGTTACACTGAGGGACTGCAGGGATTGGTGACTTTCAGAAGGACAAAGGGGACAGACAGACCAAGGGGCTCATCTTTCCCCAGACCTAAAGGCCGGGGCCAGGATGCTGTGCTGACCATAGCCGGGAAGGGCAGGCAGAACATTCTGGAATAACAGTCTGCCTACCTTAGCATCTCAGCCCATCTCCTTATTACTTTGCTGGCGCTGAGATTGGCAGAGTAGCAGGGAGGGGAAAAATTCCTTACTGTGCCTCATGACAAGACAGGCCCTTAGGGGCCCTGGAATGCCTTGCCTGCTCCCTCAGAATTGGCGAGGGATCGTGGAGGACTGAGGTTTATCATCTCCCTTACTTACCGGAGCCCAGTAACTGTGTGGGGCACGATCTTGGAGATGGGGCTGTTCCGGGGGCACAAACGGATCAAGGGACTTCCGCGCATCCTTGGGGAAGAAACAAGACTTGAAACCAGCCCCCCCGAGGTTCTGCTGCAGGAAGGGAGACAGAGTAGTCAAGGGTAGGAGTCTGGACCCTGCCCTTCAGGGACTCAGCCGCTCACTGCCCTCTGTACCGCACGGTCTCTGTGAGCCTATGTCTTCATCCGTCAGCCACAAATGGCAGCAGAGGTTTGCCGGAGGAGGGAGGTGAGGGACACAAGGCCCTGGCACACAGTAGGCCCTCCAAGGGACAAAGCCACTGTGGTGGGTGACATGGCAGCCTCCAGAGACTTGACGTCCTAACCCCCCAAACTCGAGAATGTGACCTTATTTGGAAAAAGGGTCCTTGCAGAAGTGATGAAGTTAAAGAGCATGAGTTGAGACTGTGTGCCCTAAATCCAGGGACAGGTGTCCTCGGAGGAGAAGGCACAGGGAGGCCATGTGAAGGCAGAAGCAGAGAACAGAGTGATGTGACCACTAGCCAAGACACACCAGAGCCACCCAGAGCCACCAGGAGCTGGGAGACAAGACAAGACCGTCCCCCATGTCCTCAGGAGGAAGCATGGGCCTGTGGACATCTTGATTTGGGACTTCTGGCCTTCAGGACTGGAGCAGAATATGTCCCTGTTGTTCTGAGCCCCCCCGGTTCATGGCACCTTGTTCCCACAGCCCCAGGAAACACACCACCGCGATCACTGGATTGGGGGTCGAGGAGTGGAGACAGCCCTATGGCTATAGGACGGAGTGCAGGTGAGGTTCGATCATCCCACCAGTTCAGCAACCAGAAGCAGCAACGGCCTCGCGCCCGGCATCTGCTTTGCGGGGGAAGACCCCCAAGAAGAAGAAAAAAGCCCTGCCATCCAGGACGCAGTTTGGGTTTACCCAGGGAAAACAGAAGGTGATCCCTAAAGGAGTGGGTCCCGCTGTCTGTCACCTGACACTTCCTGCCATTCCCAACCTGACGGAGGCTGCAGAAACCAAGCAAACAGACCTTCAGCCTGTGGCCTCAGGTTGACCAGATGGCTGATCACTGGCCGCCAGCAACACCTGCCCGTGCAGCTGGGCATGCACCAGGGGGCAGAGGCGAGGCGCCCACGGTGCATGCTGAGATGGCACCGATGAGCCTGTCTGTCCCCTGCCTGGCAGTGGGCGGCAGCCCTGGAGTGGGGTCTGGATCTCTGGTCCCAGGAAGGAGTTCCTGCCAGCAGTGGCTCGAAGACAGAGATGCTGTGTTCGGTGATCTGTCAACGTTATTAGTTAGGATGGTGGCTCTGCCACCAGGCTCCCACAAATTGTGATATACAAATTGTTAGCAGCTTGCAGACCATTTGCAAATAAACCATCGCAGTGAGGCATTAAAAGATCCCCTAAATAAGCATCCTCGCGGAAGGTAGTGACACAGGAGCTTGTTTATATCCTTTCTGCTTGACACTTGTTCCATCAAAGGGAGGCCTCGCTCATCCCGTGGAGAGACCGTGCAGGCAGCGTTTAAAATGCAAAGATCTGCTGATTTTTCATACGGAATTATACAAATGGAACTGCTCTTCCATTTTATGATTGAATTAGGTAATGTATTGATGGTGCAGAAAGAACCAAGGTTATGTCCTTGTTTTTCATGATTTATGGGCTTGGAGCATTTCACAGCTCCTGGTTCTGAGCACGATCTCGCTACCATGCGCCCTGGTGCCCCGCACGCTGGCTGTCCCAGAGACACAGGACGGCTGCCGGCCGGACAGGGCTCGAGGCCGTCGGCATGTCCTCCAGAAAAGCCCCACTTGGAGGGGAAGGCCCCGGCAGCAGGTTTTGTCGTTTTGTCTTTTTCCCTCCTGCCATGGTGACTTATGATGACAAAGGCAGGAGACGGCTGCCAGGGACCAGGTCTGACTCCAAATGATCCGAGGCCCCCGATGGCCAGCAGCCTGGAGGCCGGGGGGAGCTGGGCTCACCGGACCCGATCCTGCCTCTGTCTATTCAATCGAGGCAACTACTTGTCATTTACCGCCTTCCCTTGGACCAGCTGCTGGCCCCCGGCCTCAGCATTCCCACCTGTTAAATGGACGGATGCACGTCAGCCTCTACCAGTTAACACACAGCTATATTTAGAAGCAAGTAGTGAGCCGGAGGTGCTTGCAAAAATCTTCTCACCCTGGGACTCTGCCCAGGAAAGGCAGTGGACTTGGAATGTCTAGGAAGCAGGAGAGAGAGAGCTCCGTGGAATGAAGATGAGCCGAGAACTCACTCAGGTTGCTG
>CM053606.1:2654911-2678110 GCA_028646535.1 Procyon lotor
ATTATCCCTGGACACAGCCCATCTCCCAGGAGGGGGCAGCTGGTACCAGGACATGAACCACATGCAGAACACGGGAAGGGTGTGCCCAGGCATCCTCGCCCAGGATGGTGGCAGGACAGCAGGGCGCCCAGGGGTCTGCTCAGGCTCCTCTCAGAGTCTTTGGATGCCCCTCTGCTAAACTTTCATGGCCTTAGAAACACTGCTGAACCCTGCAATGCCTCAGTTTACCCATCTGTGAAACAAGGCTAATGACACTGCCTGACTTGGAGGACTATCGAGAGATTTTGTTAATTAAGGTTCTGAACTACTTGGCAGCTGATGGATGAACAGGGCACAGATTTATTAATTGTGATTTTCAAGTTCAATGACGCCCCACACCCCCACTCTGCCCCACAGTGTCCACTCCACAACAAAGATACGGACCCACACGCCTGCGCCCACCCCCACCACAATACACATACACACACAACATACACACAGACGTGGACTCAGACTGACACAGACACCTCCACACACACAGGGATACACACACACAGACCCATATACACGCACACACACACACATGCACACGTGTGCACACACACACTCTATACACCAAACCCAGACACCCAGTCACTGACTCACACACACACACACACACACACACACACACGCCTACATATATGTACCCTCCCCCCCACACACATGCACACACACACCTCTATGACACCAACACCCGGTCACTGACGCACACACCTCCATACACACAGCACAAACACGCCTGCATATACATACCCTCGTACACACATGTGCTCTGCACACACACGTGCACACACACACGTGCACACAGAGCTCTCCTCCTAAGCTGTTTTAACTTTATTACCACACACATTTGGAACCACAGGGGACAGAGGAAGCTGCCACCACGACCGTAGTATTTGGACAGGAAGCCAACTCCGCCCGAAGCCTCCCCTGCTCTACGTGAAACTTGCACATTGACTTGGCGGTGCTGCTTGGTCACCCTGCGTGTCGGGGTCCTTCTTCAACACACGAACGTGCATTCCACGGGCGGGCAGGGCAAGCGGGGCACACCCCGAGCAGGGCATGGGTTTCTCC
Organism: Procyon lotor; assembly: GCA_028646535.1. Classification (NCBI taxonomy): domain Eukaryota; kingdom Metazoa; phylum Chordata; class Mammalia; order Carnivora; family Procyonidae; genus Procyon; species Procyon lotor. The sequence goes on from CM053606.1 coordinate 2,656,007, forward strand.
GAGGGCAGGGCCAGGAGAGGTCTCGAAGGGTGGAAAAATGCAGGAAGAGGGACGGAAAGAGAGGTGGGAGGTTGGAGGGAGCTGTGCGCTGTGCCCGTGTGGTCTCAAGCCAGCACTTCTCCTAAGAGTAATTTCCAGTGAGAACTGGCCGGAAGGTCGCGGGCAGCCACCTCTCTGATTGAGGGACGTAGCCAGGCTGTCTTCCCGGCCTGAGCCCCTCACCACCTGGGGTCTCCTGGGGCTGGCGCAGGACCCCCCTGACCGGCCAGGGTGCGGGGGCTCCTGCAGTCGGCCGGCGCCCCTACCTCTCAGGGGCCACTCTCCTCCCCGCCTCACTTCCCAGGGTCTGTCTTCCCCTTTTCTCCCCTGAACACACTGGGGCATTGGAGCAGCGTTCCCCCAGGACCTCCTGAGGCCCCCAGCCTGTGGACCGAAGTCCGAGTCCTGACATAGCATTTACGGACCCCACACTCTAGGCCGGCTGGCCTGTCCAGACTCCTCCCTCTGGCGCTCCACGTGCACCTCCCTCCTCAGCTGCACAACACCTGCAGAGCCATCCCAATGCACCTGCCCCGCCCACGCCTCGCACATGGGCTCCCCCGAGCCAGGAGGTGGGAAGTCTTCAGCAAGTAGCTGCTGGGTGCCTCCGCGTTGCTGGGAAGCACAAGTGCCAGAAGCACACGCTAAATACCACCCCCCCTGGTGCCTCTGCCTGGACACGCCCTCCTTCTTGGGCCCACCTAGCTTCTTTCCACTTGGCCTTTCTGATGGGGTCGAGTGTCACTTCCTCCAGGAAGCCTTCCCGCTTGCTCCAGCATGCTCGCTGCATGCTTCTTCCTCTTGGCTCCTGAAATCTCATTTGCACCTCTGCCCCCACGCCCCCTAAAAGTTCCTGCAGGCCAGGGGAGGGTCCTCCCGTCTCCACTCCCAGCAGAGCCCCTGCACACAGGGGGTGTGCCATCCTTGTCTGCTGAGTGGAGGCATCGGAAGGGACCCTTCCTCAGCCTCACCAGGCACAGAGCTGGCCTCGGTTGCAATCCTGGGGAGCCCCCGGGGGGCTGGTGCTAGGAAACCATAGCCCTGACACACACCCCACCCCCGTCACCCTGGACAGGAGCACCTGAGGGACAGATGCCATGAGAGTGAGCTCGGGGTTCGGGGTTTCTGAGCATCAGGCTTCCGTGAAGGGAATCAAATTCGCCTGGAAAATGCTGAGGGGAGAAGGAACCTGGATGTGTGGGAACTAAGAGATCTCTGGGGTCAGTAGTAACGGCCATGAATGAGCCCAGTGCAGAGCTTTAACTGCAAATGCCCCCCGCGAACCTGCGGGGTATAAAACCACAGCATGGTGGGGGGGGGCGCCTAATGGGGCCACTCCATCAACATTTTCTGGGATTTTGAAATGCGGCGTCATAAAAATAAACATGCTTACTCTTGTTTTGCATAATTGGCTCCCTAAAGAACCCCTGCATTCTGAAAGCCACCGTGTCCCTCGGCAGGAAGTACAGGTTTTTTTTCAGCATCTGGGTTCAGTCCTGCATTTTCTCCGTGCAGAGCAGAGAGGATGAGGGGATTGAGGGAAAGGGGACTCCCAGGCGGGCCCCTCCCCTCCTCGTGAGCGCGGAGTCCTGGCCAAGTGTCGGGACCAGAGTTCCCAGCGGGTCTGGAGGCTGAGGCCTCTGTCACAGGGCCGGCCGTGGGCTCCCGGAGGTTCGTGGCGATATGGGACACAGAACGCCCCCTGCCTGGCAACCTGTTTTGGGAAAAGTCCGTTTTAAAAAATGGTAGTTACAGGTCAGTGAAGCCTATCAGCCCTCCCTGGGCAATTTCTTCACCTTTGCCCAATATGGCTTTTTGCAATGATTTGGGACATGGAATCCAGAGCAGGAGGTTTGTTTCTGGTCACAGGTCCAGGAGGGCGGGGACGGGACTCCTGTGAGAGGTGAGCTCTGTGATCTAGATGGCCGAGCAGAAGCACAATGAGCCGACTAGGGTGTCACCAGAGGTTTCCTGGGAACACGGGTGTGGGCCTGAGTTGCTCCCTCCCCCTGCACCGCCCCCTAGGTCCCCGGGCCATCCTTGATCTGCAGAACAATGTTCCCAGCCCACCCCCAGCAGGAGAGTGCTGTCTGGAGGTCTCACGACCAGCCCTGCCCCAGAACCGATGGGCTGCACTCCTTCCTCCGTGGCCATCCAGCTGGTCCCCAGGCAGGCCTGACCTGGGGGCCCTGGCCCCCCAAGCACGGGGACGGACCTCTGTGGCCGGCTGGGCACCCCACAAGCATCACCTTTCCTACCAGGCTCAGGGCACCTGAAGGTCAGGACACACCATTTCCAGCTCTGCAGCCAGTGCCCCACACTGAGCCAGGCAGGAAGGACCCTGGCCCTCCATGCCGGGCTCCAGCCCCCCGCCTTGCCGCCTGCCAGGGCCTAGGGGACGTCACACTCCTTAAATCCACCCAACACCCATGCGTTGTCTTCTCAGGCAGGAAGGGCTGGGTGTAATGTCGAGACTCCAGAGCCCCGCGGCCCGGGGGAGAGTCTGGGCTCTGCCAGTCCCTTGCTGTGTGACTCGGACAAAGCCCCCAACCTCTCCGAGCCTCCTCGGGGAGCAGGATGCCATCAGACGCCTCCATCAGAGCCGCGGTGTGGGGATGAGTGCGGTGCGCCGAGCATTGGAGGGTGCGGGTGACCTGCAATCCTGAGAGTCTCCGGGGGGGTGCTCGGCCACGACCGCTCTCAAGCCCATCGTCCGTCCTCCAGGGCGCGGGGGCCAGTTTGCAGACAGTCCCGCCCCAGGCCCAGTGCTGCTGCTTCTCCTCTCTCAGCCTCACGAGAACGCAGAACCCTCCTCAACACGGGGCTTGAGGAAGCAACCAGCCATGAGCCCGGGTCCCCCGACGGGTCAGCCCACCAGCCTCAGGTCTGGGAAGCCCCTGCCCTTGACACCTGGGGCAAAGACCCTCTTGGGCCAACTGGGCCCTGATTCTTGTCCCTGCGCTGGGGACCAGCCCGGGAGGGCTGCCCGGAGCCCACCCTCCTCCTGCCCCCAGCCCGAAGCGCAGGCTCGGGGGTAACCGGCAACTGTGTGTCTCCCACAGAGCGGTAAACGCTCGCTTCGTTTTTTTTTTTTCCTTTTAGCAAATCGGGTTCTTCGAAGCTCCCGGCTCCCCCCGGAACTAACCCCACCTTTACCCATAGTTTACCCTCGTGCCCCAGGGAAGTTTCCTGGGAGCGCTGTCCTGTGCTCAAGGACTTGGCACTCAGGGAAAGCCCTCGGCTAGGAGGCATTCGGAGGGCCGAGCTCCCTAGACCGGCCCCACTGTCCCAGGGAAGGAAGCCCAGGGTGGGAGATTCGCACGGCGGGCGGCCTGCCCGAGGCTCCGAGGGCCACGCCACCTTCCCGCAGCAGGAAAGGATCAGGGGCTGGGGGGGGCGTCTGCAGGGCCACCAGCCAGCCGGCCCCCTCTGCCCGGATTCCGGGCCACGCGCCCGGCCCTCCTCCTGCCTGGGGACCACGCCCAGGTCCACCCGGAGCCCCTCTAATGAGCCCAACGTGCCCCCCTGGCGGAATCTCTGCACCGAAGCTGGAGAGAAAGCTTCGCAGTCCGCTGTACCTCACCACGGCGCCGCGGCGAGACAGAACTGACACTCAATAAATGCTTATCAAATGAAAAATGAACAAACAGACCACGGCCCCTGCGTTGTCAGCTCTTCCTCGAGGGCAAGGAAAAGAGAATCCATGGGGACGAAAGTCCCATCAGTGGCTGCGTGAGTCTGAGGGCGGAAATGGGGGTTAACCGAACACGGCACCGGGGGCACGGGACGCGACGTGTTGGCACACACAGCACGTTCGCCGGAAATCACTGGATCCTACACTTAAAATGAGGGAACGTCAGGGCATATAAATTATCCTCCAGGAAGGAAGCACGCGCACACATGCATGCACACACACACGCGTGTGCCCGCCGCCGCCAACCTTTTCACCCAGCCGCGTCACCGCCTCATTCATTAACTTCCGCGGCACAATCTCACTAGCGCTCTCGAGAGGGGCCTCTGTGGGTTTGGTGACACATTTATGTTTAATTATTAAGTAGACGGAATAACAGCACCTGTGTCATAGACATGTTCGCATCCCTTCGTGACATTGCATCCATTCTTTGCTACAAAGTAATCTCTGCTTTAGACCAGGAAACTTGCCCCTGCCACTCTGGTTGCCGGACCTGAGATGCCAGCAGGAGCTGGACAAGGACTAGAGCCTCAGAAAGGTCCTTCCGGGTTTGTTCTTTTCTGTGGCCGGCTGGTTGGTTTTTCCCAAAAGGGCAATGCGTAACTTAACCACAGGAGTGAGAAGGAGGTTTTGTATAAAACACGGGAGCCACGAAGGGCGGTGGGAAGAGCATGAATGGACCTGGGAGTCCACGAAGACTGGGTCCACCTCTGAGCTCGGCCACTACTAGCTGTGTGACCTCGGGCAGATCACTTAGCCTCTCTGAGCTTCAGTTTCCTCCTTTGTAAAATCAGAGCTACAGTGGCCGCTCCACAGGGTCAGCATGAGGACCCTGAGGCCGGACAGAGGGGAGGCACACCGGCTGGGTCACCCAGAGCAACGTTATGGGTCATGAGGCGTATGAGGGGGTCGGGAACTTCTGTGGCCTCCCAGCCAGACCTGAAAGGATGGGAAGATAGAATTAGCAGGTCTAGTCCATGGGGTCTCAGGAGCTCCCAGCCGACTGCAACATAGAGCTTCCCACTGCATTAACCAACTCCATCCAATAAGCATTAGTGCGCATGCTCGCACACACACACACGTGTGTAGACACAACACACTGCTGTTCTTTTATCGTAAAGACCCAAAGGGAATGAAAACAGGAAAGCCACAAACCAACGCTCTAAACCTTCACGAGCTTGAGGCTCGTGTCTTACTGATCTAGAAACAAGAAGCGAGCTGTTCCTGCATTTGACTTACAATCCTCAGAGCACGGTCCTGAAGCCACCCTACGTGCCGGGGTAGGAAAGTGGGGCTGTCCCCAAAAAGACTGCTCTATTTTCAGAGCTGACCTGATTCACAGAAGGATCTGGACAGCTCTTCTTATCCAATAATTAGGCACCAGGTCATTTATTCCCGTCACCAGTGGTGGGTGTGGCAACAGTAGCAGCACCGTATGTTCATATGTGGCTGTACTTTGCATTCAAGAAAAAGGGGCAGCCCCCCAGCATAGCAAATTCCACAAAGCCATGTTTGTACCTCTCTCCCCCCTCCCACGGTGCCCAGCTGTCGTTAAATCCCAATACACGGTGCCTACGAGTTACACACAACCCCCCCCCAAACAATCAGACGCTCCATTTGTTAATTAAATTTTTATTTTAAGTTAACTGTAGATTCACAAGCCCTGTCATATGTAACACAGAGAGATCCTGCCCCACTAGCCTGGATCCCCCAGCAGGAACGTCTTAGGAAACCGGGGTACAAAGATATAAGCAGGACATCGGCACCATGGGACCACGACAGCATGGCCTCACCGCAGAGATCCCCGTGCTGCCCCGACGTGCCCACACCGACTCCCCACACACTCGCCCCGGCAACGGCCACCCTCCTTTCTCTTATGTTACCATCTGAGGCACGTTAGGGAGCTGTCCTAGACCTCGCAAGCTTCTAGACCGCCTTCTCCACTTAGCGTCGTTCTCACCTGGGTGGCTGGGGGTCCCAACAGCCCTCGCATTGCTACTGCTCAGCACCCTCCCTCAGTGTGAGGGGCCAGAGTCGGCTGCGCCACCCGCCCACTGAAGGGCAGCGGGGTTCCATCCAATTCGAGACCACGACACAGAACGCTGCTACATGTCTGCATTGCTCTGGCATAAATACCCAGGAGTGAAAAAGCTCGACTACACGGTCCCACTTCCCACGTAACCAGCAGCACGGGAGGGCCCAGCTTCTCCACATCCTTGCCAGCACTTGGTGTTGTCGGCATTGCTTATTTGAGCCGCTCTTGGAGACGGGGGGTTTAGTCTGCATTTCTCTAACATCCTTCCGTGTGCTTTCTGACTACCCAATTCCCGTCTTGGGGAAACATCCCTTCATGGTTTCCACCTGTTTTTAATTGGGTTACATTTTGAGAGGCATTTGTTTTTTGGGGATGCTAGTCCTTTGTCAGGTATGCAGTTGGCGAATATTTTCTCCCACTCTGTAACATCTTTTTACCCTCTTGGATGAGTCTTTCACAGAGAAAATTATAAATTCTTGATGAGGTCCAATTTATCAGTTTTCTTCCTTTTATGGATCATGATTTGGTGGCAAATCCAAGAGCTCTCTGCCTGGTTACGCATCTTGAATACCTTCTACTTACTCATTTGTTTGTTTGTTTATTTTTTCTTTTCTAAAAGCTTTCTAGTTTTACGTTTTACATTCAATTGTGTGACCAGTTTTGAGGCTAATTTTGTATTAGGTATGAGACTTACCACTGAGGTTCTTGTTTGTTTGTTTGCTCTTGGCTAAGAATGTCCCATTGTTCCAGTACAATCTGTTGAAAAAGCTTTCCTCCCCCTCCTGGATTAGCACTTTTATCCAAAATCAGCGGGGCATATTTGTGGGAGTCTGTGGATTCTCAGCTCGGTTTTGTTGATCTCTATCTATCCCTCCATCAATGTGACACAGTCTTGATACAACAGCTACATAATAAGTTTGATCATCAGACCGATTCCTCTCATTTTTTAATTATTATTTTATTATTCTACCAAGACTGTTTTAGTATTTCTAGTCCCTTTACCTGCACTTATGCATTTTAGAATAATCTTACTTATGCACGCAAATATTTTGCTGGGATGTTGATAAGAATTGTATTAAACTTATACATCACTTTGAGAAGTGACCTCCTTCCTTGGGTCCTCCCGTCCATGAACATGGTATGACTTTCCATCACATAGACCTTCCTTCATCTCCTCCACCAGCATCTCATACCTCCAAGCATGCGAGTCTGTAGCAAAACACGATTTGTTAGGTTTACACTAAACTGAAATATTTCATTTTGGGGGTGATTGTAAAAAGCACTGCATTTTTTATTTCAGGGTCCATGTATTCATTACTAAGAGGTGGAAATAGAATTCGTTTTTATACATTTATCTTATATCCTCCAACCTCCCTGAACTCATTCATTAGTTCTAGAAAGGTCTTTTTAAAAAAAAAATAGATCACATGAGATTTTCTTTTCTTTTTTTTTTTTTTTAAGATTTTATTTATTTATTTGACAGAGAGAGAAAGATCACAAGCAGGCAGAGACGCAGGCAGAGAGAGGGGGGAGCAGGCTCCCTGCTGAGCAGAGACCCCCGGTGCGGGGCTCGATCCCAGGACCCTGAGATCATGACCTAAGCTGAAGGCAGAGGCTTTAGCCCACTGAGCCCCCCAGGCGCCCTACATGAGATTTTCTATGTAGACAATCACATCATCCGCAAACAGGGACAGTTCCATTTCTTCCTTTCTGGATATCTTTTATTGTGTTTTCTTCCTGTGTCTCCCTGGCTAGAACTTCCAACAGCACAATGAGTAAGAGTGGTGAGAGCAGGGGCGCCTGGGTGGCTCAGTGGGTTAAAGCCTCTGCCTTCGGCTCAGGTCATGATCTCAGGGTCCTGGGATCGAGCCCCGCATCGGGTTCTCTGCTCAGCGGGGAGCCTGCTTCCCCCTCTCCTTCTGCCTCTCTGCCTACTTGTGATCTCTCTCTCTGTCAAATAAATAAATAAAATATTTTAAAAATTTAAAAAAAAAAGAGTGGTGAGAGCAGACATCCCTGGTTTGTTCCTGATCTCAGGGGGAAAAGCTTCCCGTTCTCAGCATTAAGCGTGAGCATAATTATAGGCTTTTACATATGTTCTTTTTCAAGCTGAAGAAGTCCTCCTCCGTTCCTACCTTTCTGGCAGTCCTTCTCGTGGATGGGTGTTGAACTTATCAAATGCAGAGGATCCTCTGATATCTCTTCTTTAGCCTTTCATTTGATAGATTGCCATGATTGATTGCAAATATCGAACCATCCCTGCATCCGTGGAGTAAACCCCACTTGGCCATGGTATGTGCTTCTTTTTAGATGTTGTTGGATTCTGTGTGTTAATATTTTCTTACTTTTTTTTCTGTTTTGTGTTTGTCCACAGCCAAGTTCGGATGCAACATGCTCCACCCTTTCTGACTTAGACTCAGTCGTGTGAAAACAGCAAGTTTCCTTCTGCGGGAGGAGTTTTGTTTTAAAAACTGGTCTCTTCACCTAGAGTTGGCACTTCAATACCCACAGTATCGATACTCAGTATGTTCCTAAATGTCTCCACTGGAGTCAGACCTTGGCAGTTCACCGTCTCTCCTCCTCCCGCGAGGCCCAGGGTGGCACAGACGCTCGGCGTCCCGTCAGTGATAAGTGCCGCGTGCCCAGGAGAGGATGGAGGCCTGCGCTCAGGTCAGGGCTGGTGCACGCATGCTGGCTCTGGGGCACCCTGGGCAGAAGCCTAGACCCGTCCCTCTAGGAGGTCAGCTCTCCCTCCTGGAAGGTAACCTGGCTCCTCGCTCCTCCACGTGCTGGTCCTACCCCCCCGCTGACTGTCCCCCGACCTCTGACAATGTGCTCTAAGTGCACAGGCTCTGTCACTCCCTCCTCAAGTCGCCGAAGTGCTTCATCACAACTCAGCGTGGGAACTACTCCGGCAGGTGTGACGGGCCTCCCGCATGAGACCGTCGGCCCTGAAGGAGGCAGCCGCGGCCCCGACCCTGCTCGATGTTTCAACTCTGGCACGGGCATGACCAGGCACGGATGTGGCACTCAGCAAATGTCAAACGTCCACTGTCGAATGAGGGGGAGCACTGGACAGCGTGGTCCTTCTGGGAGCCCACACTAACCAGCAATGGTGCCAAGCTGGACATGGGCTGGGAGGAGGGGTGGTAGGCTCGAAAACACTTACTTTTCTCCCTCTGGCTCTCCCCAGGCAAGTGTCCAATATGACAGCCAGCAGCCCCACGAGGCTACGGAGCATCCCAAAGGTGGCCTATATGGTATTTCTATCGGCTGCTGCTGGTCTCCACTCTGATAGCAGTATTTCTACCCCCACACGTGTTCCCCCTCCATTACCGGACCGCGGGGTCTCCAAGGGCAGAAACCCGCTCACTTCTGGGTCTCTGTACGGCATCCGCGTACCGCCAGCCACCCCCAGGCACGCAAGAATGGAGCAGTGAGTCAGAGGCGTGGATGAAACGAACGAACTCAGAGGTCAGAGCGTCCTCTCCACGTAACATGGGCATTGACAGTGGACACGTGTGGTTAACTGGAGTCACAACTCTGTACCCGACGCCCCCACAGCTTTTATCCTTCATAACCGCAAGTCTGTTGCAAGTCTGTATCTTTTGAGCTCCTTCACCCCTTCTGCCCACCCCCAACCCCCATCCCAGAAACCACCAGCCTGCTGCCTGTTTTGCATACTTGAAAGTTGCCAAGAGAGCAGATCTTAGAAGTTCTTATCACAAGAAAAAAAAATATTCCGTAACTGTGCGAAGGGAGGGATGCATCTCGCCCATGTTATGCTGTACACCTGAAACTGACATGCTGTGTGTCAGTTACACCTCGACAGGTATGAAGAGCACACCTGTTCTGAGCACTGTGCAAATTCTGGAGCTCCCATGTGGGGCAGGAGCAAAGGTGCCCGAGGTGTGCACGTGCCGCCGCCTGCCCTCGACATCCACCCGCCTGCCCACCTGTGCACTCCCGTACCGACCAGAACCTTCTCTTGCAAATGAACTGTCTCTGTCTCGAGCTGACCTCTTCCTCGTCCCGGTAAGTGTATGAACTGTCCCCGTCCCCAAGAAAGCCACAGGGAAGGGAGGACTCAGTCCAAATGTAAGGCCGAGAGTTTGCATTTGCCCCCAAGCCACCGTCACCCCACATGTCCTCGTCCTCCCTTTCTGGTACCTCTTCCCCTCGATCCCACACCTGTGCCACCTGCCTTCACGCTCTCTTCCCATCTGTACACCCATTCTCCCTCCCAGGCACTTAAAACTCAGATGCTTTCCCTCCTACTGAACTGATCATGACTGGAGGAGCTCAGGAGGCTTCTTTTTCCAGAACACGTCTGCATTCCAGTTGCGACTGAATCTCACAGCAAAGGAAAGACTCTCTAATGGTGGAACCGTCAGCACCAGTAAGTGAGGTGGAAGAAGTGCTCCGTCTATCTGGGGCAGGACAGGGCCTAAACAGGTGGGCCCCGGCGGAGAACTCTGTGCCTAAGCCTCAGTGTGGAGTTAAGGACGAGTAACCATGGGGCAAGACTGAAGGAGCCGGGCCGTGTGCCAGGCAGAAGGCACACTTACTTCTGCACTCACATCTCCTGAGCAGGGACCGTACCACATGTTTTTCTCAAGCGCTAAGAAGGATGAGACTCCTGCCCTCATGGCCCCACAGTCCAGAGACCAGGGCTCCTCCGGAGCGTCCAACGGGAAGCCTGAACACAGGTTTCTGGGGGACACACCCCCTGGGTCTCCACTGCCAGCAGCAAGGTCCTGAGGCCGCCTGTTGCAGAAGGCCCTGAGGTCACGCACGGGGAAGGCCCGGCAAGCAGGCTTCAGCAACCACCCGGCCCAGGCAACTGCCCACGTGGGGCAGGGAACGGTGGGAGAGGGCAGAGCGGCAGCGGGCCCTGCCACGCCAGCCCTCCTTGGCTGGCCACCCGGGGAGAGCGCGACAATGGCAGGCGTCCCAGTGAGTGGACAGAACGAGCCCAGTGAAGGGCAGGTTGGGAAGGCGGACGCACAGATGGGCCCAGCACGGCTGCCACCAACCTTCTCCTGGGGGGAGGGGAGGGGCTGAAGGAATAAAGTGGCCCCCCTTCTGCAGAGCACATGCAGGGGCTGGAAATGCAAATGTGAGCCCGGCCCCTCCCCCACCACCAGAAGGTCCCCTTGGTCCAGCAGCAGGACCCTGGCCTCTGCCAACAGGCGACCCCCAGCACGTTGCCCCTACTCTGGGCTCCTTTTCAGCCACGTCAGGGAGCCTCATAATGATGAAGGAATGTTGGGTTTCTGGCTTCTCCCGTCCCCCGGGGCCCTTGCACTGCTCAGCCGGCCACTTCTCTGCACCTGCCAGGCGTCCCAATTATTAACTCAGCCTCTCCAGAGGCTGCTGGGAGACCAAGAGGCAGCTGCCCCCCATGCCAGCAGCAGCAGGGAGTGAAGCCTGCACCCTCCTCCAGAAGGAGCATCAGGGACCGAGTACGGAAGAAATACCCCACTGTTTCTCCTCCACTGCTGGAGTACAAGGCCCTGCCCCGGGGGAGGGGGCGGGAGCGGCTAGGCCTCCCCCCCACAGCCAGATCTGCTCCAGCCCCGACTGGAGAGAGAACTTGGGGAGCTGGGGGCACCCCCCACACCAGGGCCCCCAAAGCTCTGACACAGGCACACTGCAGCCTCTGACTCTCTATTAACTGAGAGTTAATCTGAGTTATGTAACTGCCACTCCCCACCCGGCGGCCTTATGACTCACCCACTCCTTTGAGTTCCTGGAAGGGGGTCTTAGAGAGTCAGTGGGCCCCACGGCTTGTGGGCTCCGGCTCCAGCAAGCCCCGGCTCCTGCCTCCCCCTCGTGTCTGGCTGGCATCGGGCAGGAGAAACCCTCTCGAGCCAGACTTCAAACATGAAAATCTAGATCAAGGATATATTTGGCTTTCCAAGCTAATCTTTACATCAATTTGGTCTCTACTGACTTGTAGCCCTTTGAAGAAAACTTGGCAACCACGCATATGGAAAACAGATGACTCTTACGTAACCCCAGACAGGAGCCCCTGGGCTCTGGAAGGCGCGGCAGCCGCGGGTGGGTGGGGCTTGCTGTTTACCCACTTCGTCATGACCTGGGGGGCAGCTTTTATCCACACGGCCGGGCAGTGGAGTTTGCAAGCAAGAAGCCCCGGGAAAGAAAGGCATCGGGAAGCACACCCAGTAACCTGTGCCAGAACATGTTGATGGCGCCCAGGCCAGTAGGCTGGGGGACGACGAGGCCAGGCTGGGCGGCCACTGCGGCCGCGGCCTCCTGAACGACCCCAGCTAAGAGGATGCAGGTCGCAGTGGGGAAGCAGGCGGTTCCCTCTCCGGAAACGTGGAGCCAGAAGCCTCGGGCAGGCGTGGAGCTGGCTCGCCCTGCTCCCTACTTATCACCCTCTCCCTGCGCGGAAGAAAGGGAAGCAGGTGATTACAATAAATCAATAGAAGGGACAGGCGAGGAGGAGCCCGCCAGCCCCTCCTCCGCTTGGACAGTGGATCCCCTGGGTGGGCGTGGCAGGAGGGGGGGAGGGGGCGCACCCCAGTGGTGGAAAGAGCTGAGCTGCCTCTCCGAATGGCCATTTATTCCGGCCTCGCTGTCCCTGACGAGCACCCCAGCCGCTGACACACGATGGATTCCGGCTGCAATCAATTTCGTAGCAGCAGCTGGAAATGGGCAAGAGCCAGGTCTCACCGGGAGGGCGATGTCTGTGCACAGAGCGTCTGACTCCGTCCACCCTCTTAAAGCCCCTGCACAGCCCCAGCTGCTGGACAGTAGAGGCGGGGAAGGTGGCAGCCCACCCCGTGGGTCCAGGCGGTGAGGCCCAAACGCGGTGCCGCGTGCATGGCCAGAGCTCGGGGGACCACAAAGCGCCCCGCAAAGAAAGAGAGTCGCATCACTTTGTTACACACGCACCCCCCCCAGCAGACACACACCCGGGGCCTCGGTGGGTGGGAGACGGCAGAGCGGCCCCCAGGAGCCCGGGCCGGGAAGCAGCGGTGGTGGGGGCTGGGGGCTAGCCGTGGCACGTCTGAGGACACCTGGCAAAGGGCTTGCACGCTCCCAGCCCCTAACGAGCTGCGGCACTGTGGGCTGCAGCCTCCGAGGCCACTTGCAAAGCCGAGGCAGCCAAACTCTGTGCCGCGTGCTGAGTAAGCACCCCTCCAAGCTGGGCTCGGTGCTCAATTATGTCTGAGCTCCAAAGCAGCTGGTCCAGAGGCCGGGCTGCCTTCGAGAGATACCTTTATCCGTGCTTGGGGCTTTGATACAACTCCCACCAAAAAGGCATGGGAGCCTCACTCCAAGCTCAGTGAGACTCAGAACTGTTTCTGCCTCATGAAAAGAAAAAGCTCCGTGCACAGCTCCCGTCAAACGCAGAAGCAAAAAACCCAGGCCAGACTTTGTCTCGGGAGCCTGAGCGGAGGGCTTCTCGCTCAGGCAGTGCTCTGAGCTGCCTTCCACAGACCTGGGCTCCGCATTCCGCGTCCACCTGGGAAACCAGGTTCGAAGCCGGGGGGCAGGCGGTGCAGGGCTCACCCGGGGACCTAGAGAGTGGCTCGTAAGCAAAGCTGATGGGCTTTCTCCAAGGAAGAAGTGCATTTCCAGGGCTCGAGCAAGCAGTCCTGGCTTTGTCACCGTCACCCTTGCCTGGTGTGAGGGGCAAACAGCACAGACCCTCCCGGCAAGACACCTCTGCCGGCCCGGGGATGGCTCTCACAGACATGACAGAGCTCTCTCCTGTCAGCCTCCTAGACAGGTGACAGCTCGTCCTTAGAGACACACTTACAGAAAATCTTTTGTGTTAACACTGAAGAGGAAAAAAAAAAACCCAACAAAAGGTCAAACTTCAAAATCACCAACAGAACTATTTCCTACAGCAAAATCCCAAGGAGCTCTCACTTGGGGATGCTTTAGGGGAACTGTTCTAGGGAATTTTGAACCAACAGAGAGGTTTCCTTCCATGGTATTTACTCTTCTCTTCTCCCTATCAAAATGTACTAATCTTTCGATCTAGCAACTTAGTAATAAAGAAAAAAAGAAAAGGAAAGCCCACGGAACTTGCCAACAGTCAGTCAGAAATCAGGCAGCCAGAAAGTCGCTCAGGAAGAATCATCTGGGAGCCAAAGGTGCCCCCACAGCCAGAGCTGGGACCCTCCGATCTTTCCCGAGGCCTCCCGGGCTGGGTGAGCCTTGAGAGGCGGACGGCAGGGCACCTGGAGGGGGTCCCCGAGCAAGGCTGCCCTCGCTCCATTTTGCTTGCGTCCCAGAACAGGGAGCCGAAGCCTTATCTAGTCCAAGCACACGGGATCGATTCAGGCCACGCCAAGACCCAACAGGATCTGCTTCACCGTTAACCTTTTAAAGCCCACGCTGGCCAACGAGATCCAGCCGACTGGAGAAGGAATGCCGCTTTCCACAAAAAGGCGGATAATAACATTCGACAATTTTCACGAGATGTTTTAAACAGTCTTTACCCCCGGGATGGGGGATTGTCTCATAAATCAAAGGCAGCTAGAGAACGCGTGGTGCGCTCTGTCCGCTTCCGATTTCTCAAAATCAGGACGCGCACTTGAGCCTCCCTGTGGCTCACTCCCCCCAGCTTTGATGGGGCGGCGGTGGGGGCGGCGAAGGCAGCCGCTCCGGCACCTAGCGGCCCTTTCCTCCCCAGCGCGGGAGCGCAGTGCATCCCAGTGGACAAACTCGAGAACCGCACCGCTTTCTCCGCCTCCGCCTCTGTCCTTGCTTTCGCTTGCAACCCGGGACCCAAAAACGCACCAGCTCCGCGAAGCCCCCCCACCCCACCCCACCGGCAGGCGGGCGACGCTCCGGAGGCAGCCAGCCCCGCCAAGGGGACGACTACGCACCACTGGGCTTTAGGCCGCCCCTGGCACGGGTTGAAAGCCCGAGCTCCACAGCAAGCGGGCAAAGTTTGCCGGAGAGGGTCTTCCAGTGTACCCCTGCCTCGAGTTCCGGGCTCGACCCCCTGGTTCCAGCTGGCTCTCAGACAAGCCCCGGGGCGCTCCCGCGGGTGTTTGCGCCTGTGGGTGGGTAGGGGGTGTCCGCCCGAGCTCCCCCAGAGCCCCAGCGTCTCCCGCCCCAGCTGCCCGCCAGCTGTGCGCGCCCGACGGGCCCGGAGGTCACCGGCAAACAGCTGGATCGGCAGCTGCGAGCCCGGGAGGCCCCTGCTCAGCCCTGGGGCCCCGAGGAAGGGGAAGGGAGGGCGGAGTGGCTTGTTTGATTTTGGTTTCCTCCAACTCCGCCTTCCGAGCTCTCGCCGGGAGCCGGGAGCCGGGAGCCGGGAGCCGGAGGAGCTCTAGCTTTCTCCGGAAGCCCCGGCCCCCGCCCTGAGTCCACGGCCCGCCGGGCCCCGGGGAGGAGGCGCGCCGGGGCGGCAGGCCAGGACACTGCGCTGCTGGCGCCGGGAACCGCGGGCTCGGCGGGCCGGCCCCGCTGCCCGGGGAGCTGGGGCGGGCGCCCCTGGCCGGACCCGGACGCGCGCAGCCCGGGAGAGCCGGCCGCTCCCTGCGGGGCCACGGAGCTCCGGGCTCCGGACTGGCACCCCGACCAAGTCCCCGGGCCCCTGCCGGCAGCTCGCGGGGAGCGGGGAGGGGTCCCTTTATTTGCCACGTTGAGGAGAGCGCCGCCTCAGCCCAGCCCGGCACCCACGCACCCACGCACCCACACGCACCCCAGCGCTGGCCGGGTCGCTCACCTGAGTCCTAAAAGCTGTTGAATCCACATGGTCACGTTTCGGGGAGCCGAGCCTCAGACCTTGCTCGCCCCGGCCATCTGCGCGGCGCCCGCGCCCGCTCGCTTCCGTCCCGCGGCGCCGGTCTCTGGCTCTCGGTCCGCCGCCGCCCGCCGCCGCCGCCCGCCGCCCGCCGGCCGCGGGGCGCAGAGCGAGTCAGAGCACGGCCGCGCGGGGCTCCATGCCGGCCGGCGCGCCGCCGCCGTTGGGGCGCATGGCTCAGGCGGGGCGGCCCGCGGGGGCGCACATCCTCCGGCCGGGGCGCGGGGCTCGCCGCCCCTCCGGGGGCGAGCGGGCGAAGGCGGCGGCGAGGCGGGGGCGCCCACGGCCGGCCCGGGAGGGGCGCGCTCTGGCGCTGCGGCCGCGCCGTGCGAGTCGGAGGAGACGCGGCTTCGCCCTCCGGGGCGGTGGGGAGGGAGGCCGGGCGGCGCCGCCGCGCACGGTGCGTGTCTCGTGGCGCGGCTCTCGCCTCCGGTCCGAGCCCCGCGCCGAGGGGGCGGCGCGGTCCGGGGGTGCGGGCGGCGGCGACGCGGAAGGACGCGGGTCGCCCCCGCGCGCCGCCAGGTCAGGGGGCTCTGCCGGGGGTGCGCCGCCGGCCGGCTCCGCTCAAGTTGACCGGGGGCTCCGTCTGAGCGCTCGCTCTGCAGACGGCCGCGGCGCCGGAGGCCGGCAGGAGGCGGGCGCGGGAGGCGCGCGGGGCGAGGGCGCCGTGGAGCGCGGGGCGTGGGGACGCGCGGCGGCGGCGCCGCGCCGAGGAGGCGCGCGGGGATCCCGGGGCCCCGCCGCCCGCGCCCACCGCGCCCGCCGCAGAGCCGCCCGCGCCGCTCGGCCGCCTCCCTCCGCGCGTCTGCCTCTCCGCGCGCTCGCCCCCGCCTCCCCGAGCGGGTCCCAACTCCGCCCGCCTGGCCCGGCTCACGTCACCCGCCTTCCCCGCCCCTCGAACTGGAGCCCGAGCCCCCTTGCCGGGCGCCGGCTGCCGCTCTCTGCCCCGCCTCGCCGCGCGGGGCCGTGCCTGGCCCGGGCGACGCATCAGGCGAGGTCCCCGGCCGCCCCTTCCCCATCCCCGGCCTCGTCCCAGTCCCCACCTTGGGAGAGGCTCGGGAGAGGCCGCGGGCTCGGATTGGACCGCCGGGCGCCGCCGGATGGTGTTGCCACGGTAACCGGATGGCCTGCGAAGCAGTTCGAGGTTCCGACCCATTTACGGGTGCGCCCGGTGGACCAGGAGAGCTAATTTGGGGAGGGGGCGTTCCCGGGGGAGCACTGGTGGTGGGGGGCGCCTGGAGCGAGAGGGTGCGCAGAAAGTTTCCTTCAGGCAGAGCTGCACCAGAGGCGCCGCCAGAGTCCGGGAAGCAGGAGGGTCGCTGCTAGGGGTCCCTCTCTTCCCTCCCGCCTCCCCGGCCTCCCGCCCTGGGCCCTGGCGGAAGAAGCCCCTGCGTTCCAGGTCGGAGCTCAGCGCCTTCTGCCCCAACCCAGGCCGGACCTGAATGTCCAGGCTTCGGCAAGCCCCTGGGCTGAGGTCAGGCAGCTGCCGCTGCTTGACCCTCGCTCCCGAGGGGTCGCGGAGAGTTCCGAGTCATCGGCCTCCCAGACCCCACCGCAGGGAGTGTCCGGGCCCCGGTCCCATCCCAAGACTTCCCCTTGCCTTCCAGCTGAGGCTGTATTTGCAGGACAGTGGCTGGAGGAGGAAGGGCCTCCATGCCCGCCTCTCACTGAGAGATATGACCTACAGTGAACCTCTCTGCCCACCCGGGAAACCACCCGCAGAGCCGGAGCTGTCTGCTGCCCCCCCTCCCCCGCCCCCCCCCCAGGGCCCTGCAGCTCACAGGCCTTTGGGATCACCTGTGACAGCTCTCTGTGGCAAGTTTGGAGGCTGGGCCCAGGCGTGGAAGGAAGGTTAACTAATACCAGACCTGACCCACGCAGTGGCCTCCCTTGGCCAAACTCTGGAATCACCCCAGGCTTGTGAGGTCGGCGCAGACACCCCTCCTGGCTGGTCGGGCCTCCCTGAGAAGGGGCAGTCGGTGGGGGGGTCAGATCCGGCCCTGCGTGGCTGGGACTCGGACTCCCAGGCAGGTCATTCATCCCTGGGCTTCTGGTCTTGAAAGCCACGGGAGTCTGCGGGGCCCCGACAGCAGGTGCGGGTGACTGGCCTCCCCACGCAGATCCCGGAGGGCAGAGGCAGGAGGCGAGGAGCTGTGGTGGCAAAAACCCAAGGTTTGCGATGAGCAGACCAGCCGGTGCTATTTACTCACTGAGGGGACCTGGGTGCCTGACCGAAGGTTCTCAGACCTTGTTTCCTTCTCTGCAAAATGGGTCTTCCGCCGAGAGCCTTCTCCCGGAGGGGTCTGGGGGAACAGAGCCTACCAAGGGGCACCAGCAGGTACTGGGCCCAGGATGGTCAGGGGAGAAGGGGGTGCCCACAGTGCTGCCACCTAGCGGGACACAGTGGGGGTGCTGCCGGAGGGACGCCCTTTCAGGAGGCAGAACAAGCCTTAAGTAGGCCCTTGGCCAGGGGAAACTGGGGGTGGGGGAAGTCGTGATCCCCTCTGTTCCAGGGACCCCTTCAGCAGCCGTGTGCAAAGTGGGGACCTCGTCTCAGAACGTTTATAAACGCATACGCTAAAATGCACTAGGAAGAGTTATTAGGAAGTCAATTATATTGCAATGCGTCATCAAACTATTAAAACAAATTTTTGAAATAGCAATGTATGTTCTTTAATATTATGTCAAGTAATGAGTGGGTGGATCCACAACACAGCACGATTCAGAAGTGGAGACGTGCAGCAATGGTATTTTGAGACGCGCGAAATGTCGGTCACGTGGTGGGGGATGCCTGCAGGTTTGGGGTTTGAGAGCAGGTCACAGGGGCCTCATGCCCCTGAGGCCTGTTGGCCACACTTGTAATGGAAGAAATCCTGCCTTTCAGTTGGAATTTGCAAGAATAAACAGATCATTTTTCCCCACCCATGTCTAAAGACCCCTTGGGTTCTACACTCATAACTTGGGGGTCCCTGGACCCCAGGTATGAACCCCTGGAAGATAGGAATGTGCCCTCAAAACAGCAAGGGAGCAAGGTGGCAGAAGTAGGAGGGGACCTCAGAGTCTAAAGAACACAGTCGTTGTTCACCAAGTGAGTGCAGGCCTCTGTCTCTCTGGAAAGCACCCACCTGGTATTCTGTTTGGTTTTGTATTTTTCTCCTGATGAAAACATTGTCCTTTTCTACCTGCTATAAAATAATAAGACCCAGACGTCTGTTTCACCATTAGTGTAATTGATTTCCTGTACTTTGAGGCCATCTCACATTTCTGACCTTTTCATTTTCCTCCTCCCTTGGGAATTGGGAGGGTGGGCAGATGTCATCCCACACCCAACACACAGACTGTCACACACACGCACACGCGCACAGGCCTCCCGGCTTCAGCAAGTGCAAAAGGGAAGTTCTCAGAAGGAGCTGCTGCAGAATGTTCTCCCAGCCCCCTCCACACTGCTGGTCGCTACCCCCCTACTCAGGAGCAAGCCGCGCCCCAAAACCCTAGAAGCAGCTTGCAGCCGCTGGTCCCTCTGCCCTGCCCTATTTTCCCACCAAGGAG
Source organism: Procyon lotor (assembly GCA_028646535.1). Classification (NCBI taxonomy): domain Eukaryota; kingdom Metazoa; phylum Chordata; class Mammalia; order Carnivora; family Procyonidae; genus Procyon; species Procyon lotor. Next base: position 2,675,120 of record CM053606.1, read on the forward strand.
TGGCTGACCCCCTGCAGGCGGTCCTCTCTGAAGCTCTCTTAGGCCATTTACCTAATGGCCTTCACGGAAGTCGACTATTTTTAAAACCCATCCAAAGCCAAATCGAGCTGCCATTGTTCATTTTTCTCCCAAGGAGGTAAATGTGTCTTAAGCATGACATTAGATTAAGTGGCTAAGTTGGTGATTTTAAATGGAAGAAAAAAATGCTGATTAAAATTATGATAAGTTTCTTTACAGCATTCTCTACTATCTTCTCTGCCTCCCGTCTTACTTGCTCCCCCACACAAAGAAAACTTGCTTCTGGTGGGGTGGGGCGGGGAAGGAGCTCCAAGTCTCTTTTCCTGGTGGGGCAGGCGAAGTGCCCGACGTTGGAACCCCTCCCCTACCTTCTGAGCTGTTCCCAGGTGAGGCTCGCACACAGCTGCAAACTCCAGCTGGGCGTGAGAGCCAGGCTGCCGTGTCAGGGGCCAGAGACAAGCCAAGACTCCCCCAGACGAAATGACTCACGGGACGGTCAGCCCACAGCCCAGGGCCGGCAGGAGAAAATGCCAGGTCTCTCCAGTCCATTCAAATAGGCTTGTGTATCTGAAAGAGGTACTCATTCTGAGCCAGCGATGGACTCTAAAGGCCGATGGGAAAAGGACTGCCTAAGAGTTTGAACTGGCCTGGGGTGGAGGAAAAAACCTTTTAGGCTTTTAGGGATTCACTGTGATGACAGGTTTGCTGCTTCTATTTAGATGAGCAACGAGGAGGAGAAAGAGGATTAATTTGCATTGCAAAATAGAGTGACCATTTGAACACAGTCCCCTGGCCATGTGGAGTCTGGAGGTTGGGAGCCTGTGGCTGGAGAGGAGGGGAGAAGGTCCAGAGGTGGGCAGAGGCATGCAGGGAAGCTGGTCAGGGGCTGGGGTGACCCCAGGAGGGGCCACAGTGCCCAGTGCTCACATTTTCTCCTAACTGTGGCTGAGACCGAAGTCTGAGGGTTTTGTCCAACGTCGTGGTTCTTCTCCAAGGCAGTGGTGTTCCTGTTCAAGGTGTGTCAGGGAGCGATGGGAGGGGTGCTGTCTGCTGCGGGGCAGGTGAGGGTGGGGAGAGGCAGCCAGCAGGCCAGTGGAGCACTTCCTCTCTCATCCTCTGGAAGACACTGGGGCTTGGGAGGGAGGGGGCAGGGGTGCTGGACTTCACAAAGTACTAGGGATGGGGCTCATTTGGATCTGACGGGAAGGAGGGGAGGGGAGATCAGGGACACAGGAGATCAGACCCTCGGTTGTTCTGGGGGACAAGTCTGTCTCTGGCACCCAGCTTCCTGATACCCAGTAGTAGGGGGATGAGAGGATGAGTTCATCCCGCTGAGTGAGCCCCGAGCACGTTCAGAAAGGACCAGTGAGTGAGGCTCCCAGGAAACAAACAGGGCTCAGTGGAGAAGCTCCTGAAATGGGGACGATCGCACAAGGAAGGAGGTCTGGCCCGGGAGCGGTGGATGCCCCTGGCTGGTCTCGGGCAGAAAAGGCAAAGCTGGATGCCAGTGTAGCTCCATTACTGATGTCCCTTCCCCATTGATTCATAAGCCACATCACTCAGCACAGACCAGATTATGCTGTAGCCACAGAAAACCCCCAGAGCTCCATGGCTGAACCCAAAGAAGGTCAATTTCTTGTTCTTGCTCATGACCACCAACAGTTGCCATCGGCTTTGCTGCACACATTGTCTTCACTCTGAGACCCAACCTGAAGGAGCTGCTCTTACCTGAATATCCCCAGACCCATAACCCAGGGCACAGAGTCATGGTGGAAGCTCCTGGTGGCCCTTAAAGCTTCTGCTGGGAAAGAACACGTGTCACTTCTGTGCACATTTCACTGGCGAAAGCAAGTAGCATGGCCAAGCTGACGATGGAGGCTGAGGAGACATCAAGCTCACACAGGGAGGGAGCGGTAATACCTTGGATACTCACACAGTCCCCTAAATATACCCGTAGATGTCAATGATTCCAGCAGATAGTTTGTATTTCAATTTCACTGAGACCCTAAACTTGACAACGCCGGAATCTGTTTAAGGGAAGGAGCATGTTTTCTGGCAGGCATGCTGAGTTTGCATAACTTTTCTATCTCCAAACTCTAGAGAGATTCTTGACTTTGAAGGCTGGGAGGACTCTGGACCTGACTGCATCACCCACTGAAGTGCGAGGCACCTGACTAGTGCCGGAAACACAGAGGCAGACACTTGCCAACTACAGCTGGGCGGTGGGGGTGATTTGCTTACCCCTAGCTACAGCCATGGTCCGATAATGCATCTTTGGAGGCTATGCTTCCGTCTAGAGGGGAGAGCTGTGACTAGTCAAGAAAAATCATCACCGTCATCATAGTCACCATCACCACCATCACCATCACCATCACTATGGTGTAGTCATTATCTCCATCATCACCATCTCACCATCTCCATCACCAGCATCATGTCCATCATTATCACCATCACCACCATCATCATCTCCATCATCATCATTGTTATCATTGTTATGGTCATCATGTCCATCATCATCACCATCACCACCATCATCATCACCATCACCACCATCACCATCACCACCATCACCATCACTATGGTGTAGTCATTATCTCCATCATCACCATCTCACCATCTCCATCACCAGCATCATGTCCATCATCATCACCATCACCACCATCATCATCACCACCATCATCATCACCATTATCACCATCGTCATCACCATCATCACCATCACCATCATCACCACCATCACCATCATCACCATCATCACCATCACCATCATCATCACCATTATCACCATCGTCATCACCATCACCACCACCATCACCATCACCACCACCATCACCATCATCACCATCATCACCATCATCACCATCACCACCATCACCATCATCATCATCATCACCATCACCATCATCACCATCACCATCATCACCACCATCTTCATCATCACCATCATCACCATCACCACCATCACCATCATCA
>CM053606.1:2678610-2694375 GCA_028646535.1 Procyon lotor
ACCTTGCCGCCCAGACTCCTGGTGCCTCCACTCCTCTCTGCTCCTGATTCCTGTGTTCATGCATCTTCCCCTTTCCTCTGGGGACTCGCTGAAGGGTCCTTGCCAGCCAGGAGCAGGTAGCATCGGTCTGACCCCTACTGGGCATAAAAGCCAGTGCAGCGACATTTGGATGGGTTGGGATTGTTTCCTGTTTGTTGCCGATGACGAGGGTGTTTCTGGAGGCGTGACTGCTGGCGGCTGGCACAGGCGTGTGTCCCGGGAGCCCATGAGGGTGAGAGAGGGTGTTGTGGGGTATGCGAGGGTGTGGGGCGTGCGCACACGCAAGGCGGGCGTGAGTCCGTGTGCAGCAGCAGGAACATGGGTGTGTAGGAGTGTGTAAGCGCGCTTGCGTGGGCCGTGTGGTGGTGACTTCTGCCGGTGATGATGTGTCCGTGAGCCTGTGGTTGGGGCCTCGGAGAGTCCGCCTGTCACTAACGGAGCGGACTGTGGATTTGAGGGACTGGGCCTCAGGGTGTAAGCTTCTACGGCCTGCGTGGGACGGACGTCAGGACCGTTGAGGTGGGGGGCGCGGGAGACGGTGTCTGCCTTCCCACCGGGAGGTTCCTCCCCCTCAGCCTGAGCTCTCTCCCCCTGGGCGCCTCCAGCAGAAGAGGGACCTGTGACTTTATTGAAGGGATGAGCCCGCGGCTTCTCAGGCATTTTCATGTTCTCACCTGAAGAGGGAACCCTGTGTCTCAGGGTCTCGCCTATGGACATACACACGAGCGTGCACACGCACACGCGGTCACACACGCCCCGCACAGCCTCAGGCACACAGGAGACGGACGGAGAGAAGCAGTCCCCCCACCCTTCTCCTGGACATCCCCATGCCCCGGGCACCTGCACAGTGCCTGGGGGAAGGAGTGTGGCCCTGCACGAGGGCGAGCGCTCCACCTGCCTTGTCGCCGTCTGGGTTTCAGGTGCAAAGAGCCTGAGCGAGGCTCTGCCCCAAACCCACGGTCCCGGGAAACGGAGCTGGTGGGGATGTTGACCATGACCCAGGGGGCTAGCGGTGCAGCAAACAAGCTCCCCGCGCTGGATGGGCCCGCACTCGCAGAGCCTCTACAGTGATGTGGTGAATGCCCTCGCCCTCAGTGGGACTTAGTGGGGAGACGCTGGCTGCCCATTGCCTCTCTCAACCCCCTCAGCTTCCCCAGGAAAGGACTGTGGCCAGGCGGGCGGCCACCTAGACACTGTCTTCTCCATCCGTCCTCTCACATGGCGAGGTCATCTGACTCCGTTCAGGCCAGCGGGTGGGCGTGGGAGGGAGACACGCTTCTTCTTGGGACCTTTCCCTGAAACGGACCCGCCGTGCTCTACCCTGGTCCTTCTCTTTCCCAGCTGGCCCCAGCGGTGGCAGGAGTTGGTGCCTCCCCGACCCACAAGAGGAGGCAGACATGCCCGGCTGGCCGTGGATCACTTACCTCTGAGCTAGACCTTGAGAGCACATTCCTACCACCTTTGGTCTGGTCCCCGAGCTGGAGCACCGCAGACCGCAACACCAGCTGGAGAGCAAGTGGTGGGAGGGTCAGAAAATCAGAACTCGTGGGCAGCTTCCTGTTGATTTGAGCAAAGTCCAGCAAGAGAGGAGCCCAGACAGCACCAGCGGCCCTGCGGGCAGGAGTGCGGGGAAGGAGCAGAGCCCGGCTTGGGGAAGGCGTTCTGCCGGCATCCACGTACCAAGTGCTCAAGTCTCCAGATCCCACGACCTTGGGCTTGAGAAAGTCGATGGCTTTGAACCAGAGACAACTGGGTGTATGCGCGGGGGCCTCTGTCTTCCACAAGACTCCCCATTAATGCTTCCTGGGCAGATGGTAGAGCCAGTCCAGGGGGCAGCGGGGACTGCCCTCCATGTCTACTGCTTCTGACGGTCTCGAAGGAGCCATCACTGAGAAGATGAGCCAGACGCAGAGGCCCCGAAATGAGGAAGGATCACAAGCTTAAGCCTCACGCAGGAAGGAGGGCCTTCCCTGTGATTACTCAGGCCTGGGACGCACCGCAAGCCAGTAAGGTTATAAAACCGGTTTGCCAAATAGAAGGCAAGCTTTGCCTGCAAAAGCCAGGACCGTTTGGCTCTCAAAGCAAGCCCCACGTCCCTGAAACTGCAGCCTTTAAAGAAGCACAGTACAACCTTTGCCTCAGATGCACGCGGAGCCCACAGGTGCATCCATGGCCGTGGGCCGTGGACGACGAGCTCCCAGAAAGCAAACACAGAGTCTGGCCGGCCATCACGCTTTCTATTCCGGGGACGGGGAAACCTTCAGTCATCACCCACAGAGGCAAATCTAAGTTTGGTGGTGCAAGAAACAGACATGATTTTAGGACCCTTATACATATATACACAAACCTAGATTATGGGATGATTATTTAAAATGAGAAAAAAATCATAATGCCTTTGAAATATTAAAAGGCTGACAGATACAGTTCCTTTTGGTCTCCATTTTTGGCTTCGTCTAGAATACTACTTTTCCTCCTATTTGAATCTTGGGTGTCATCCATAAACTGGAAAAAATTGTAAAACGTAGTCAGAAACCAACGCTTCCTGCCGCCGCCACTGTGTTGCATTGAGTGGTGTCACTGTCATCCAATTACCCCACTAAGGGGGCACCTGGGGGGGCTCAGCGGGTTGGAGACTCTGCCTCCGGCTCAGGTCATGGTCTCAGGGTCCTGGGATCGAGCCCCGCATCGGGCTCTCTGCTCAGTGGGGAGCCCGCTTCCCCCTCTCTCTCTGCCTGCCTCTCTGTCTACTTGTGATCTCTCTCCCTGTCAAATAAATAAATAAATCTTTAAAAAAAAATTACCCCACGCTGTATAAGCTGAATCTCTGATGAATTTGTGGAGTTCTGTCACTGAGACATTGATTGCGTCGAGACGCTTCACATGGCTCAGGGACAATGCATGTTCCTTCAGCAAACCGTGCGAGCCCTGCTAGGACGGGGACCCTGGACACACCCAGACTTGACCCCGTATCCCAGCAAGTCTAGGACCCGCCGTGGGACACACAGGTAGTGCTGACGGCAGTCAGGCTACAGGCTGGGACCTCGCAGGTAAAATTCTAATTCACAAGTCTTGGCAAGTGGGCACACGGGGCAGCAGGAGGAGTTCTAGAAGCTGTCCCCACACCCGAGTTCACAAGCCCTACGCCGGAAACACGCCCCACCACCGCCAGGGCCTCCCCAATTCAAATGCCCCTCAGCCGCACCCCCGTAGCTGCTGCCACGTCCCCAGGCAGGAGGGGATAGTGGGAGTGGCTCACAATTGCACTGACAGTGTCTTCTGTCTTCTGTGGGTCCTATAAACACACACATCAATGCAACCCTCAAGAAACCCACGGATTATTTAAGTAAGGAAACCTGGCAGAGCTAAAGGGTATGGAGGAACAACGGCAGAGGTCTGGGCTGATGTCCCGGTGACGGGAGCGCTCAGAGGTGACATGAGAGATGGAAAAGGAAGGTGCCCTGGCCTCAGATGAAGCCAAGTCCCACCTCCCTGCTGCCTCCCCAAGACCCCTCTGTACAATCCCCTCTCTGCGTGTTCCTCTCCTGTAAGCAAGGCAAGGCAGTGAGATGCCCGATCCAAGCACCCCCTCTAGTTGCTGCAAGGATCAGAACTCTGAGCACTGCAGGGAGCATTTTGCAAACAGTGCCGGATGCTAGGGAGCTCAGTTGTTATTGACGCTGACGTGCATATGGGGGAAAGGGGGTCACAGCCTCTGTAGAGCCTCCTCCATCACCAGAGGCTCCTCCTCCTTCATCAGCCAGCCGGGCAAACTCAATGTCAAGAGGCTACTTGCCTGGGCGTTTCCACTTGCAAAGCCCCTCTTCATCTTTTCCATTGTTCGTTGACTCAGAAATATGTCAGAAGCACCTGCTCCTTGCCAGATGCTAGCATTACAGAGCTGGAGAGGCTGGCGTAGTTCTTGCTTTCAAGGGGTTTGTATTTCAGTCTTGGAAGGAAGCCCGGAGATGGAGGAGGTCAGACTGGAACAGCCTTTCTTCATTGTTTGACAGTCACCGGCTGGAATCCATTCTGCCAGGAGCCAAAGTCAAAGACAGGATGAGCCACAACCACGGCAGTCTCTGCACAGCTCCATCCTGACGTTCAAACCAGGCTTCTTGCTGTGGTTGTTGTTAATGTGGTGATGGTGACAATGATGGTTACAGTTGTTGACTTTATCGTTGCAGTTGTAAGGGTGGTGGTTGTTACTGGTAATGTTGTGTTCTGTTGGTGGTGCTGGCAGCTGCGCAGCTGTTGCAATAGTGGCAGTGATGGTGGTTGGTGATGGTGGTGGTAGTAGTGATGGTGGTGGTGGTGGTGGTTGTTGGTGGTTGTTGTTGGTGATTGATGATGATGGTTGATGGTGGTGGTAGTGATGCTTGGTGGTAGTGATGGTGGTGGTTGTTGTTGGTGGTTGTTGTTGGTGGTGGTTGATGATGATGGTTGATGGTGGTGGTGGTGGGTGGTGGTGGTGATGGTGGTTGATGGTGATGGTGGTGGTGGTTGATGATGATGGTTGATGGTGGTGGTTGGTGGTGGTGGTGGTGATGGTGGTTGATGGTGATGGTGGTGATTGGTGATGGTGGTGGTGGTTGTTGTTGGTGGTGTTTGATGGTGATGGTTGATGGTGGTGGTGGTTGGTGGTGGTGGTTGGTGGTGGTGGTGATGGTAGTGGTTGTTGTTGGTTGTTGTTGGTGGTTGTTGTTGGTGGTGGTTGATGATGATGGTTGATGGTGGTGGTGGTGGTGATGGTGGTGGTTGTTGGTGGTGGTTGTTGGTGGTGGTTGATGATGATGGTTGATGGTGGTGGTGGTTGGTGGTGGTGGTGGTGATGGTGGTGGTGGTGATGGTGGTGGTTGTTGTTGTTGGTGGTGGTGATGGTGGTTGATGGTGATGGTGGTGATTGGTGATGGTGATGGTGGTGGTTGGTGGTGGTGGTGGTGATGGTGGTTGATGGTGATGGTGGTGGTGGTTGGTGGTGATGGTGGTGATTGGTGATGGTGATGGTGGTTGTTGTTGGTGGTTGTTGTTGGTGGTGGTTGATGATGATGGTTGATGGTGGTGGTGGTTGGTGGTGGTGATGGTGGTGATTGGTGATGGTGATGGTGGTGGTGGTGGTTGAAGGCAGTGGTGGTGATAGTGGTGGTCATTGATGTTTGGACTATGTCTGTTTGCAAGAGCATCAACTACAACCCCCTTTTCCCAGAGAGCCAGATTTACTTTTTTTAATTATTGATAGAGGAGTTAATTAAAACATGGAATTTCTGCAAACCTCAGAACACCAGTCTTCAAATGTTCTCTTTTTGCCATTTATTATGACCCTGTATTCACCGGCAGTAATCCAACCTTCAATCTTTGTGACAATGTTCTGAACCCAGCCAATTTAAATAATTCTACCAGCAAAAATTCCACAAGATGCTATCAAACATTTTATGACTCTAAATATATAGCACCAACTGTGTCTAATCATCTTTTTTTTTTTTTTAAATCCTACTGGGAGGAAACAAGCAATAAAGAATGTGGGACATAATTTGTTCTTGTGAGTCCCTCTTATGTTTGTTCAGGATTCCTGACTCTCCTATTTCTTCCCCTAATTTTTTCTATTATTTTATTTACTTGAAAATATCCCGAGTGACATCTGAGAGCACTTGTGTTCAACACTGCATGATCTTTCACACGTGCACTATTTACCAGCTAGCTGTGGTCTTGGAACAATCGACATCTTGGCCTCGAGAAAACAGAGGGGCCGTGCAGTGAAGGGAGTCTGCTCTGACCCAGCTATCAGCTGTTTGACCCTGGGCTGGGTTCATTGCTGAGTCTCAGTTTCCTCATCTATAACTTTGGGGGTCATAATGCCAACTTGCCGGCTTGAGGGGGCCATGCAATCAGGACACTGAGCTCCCAAAGCTAAGCCCTGCACAGATGAGCAGCAGCCGTTTCATTGTAAGGCACGATGTCCCCTATGACAGGAGCATTGAGTGGCCGTGTCTCCAAGTGCACCTGCCAATCCCTCCCTCACGCCACTGCTCAGCACATCTGTCCTCAAGCACCGCCAGCCCAGACGGGACACCCCTTGGGTGTGTAGGCATTTCTTCCCTTCCTCCTTGTGGAGTTCTCATCTCCTCTCCCTGGGGTCTTCCCTGCATAGGAAAATGACAAGAAATAAGTGTTTACCTAGAAGCCTATTTTCTGGTGGAGAAATAGCTTCATGATATGTAGGGCTCAGGGCAAAAGGAAAATGTGAGGCTCTTTGTTCATGAATTATCATAAATTTCAAAATAGCAAGAGATCAAATCAAACATGGGTCCTCCCAAGCACAGGAGTTTGTGCAACTGGACGGGTTGCACACCCATGAGGCCATCCCTGGGGGGGTAGGGATGCTGTCACCTGTTCTGCTCACAACACATTGGGCCCTCTATGCGCTTTGTTCTATTGTGCTCTCTTGGGAACCCCAAAGGGTAGTATTTTTATAGATAACAGAAAGTGAGGACTTGAAAAGTTGAGTGATTTCCCAAGCACACATATTTCCAAAGTTATGTTCTACTGATGATACTTAATTCTCTGTGGTACCTGCATGGTTTGCAAAGGCTGCAAGGCCTTTGGGCTTACCTGGGCTGCAAAGGCCACGAGGAGCCTGGACCATATCCTCCCCTGTAGCCTCAGAAGGAAGCAACCTGCTGACATCTTGCTCTTAGGCCTCCAGCCTGCAGAGTGGGAGAAGATAGCTCTCTGGTGCTTATATCCCTGGTCAGTGGTGCTTTGTCATGGCCCCCCAGGGACTCATTCAGGAGGTGCAGTAGGTATTTGTGCTATATCACCTCTTTTGCATGCGTGCAGAATCATGGCTCCCTCCACCATTCAAGTTAAGAGTGGCCATGGGACATGATTTGGTCAGTGCTGGGCAGGGTGGGCAAAGTGTGTTAACTCTGACAGATATGTGTATTCAGCACATTCCCTTTCATCCGTGCAGTGATAGTGGGGGCTGTGCTGTCACAAAGCCTCACCAGCCTCCATCCCCGAGGAGTGACAGTCATCACCGATCCCCCACCCACCTGCAAGGACCTTGAGGAAACGAGGAATGACTTTGGCTATGTAGAAGTACTGAATTTGGGGGCTGCTTGTTACAGCAGCATAACCTCATCTTTCCCGGCTGATACAAGTAGGATGGAAATAAAGAGAGGGAAGTCAGAAACGAGGACATATGTTTGCTGGAGGATCATTGGTTTCCCTCCAAGAAAAGCTGAATTTGGGGGATTCCACGTCCCCATGAATTTCAATCACTGACCCCAGTGGTTTAGACTGAGTGAGCACATCTAAGCAGCATCTGCACACTGTATGTGCACATACAACACATGTGCATGAGTTCCTATGTGTGGATGTACACATGCGCATGTTACCATTGAAAGGCATTCCCTTGGAAAACAGACCATCTGCTGTGCCCAGGGGACAGAGGGTGCATTAGTCCAACCAGGTCTCAAATCACTCAGTGGGAGACACTGAGTGTCCAAAATAAGGCATCTTCCTCCTGCTCTGGTGCCAGAGTGGCTCACGCAGGGCTGAGGTGAGCTCTTAGTAAGGAGCTAATGTTATGAAAGAGCTGATGTCAAGGTAATTTGTTGTAATAAGCCTTTTCCACCTGCAATGTCCCTCAGCAGAGGTTTGAAATGTGGCAGAAACTCATTTAAGGCAGAAGAATGATAACAGACCCTGAGCTCAAGAAAACCAGCTACTTTGGAGCAAAATCAGTCTTCATCAGAACCAACCCATTAAAAAGAAAAAAAAAAAAAAAAAGCAGAGTGCCTGGTTCTATGCAGGGCATTTGCATATTTTTCAAGTTCTTAACAGAGAAAAATCTCAAAGTGTCAGGATAGGAACCTCAAGACAGCTCCCATTCCCTTCAAAATGAACGAGAGGTGTCATTTTTAATGAACGGAGAGAAAGAACCCCTTTGATCCTCTCTCCGGCTTCCTCCGCCTCCCACAAATTGGGAGCCTCTCTTTGCAAGCTGTAGGAGAGAGAGGAGCATGGAAATCACCCAGGTTGGTTTGAGTGGGGCTTATCAGTCTTTTTAAACTCAACAGCTGATTGTCTCCTGAACTCGGGCCTATGTGGTTGCCAGCAAGTTGGACACTGACTCCACACGGTGACACCTCCTGACCTCAGCGGGGTTTCTGTGGGGGCTCTGGGCTCCACCGAGCCAGCTCTGCACCAGTTTGCCCTTTTAAATCAGCAGCGAGACCACAGGGCACGTTGTGCTCCTCCACAGACACAGAACAGAAGGATGACAAGTAGGTCCTGGGGGCTTCCTGAACAGAGGCTTATTGTGAATCTTGTAGAAGGTGCAAAGCATTGGGGCAGGGAGTCCACACAGAAAGGACCTCACATCCATTGCCGCAGGACTGAACTGAGCTGCCCTTGACAGGCTGGAGTCCATACAGAGCCACCACGGTGCTCCCCATCCCCTACAATCATTCTAGGAAGCAGACTATTCTGGCTTTGAGTTTGCTGATTCATTACTACCCATGAAAGTAGCATCCAGAAAGTTTCTCTTTAAGAAGGAATAGTTCATTTTAAGCCTCCATTCTCTCTAGAAGCTCTCCTACACCAGCAGGTGGAACTTCGTGGCAGGCTAAATTTGAAGATGGCCTTCAGGAATCTTGGTTTCTGGTTGGTATACCCTGTATAACTCCCTCCTTCGTGCAGGTGGGCCTGACCTAATCAGGCGAGCCCTTTGAAAAGAGAGTCTAGCGATCAGAGAAAGTCAGAGAGACCCAAGGCCACAGAGATGCTCTTCTTTTGATCTTAACAGAGGACACTGCCATGGTATTAGCTACAGGGGCAGCTCCTGGCCATGGGCCAGCAAGAAAGCAAAGACTTTAGTCATAGAACAGAATGAAATTGAATTCTGTCATTACCACGTGAACTTGAAAAGGACCTGAGCTCCAGAAAGGGGGTCCACCCAGCTAATGCCTTGATTCCAGTTTTGTGAACTGCTGAGGAGAGAACCCAGCTGGGCTGGCCCCAGACTCCTGACCTCTGGAAGCCTCAAGATCATCAGTGGATGGTGTTATAAGCTCCCAAATGAGTGGTCATTTATCACACACCTTAGATAACTCACAGAGACTTTTTTTTTTTTAAGATTTTATTTATTTGACAGAGAGAGAGAGAGATCACAAGTAGGCAGAGAGGCAGACAGAGAGAGAGGGGGAAGCAGGCTCCCCGCTGAGCAGAGAGCCCGATGTGGGGCTCGATCCCAGGACCCTGAGACCATGACCTGAGCCGAAGGCAGAGGCTTTAACCTACTGAGCCACCCAGGCGCCCCTCACAGAGGCTTTTGATAGGAAGTGAGCTTGAACCCTGATGGCCACACAGAGATCCATGGCTGGCTGAGGGGGAAGGTCTGGACCATCTTTCCTCCCTCCCTCCCTCCCTCCCTCCCCCCACAGAGGCACAGACTCACCCCCACACCAACCTAGTGTGTCTCAGTTTAAGGAGGGGTTTCGTGTGACACAACGCTGTGTGAGCCCATGCTTTATTAGAATTGTCTGGCACTGGCTTGCCTCCCAGAAAGCTGTGAGCTCTTGGAGGGCAGGGGCTGTGTCTTTCATGTCTAGCCTGGCTCCCAGCCCAGCACTGGACAGCTTGGTGGTTGTCATAGGACCTGATGAGTGCAATTGTTCAGCAACTTTTTTGTGGCACTATGGGGACAACCACTTAGGCAGCCACGGCAGCCTCCTCATTCTGCAGCAGATCTGGTTTGAGGAGAGTCCATATCACTCTCAGCTCTAGGCTCAGGAGTGGGCCCTGATTAGTCCAGATTAGGCTGGGTGGTCCCACCCACCTTGCCACAGGCGCAAGCTCAGGAATGGGCATAAGCCCCGAGGCAAATCAGTGCATAGAGTTGTCTGGGCCCAGGCATTGGTTAACTGGGTGATGAGGCATTCTCCTGCTTGAGGGTTGGAGGAAAAGAAGTGTCCACTTGCACTGTGGTCGGTCAGACATACACACAGACTTCCTACAGTAATTTACCCTCCATGAGGGAAGCCAGTCTTTGCATAGGGAAATGGAGAGTCAAGATTATCCTAAGGAAGTGGAGCTGGTCCTTGATCAAGCCATGCCTGGAAACCACCCATTTCGGATTGTCCTCATTGTTATATAATCTGGTTTGGACTTTAATTACATCTTCAAAATCCCTTAACCTTTGTCATATAACATAACCTGATCCTTCGTGGGAATGATACCTCATCATATTCATAAATCTTGCCCACATTCAGGGGAAAGGGATATACAGACTGTGTGCACATGGCGTGGAAACTGTGGGACCATCCTAGCACTCATTTGAAAAAAATCCAATGGGAGATTGTCCTTGATGAGCCTGGCCTAATCAGGTGATCCCTTGAATAGGATGAGAAGCAGCAGGTGCTCCCCTGCTGGTCTGGAATGAAGCAAGCTGCCATGCTATGGAGGGGACCGCAGGGCAGGGAACAGCAGACAGCCTCTAGAACCCGAAGGCCTCAGTCCTACCATTACAAGAAACAGAACATCACCAGCCAATGAGTTTGGAAAAGTACTCTAGTCCCAGATGAGACTTGGCCTCGGCGAGCACTTTCATGTCAGCCTGGTGATACCCTGAGCAGAGAGTTGGTTAACTCCACCCATACTCCCAAAGCACAGAAATTATGAGATAATAGATTTGTGGTATTTTTAAGCCACTAAATTTGTGGTAATATGTTACACAGCAGTCAAAAACCAAAACCCAATGTAATGAACTCTCTCTGCATCTGTGTTTATCTCTATGCATCCATATATCTTTCTATCTCTTTATAACTGAGGTCCTCCCAGGATAATCTCCCTTTTGAATGACTCCAAGCCAGCTGCTATGACACCTTCATGGCACCTGCAGAGTCCCTTCACCTTGGCCATCCAATGTATCCTAATCACAAGAGCAGCTTTCCACCACATTCACACATGTGTGGGGAGCCTTCCCCATGCCAGACACCTTGCAAATATACAAGCTCCCTGGGGTTGCCAACAGCCCCACAAACTAGACTCTGTCATCCTTGCTCTACAAACAAGATGGTGGACACTCAGGCTCCGGCGACTTGACCGTGCAAGCTGGCGTCAGGTCGGAATCTGCGGTTGGCCCTTAACCTCCAACCCACATTCTCAGAGGAGAGCAACCAACAACATGGATGTGAGAAAGCAAATGCAGGTTTGAATCCTGGCTTGTCGCTTACTGGTTGGTTGTAGGATTCGGGCTGAGTGATGGCGTGCCCCCCGTGCTTCCGGTTCCTCCACAGTAAGGAGGAGAGACGTGCTGTCGGATGAAATGGGCTGCTTTGTGTGACGTGCCTTGAACTCTGCCTGGCATGCAGAGGGAGCAGGCAGGATGGGTTAAGCTGATTATCCCTTTATTGTTACACTGTTGATGCTGCCTGGTAAGAACGTAGTGACTTCAGTGGCAAGAGGAGAGCTCACCACACTGTCAGAAAGGGATGAACCAGACCAGCCAGCCAGAACCCCAGTTCCCTACTCCTTTCCACTCCTTGTTCCTCAAAACTCTTTCAAATCCATAAACACCATCACAGGACTCAAGGGCCCAGCGTTCAGTAAGTACAAAACACTGAAGTTATGTCTAATTAGCTAGTCCCAATTGACATTAAGATAAATAACTTTTCAAATTATTTTTCTCTGTGAAATTAGGACTTATCAGAGGGCAACCATCTCTATTTAAATCAATGAATTACAACAAATGTGATTTTCTTGGACTCTGAAAGAAGAGGAAAATTTTTAATGAGCTAATCTACTCATCCATGTTGATAGTTGGAGGAAAATTCTAAAACACATTAATCAGCAGTGGATGAAACGGTCTGGAGGCATATCATGTTGTCAGGAGCACACATGAGCAATAATGATTTAATAACAACCAACACTAGATGTCTGGTCCCCTGTGGGCAGGACTCACTTCCCACATCATCTCGCTTTCTCTCGTCTATAGTTGAAAAGGCATGTGCCCACTGTCTGCAGAGAGCACACCTACCTCTCCCTCACACCACCCCTTTTCTTGTTCCTGGCTCCTGCTGGTCTGAAGTTTCAAAATGAACCAAAGGAAATTTCCTCTGAAATCTGTGTGCCCTTGACGGGAGTTGCATTTCAGCAAGGGAACACGTGGGTGGCGGCTTCCTTCCTGCCCATTTCCAGGGTTGGGGCGGCCCAAAGCTGACGTCAGAGGCAAAGGCATAGCCCAAGTCCCAGGGTTGCCGGTGGGCCAGCACACCTACCTGTCATTACAGAGCTAGCCCCAAGATGCTGAATGCCTTGCTCAGCTCCTCTGTGTTTTCCGCTTTTATCCTGAGGAAGAAAGAGGCCAACTTCATCTTTAGATCCCACATGCTATTTAAGTTGTGAAAAATGAAAGAATATTGAATCAGTTAAGGCTCTTTCTATTGAAAGTGACAAAACTTGATAGAAACTGTCTTAAGCAAAAATGGGGATTTATTGGCTCACGCAACTGAAAATCTTGGGATGGATTCAGCTCTAGACAGAATTATAACCAAGACACAAAGCTCTCAGAACTTTTGTCACTTAGCCCTGCTCTCCATCCGTCAGTTCCAACCGGGGAGTGCCAGCTCTCCCTTCCTGGTGGTGGCATGGATGAGCCAGCTCCAAACTCTCCCAGGAGATGAGCTGGAAGAATGAGTCTTTTCTGTAGGTGGACTCAGGAATCTTGCCATTCACTAACTCGCTGGAATAAAGGGATATGCTCTAGAGTGTGCGGGTCAAGAACCCAACATCTAAGGACTTCTTGGATTCCCCACTCAGCTCTGCAGCCTTGAGCTAGTTACTGAACTTCTCTGGGCTTCATCTATAGAAACAATGATGCCTACTGCACAGAGTAGATAGGAGGCTTAGGGTTGCAGACTGAGTGCTCGGGGCAGTGTATGGTCCGTGGTAAGTGTCCAGTGGCCTGATCACCGAGGCCGGGTCTCTGTGCTTTGTGGGTGCTCTGGATCACAGAGGGGCACCAGCCCAGTTCGCCGTGGCTCTCCTGACTTCTGCCACTTACTCTGCCCACCACTCCCTCTGCCGTCGTAGTTGATAAAGTAGCAAGCACCTGTCCGCGTTTGGAACTGTCCAGGGTGTGCTAAGAAGGGCCAACTCACCAACATGTCACCCAGCTACAAACTCAGCCTTTGCTCAAAACCCGTCAAGTTCAAGGGCATCTAGGGAATTGGCTTCCACGGAGACCGATTCTGCTGATGGGGAAGGACCTCCACCTGCTGGTTCAGAATTACAAAATAAGGATGCGAATCCATTTCCTCAAACTAGAAGCCGCTACTCCCTGCTCTGACTGAAGTGGCTTCCTTGGTCTGCCCTGACCTGGGCATGGGGGGACCCGGGGGTGTGACCTCTGTAACACACCTTGGGAGGTCAGGATGGAGGCGTGGGAGTGGGGTCGGGGTGGGGCGCAGGCTCTGGTCTTTTAACCTGTGACCCTTGAAGGAAAGTTATGTAACATCTCTGAGCTTCGGTTCCCTCCTCTCTGGTGGGGGTGAAATAATCCTTACGTCACTGGGGCGACGTGGGACTGAACGGGGTGATGTGTGAGAGGCTTGGTGCTCAGCAAGCCTGGGACATTTCAAACACGGAAGATTTTAGCATTATCTCTAAGCGTCCGTTAGAAATAGTCTTGACCTGTCCATCCATTCATTTATTTAAAAGCACCATACCTGAGCCTCCCTGGACGTACCTGTTCTGCTTAGTGCCCCCCCCCCACTCCCCCAGCCCCGTACCACTGCGGTCAATTCATGGACCCCTTCTGTCCCAAACTCTATTTTCAAATTCACTTTAAAATCTATCCCCCTTGAGGGCTTTGGTATGAGGAAAGAAGGGTTAACAAAACCCTCTAAATTAGACCAGGTTACAGAGGAAGCCACACAAATAATCCCTTTCCACGTCCACCAAATGCCGCTGTGATGTCACGGTCCCAAGTGTGCTTAGCAGCCGCCGGCTCAACAAGTGGGTCATGGTCACCAGACCCGCTGGACAAACGAGCTGATCGCTCTTCAGCAAGAGCTCCCTCGGGGCTCTCAGCCCCATGACCCGATCTCCCATTTGCAGGACAGTCCCCTCCCCGTGCTCGTGCTCTGCTCGGCATGGCCTTCTCCCCCCCTGGCTGCTGTTAAGCTCTGTCTTAAATATCTGTGGGGTCTGGGGCAGCCTGGCTAAACTCCTCGAGCCTCTTGTTTCCCCAGCGACAAGGGAGGAAGTCACATCGCCTCTTGGGGCTGTTGGTACCACTGAGGCCAGCTCTTGAGCCGTCCTGGTCTGACTGCCATGTGCTGGACGCCTGGGGCCTGCCCCAGGCTTGCCTTCCTCCTTCTCCTCCTCTCCCCAGCCTAGGAGACGGAGCCGAGGATCGCTTAGGTGATGTAAGTGGAAGATCTCTGTAAAGAGAGAGTCCTATGGTGTTTGCCCCCATCATCGACACTATTCGAGGGCTTCTCGACAACGGGCGAGCCACAAACTCTCCTCCTACTACAGTCGAGCACGGAGAACAGCAGGTAGGTGCCTATCATGTATCCCCAAGTTAGCTTGCCCCGATAGGGGTGCTGTTCTCCAATCTTTATTTTTCCATTAAAAAAATAATAGTAATGTCCCGCCCCGAGCATCCCTCCAGCACTCTGGAAATGGGCTCAGCCTACACCGCACCTTGCCTTAAAAAGCGGGGTCCGGGTGCCCGTTTGCCTCCTAAAGACAGGGCTGCAGTGAACCCGCGGGCGGAGTTGTGAGGACGGTGCGCCCGGGAGGCCCCTCAACCAGCCTCGTAAAACGTTCCCGTGGCCCAGCGTGTTTCCGAGGAGCCCCGCGGGCGAGAGTGAGGAAACCACAGCCCACATCAGGCCAGACGCACCTCGAGGCCCAGAAGGTGCTGATTGAGAGCGGCGGGCACGGGGCGGCGTTGCAGTAAACTCTGCAATTGTTCATCAGGCAGGTGTTATCATTCCTGACGATCCCCATTCACCGCCCGAGTATCGGGAGATGCTCCCCTGGGCTCCCGCTATCACACATCCTGCAACACAATGCCCCGGGAGATGATAATTCACAGTAACGACGCTGCATTTTTGTCCCTTTCTGCCCCTCTACATCACCAAGAAACACGGGGCCCTAACAAGGCTTTTCAGATGTAAAATAATGTAGAGGAAAACTGTGTTCGTGGTGGGGTTTCAGAAATGGATGGCAATTAGGAAGCCCTATGCCCCTGATTAATGCGTGTTTATAAACACAGGCAAAGTGCCTGCCTCCCGCGGCACACACCGGGAACGGCGACTCAGCTCTGATGAAACGGCCTGACACGGAGTCTTGTTCTCCCGGATCGAAGCGAGTCGTCTGGAAGCGGCTCTGCTGTTGGGCTCAGGGAGGCCTGTTGGAGCAGCTGCCGGATCGGCGATGGGAAACCCCGACAGACACGGGCTTGGGGTGCCCCCGGGCACGCGCTGGGCACCTGCTGACTCGGAGACGTCCAAGGGCCTCGTTCCACCGTCAGCAGGAAAAAAGGCACGTCCAGGGGACGACGATGAAGAGTCATGAGGATCTGAAGGGAGTGCCTCCCGATTCCTGAGTTGCAACAGCTTACGGACCACGTTTGCTTACTTAGGGGATGCGTCAGTCGGGGTCCTTCTGGGGGGAGGGAGCCAGGGAGAGTCCTGTGTCTGCGTCTCTCTCCGT
>CM053606.1:2694875-2717525 GCA_028646535.1 Procyon lotor
GCTTTGTGATGGGCAGAAGACGCGAGAGAATGGGCAGGCCAGTGATGGATGGGTGACGGGCGGCACAGTCTGATCAGAATGATGCAGGAGGGAGAGAGAGAGGTGGTTGCAGAGTCATTTCTGAGGAAGACAGACGGCCTGCGGAGAGAACGGGGTTCCCCAGTGATGGGGCTTGGTGACCCCTTTGCCTTCCTCAGCACTGGGCAGCCCCATACTCTGCCCCAGCCCTGCTTGTCTCTGTTACCTGAACACATCCCAAGACCCTTCTTTACTCACTAGAACATGTCCCTTCCTTCTCTGTGGCCACCCCCCTGCCACGCAGAGACAGGAGTCCCAGTGGGTGGGGGGTGAGAGGTAGGCAGTCTGGGACAGTGGGGCTCCCTGGGGGTGTCTGTTTACTCCAAGACTAGACCAAAAAACCTTCCACTCCCACCCAGCCCCACCACCTTTGGGATCTGTGCCTGACACAGCCATGTGTGTGGACGTTTCTAGCACAGGTAGCTGGCTCCCTGGCAAGCACCCCAGATGGCCATGGAGACAGCTCCATGTTCTGTTCCTCCCATGGACACTCCCCCTGGGCCACAGCTTTGCCTTGGTGGCCCTTTCCCTCGGCTGACTGCTTTCTTGGGTCCCATTTCTCTCCAACCCACTGTCTGCCTCCTTTTCCCCAAACTCTGCTCTGTCCTTGTGAGCCCTTTGCTCAAAGCCCCAATGGCTCTTCATCATCCAAAGAAATGATTGACCCAGTCGGGTACATACGGCTCACCTGGGACACATTACAAAAGCAGAGCCATTTAGTCTGAATGGGAACTTCTTATTCAGGTGATCCAGGGTGTGACAATTGAATGTGTCCCACTGGTTCTACGGAATGAAGTGTGAATGTCTGAATCCATCCTTCAAGGCCCGGACCTATCTCCATAACCTCACTGAAACCATAACCCTAGACAACCTCTGTAGCAGAAGTGTCTCCTTCAGGTTGCCTCATGTTGCCACCAAGCTGGGAAATCTTTCCCCTCACCCCCTACACATGGAAGCCCTACTTCCCCTCCAAGACTTAGCTTTTTCTTCATTTGGATTCCCTGGAAACCAGCCTAAGGGAGACTTTTGTGCTGATGCTTTATTGGAGGGAGCAGATTCTAGAAGTGCAACAGTTGGGGTGGGGGGGAGAAATGAATGGGAAAGAGAAATGTGGAAGGGAGATGAATGCAAGATGGTGGTGAGTTACCACGCTGGCCACACCATGCTGGCCACAGCTTCCCCAAGATGCACAGTGGGGTTGCTTCATCAGCTAGGGCTTCTCCAGAGACACACTGGAGGCAGAAAGGAGAAGAATTTACCCTCCAGCCCCTTCTTTCCTTCCTTCTTCCATAGGATGTTAGCTCCTGTGTTCCACTAGCAAACCTTGGTCAGAAGACCTAGAGAAGCAAACCGTTGGGATGTGGCATGCTCACTCCTGTTAGATCCTCAGGTCTCCCAGGGCCACTCATCTGTGAATTTCGTGTGTGTGAAGTACATGCCATCTTGGACTTCACATTTTGATTCTACCTGACTCAGTTTCCCTCCTGCACTTGTCAGTGAGTCGTCTTCCCAGAACCTCCAAGTCCTCCAGGAATGTTTGTTGAAGAAGACCTCTGCTCCAGAGGACTTTGTGGGATCCATGCAACTACCACCAACAAGTGGCATTCTGGAGTGCCCGCCCTGGGAAGTGGCTTAGCAGAGTGGTGAGTAGATAGGCTCTAGAGTAGGACCAGGTCAGCATGCGTGACCGTGGATGAGTTACTCACCTCTCTGTCTTAGTTTCCTCATTGGTAAGACTGGGATGGCGCTAAAGCCTCCTTCCTAGTGTGGTTGTGAGGGGTAAATAATGCGATTCTAGTGGTCATGGTATGCTTGGTCCTGAATCTGTGGTCAGGGAAGTCTCTGTCCCTTTTGTGGTGGCACTGAAGGAATAGGAGGAAGTTCAGGTCTCCTTGGAGGGCTACATGCCCTCTGGCCTCAAGGCAATTCCTTCTTTCCCTCCTCGCTTCCACACATTGTCCCACCGGGATACATTGTGTTTTCTTGCTTCTAGGTGATAACATTGACACAAAAGGTGAATGCTGGCCATGGCAAGATGCTGCTCGATTTGGGAGTCACACCCTTGCAGGCTGGCAGAGGCTTGACTGTCAAAGAGTCCTTCATCAGCAAGACTGACACATCGCCTTTGACCACCCCCTTTTCAGAAACACAAGTAAACAATTCTGATTTGTAATAGAATCATCTGCTACCAGGTTGGACAGGCAGGAAGAGAAGATGTGTCCAGCGTGGAGGTGGTCTCGGGGCCAGTGGGACTCAACTGGGAAAAGTTGGGTCTGTGTTGGCATGTCTCCCTCATATTCCCCTGGCTGGTTTTCCTTTTCCCCTTGGTCTCTGGCCATATGAACCACCCCTGTCCCTAAACCACAGGAGACAAATCTGTGCCTGTTGGCATTCCGAGGAAAACCCCTGCTGTCATACTTCCCATCTACTGTGACCATGGAGCTCCCCTCCACAAGCCCCTCCAGCCTGACTTGAGCTGGGTCTTCCTTAGAAGATGCAGCACTCCCCACTGCCCCCCATGCTCTCCCCCAGTGCCACATCCTTCCAAGTCTGTTTCCTGTGTCATTGATTCCAGAATGAGATGTTCATTTGCTCTTTGAAAATAGCATTCGGAGCCATTCAAACAAGCCTCTTCGGCTCAGATAAATCACAGAGAATGGAACAGGAGCTCAGAGTTGTTTTTCATTTAGAGGAGCCCCACTCTCCTGGAAAGCACCCAGGGCTTCCCAACTGAAATACAACCTCCTCCTTAATTTCATTCCACAAGCCCCCTGCCCACTGTCAGTTTGATTTAAGTGGTAATTCAATCCCAAAGTGAGCAGCCCCTTTCAATGGTTCTCATTACTTTCTGCATAATGTTATCATACATAAGGATCTGGGCTGAGGGACGCTCACACCCCAGCCATTACTCATGCATAGTGCCTGGTCTGGGAGCTTGGCAAGGGTCTGGTTTAGGGAATCAGGTGTCTGCCTCATTCTTGGGGGCAATTGTGGTGTGATTTCTTCTCTCATGGGAAGAACAAAGCTCAGCTCATGATAGCACTTCATTATTTTTTTTTCTCCATGACCCAAAGTGATATCATACATACAATGGGGGCCCCTTGCTGACTGGGGAGAACACATAAGAATCCAGGTCACAGACCGAACCACCTCAACACAGAACAAAGACTTCCCTAAGACAGGGATGAAGCATTCTCAAAATGCTTGGGTGCCCTCCTGACTCGGCTGCTTTTGGTGATGACAAGCCCCACCAAGCCTACTGGTATTAATGAGACCAGTTAGAGGTGGTTTGTGTTCCTAGGAAGATCTAGCCATGTACACAGCTTATTCAGTGTCATTATCAAAAACCCATAATTTTGTAGATTTTCAAAAGTTCTTGTGTGGGAGAGTTCTCAGTGACCACACTCTGGGTGATTGTCTGGACAGTGATCAGCAGGATGTCCACACAGGCGGTTCTTCTCAAGATGCGTTATCAAGCCCAAGAGAACAAGTGAGCCAACCCTCGCATCTCTAACACCGAGGAGAGCTCTGGGGGGGTCTCCTGGATAGATGATGGAGCAGGGCAGAAAGAAGCCAACCCTCACATCTCCAGCACCAAGGAGAGCTCCAGAGGGGTCTCCTGGATGGATGATGGAGCAGGGCAGCAAGGAGCCAACCCTCACATCTCCAGCACCAAGGAGAGCTCCGGGGGGGTCTCCTGGATGGATGATGGAGCAGAGCAGCAAGAACCAGAGCAGCTCAAGTAGACTCACTCTGTGTTGCAGCTGGGATGCAGCTTCCTCTGCACCATCTCACCCCTGCCTCTGGCTCTGGCCTCTCCAACCTCACTCCCCAAACCCTGCAAGCCTGAACAACTGCAGCCTAAAAGGCCAGAGGTTTGACTACATCATTTCTGCCAAGAAATGTTCAAAGCCTGATAGTTAGGAAGCACAGAGAGACGTGGAGAAGAGGTAGCACAACACACAGGATCCGGACAGAACAGAGAGGAGAGGGTCCTTCCCATATCCAGACTCTCTTGCCAAAGGTGAACAGAGAGGAAAATGTGGGGAAGAGCACTGGATCACAGGCAAAGTTGAGGAAAATGTTTGCCTCCTCCTGGATCAGTGCAGCAGATCCTAATGGGGCGTGCCACGATGCTGCAGGGTGGAGTGTGCAGGAGCAGAAAAGGGAGGGATGAAGTGAAAAGAAATAAGGAATCACAGATGCAAACACGGGGGGAAAAGAGGCACATCTCTGCATTGGCAGCTGCTCCCTGTGCGGAGTGATGTATTCCGAGTTACTCTCTAAGTTTTATGACAGCATATAACCGTGGCAGCTGCTTCACCTTTGTCTGGCAACCTGAAACCAAAACAAAAACACTATTCCTGGGATGGTTACATTAAAAAGGAACCTGTGTCTCCTTCTGCAGCCCAGCTGGGCCTCCAACTAGAAACGCAGCTGCTGCAGAACGAAAAGGTGGGGCCACCACTGCTCCAGTCTTCCCTGGAGCAGCCCCTGGCTCTTCTTCACCTGCCAGCCCCCTATTCTTTCTTAGGGCAGCAACAGAACAAGGAAAGGGAGCACAGACTTCAGGTTAATGATGGCATCTCCGACTCCCCAATGCTCTGGGCTAAATTTTGTCCTCTTCCCAATTCACATGGTCCAGTCTTGGCTTCAAGTAGCTCACAATGAGACCTTATTTGGAAATGGGGGAACTGTAGCTATAGCAAGTCAAGATGAGTTCATATTGGAGTGGGGTGGGGCCCTAAACCAAAACGATGGGTGTCTTATCGAAAGGAGGAAATTTGGACACAGACACAGATATACACACATACACACGGGGAGAACAGCCCAGGAAGATTGGAATTCTGCTGCCACAAGCCAAGGAAAGATGAGAAGCCAGGAGAGAGGTTGGGGTCAGATGCTTCCCCAAAACCCTCTGAGGGAGCACAGTCCTGCTCATCCCTTGATCTTGGACTTCTATACTCCAGAACCGTGAGACCACAATGTCTTGTTATTCTAGGACACCCAGTTTGTGGTACTTTGTTCTAGGAGCCATGGCAAACCAATAATCCAGGTTAAAACCCCAAACCCAAAACCAAACCAAACGAAAACAAAACAAAATAAAAACAGGGGAAAGGGAGCCTGCATTTCGCTTCTAGGGATGCCTCCACTGCCTCCTGACCAAGTCGCTGTTTTAGGGAAGAGTCAGTGTGGATCAGTCCTGGGGAGCCAACCATGGTAGACCAGATGTCCTGAATGACTAACATCCAGTCTATTTGAAATTACCCTCTGCAGAAAGGAGGCAAGCTAGAATTCCCTTAAACAGGGTTTCTCTGTTTGTTCCCACTGTTCCCATTTGGGGCCAGATCATTCTTTGCTGGGGGCGGGGGGCACTGTCCTGTGCGTGGTGGAGGTGTAGCAGCATGCTTGCGCTGTGTAGAAATGTGTGTAGAACTGTGCTCTACACACCAGATGACAGCACGTCCCTCCCCAGCTGCAGTGACAACCAATGCCAGATGTTTCCAGGGTGCTGTAGGGGGACCAAAGTCAACCCTCAAAGAGAACACCATCCTAAAGGAGCCTATCATGCTTTCTTAGACCCTACACTCTTGCTTCTGAAGCTAATGCATGAACTAGAGAGCCCCTGTGGGCTGTGGGATCTAGAAGCCTACAGTCTTTCTCAGCCTGGGTCATTCTTTTGTCTGGTCTTGTAGCAGATCCAACATGTACCTTTGATTGTTAGACTCCTGAATTGGCCTTCTTTTGAGGGAAGTGACATAGGGATCCTCAACTTCCCTCAAGCATATGTTCCTTCCTTCTTGGTCCAGAGTTGGTGGGGACACTTGCTAACTAGATCCTGTGTAGCTCATCACATCCTTGGGATGCTCAGTCCATCTTCCCTGAGCCTGGAGGGAACCCTCTCTAGCCATTGTCCAACACCAAGAGGCTTCTGCTGAGTTTATATATTTGGAATCCCATCATAGTCAACTCTGCCAAATCCATTCAGCCATTTTGGGTCCCCATATTTATTTTCTTGGCTTCAGTCCAAAAGCAAGAGCTCTATGCACTAGTAAATGGATACTGGAATCCCAATTTCCCCCTCTCACTGGTGAGCAAATTGAGTTTATTTTAATGGTATCCAGGCTGTTGATTTGTTTAAATCAATTAAATGACCAAAGTGGTATTTTTTTTTCTGCTTGTTAAAGACAGTTATGCATCCCATTCATCAATGTGTCTCAGGGCATTAAGCCCCTCACCGATTCAGGAGAGGTTTTCCCCAGGGAGCTTGTGGTCACTTCAGCCATCTGCCAGCTCATGGGTTCGGAAACAAATGGAACCTCCCAGGGCGTGTATGAAAAGCGAAGACAAAGGCACCACTCCAAGCTAAGATGGAATGGAAGCTTGCGTGTCACCATGGGTCCTATGTGCTGGAGAAGCCAACATGTAAATTGTGTACCAATTCTGCAGTGGTTATGGGGTGGGGCCAGGACACAGAGTGCCATCTGCTTTCCTAAGCTAATTAGGGGAAAGAATGCTCGGTCCTCGTTGCAAGGAATGCTTTCAGTTGTTGGCCCATCTGCATCTTTTAAGTGTTTTCCTTTTAAGAAAAGATGGTTTAGACTTTCTTCCTCCACTCTGCAGACCATTGGCTGGGGTCCTGAAGTGCACATCAGTTCTTTTGTGTTGACTGATCCTTAGGACTGTGACTCCCAGCTCCATCCTTCTTGTCTTTCTGGGTTGGTCCTTGGCCTTGGCAATGGCTTCACCCAATAAAGAGAACCAGAAAACTGAGCAGCAGGTTAATCATGCCTTACACACATTTCTCTGGGGGTGGGTGGGGTGGGTGGAGTGGGTGTAGTTGAGGTTAAATGGGAGTGGACTGGGAGAGATGCTGGGTCCAGCGTGGCCCCCACATCCTGGGCTAGAGGTGGTTCACAAGCTATATGCCCTCATGGTGCCTTGGTCTGTCCCATCCACTAAAGGGGGCAATCGATGATGCATGTGACTTTGGTTGTATGTTCAAATAATTCCAAATCCGTGAAAACACATCAGACATATCCAAAGGTGCTTAGCAGATGTGGAATGCACTGGGGCTGAGCAGCATGGCTTTGCTGAAAAGAACCTCGGTTTGTTCTTGCTTTCTTAGACTGAGCCTTAGTGCCGGCTGGCCTAGGGGCGTCCCAAACTGCCTGTGGTTAAGGACTGCAGCGCTGGCTGCAGGATGCTTACTCACCTATAAATGGCCTCATCCGAACCTATCTTTCGCCCTCTGTAAATCCTGTGCATTCCCTGTATCCCCTGTTTCCGATAATGGCGGCCCTTTGGAATTTCTTGCCTGGGCACAGGCACACAATTATAAGCTTTGGACCCATCTTTTCCCTAGGAGGTGGTTTCCTCTGCAGGAAACTCTGCAGATGTGAGCTGGACTCAAAACATTCATAAGAGTGCAATGGAAATGCCCAGGCCTGCTCTTGCAGACGCTTGTGCTCTCACGCACAACCCTGTGGTCTCAGTTGGTCCAGACGTAGTTACACCCAACCCCAGGACCCACACATGGAGATCAGGAAATGGTCTCTTACTTGCTGATGTAGGAAAGCTTTGTCTTGAAAATAACGCAGGTCCAGGGAGGAAATTTTAGAATCTGTGAACTATGACATAGAAACACGCATGCCCATATTCTTAGAGTTGGTCTCAGATAATATTGTTAAGAAAAATAAAAGAACAGATAATATATTTTTTAAAAAGCCCTTTTGAGGTCATGGCCTCAACTCATGGCAATTCTTTTCTCATTTTTTTTTCCATATTATGTTTTTTTTTTTAATAGCAACATCAGAGTACTAAATATACACAGGAAAGTTGATATAGGTGTTGCATGTACAATGTTTTCCAAATACATAGCTTTGAGATACAGAAACAACTTAAAAAAATCTGGAATAAAAGTTCACCTGTATGGAAATCACACCCAGCCCCCACCCCCACTCAAATATATCATGTCATTTCTGTTTATTAACATGATTATGGTATGCATTTAGAGAAAAACACAACAGTCTACAATAGTTTAATTCTCAAGAAGATGGCATTTAAATACGTCTATAAGGACCGCTGTGGAGTAGATAGATGTCTAACATTTAAACAGAGGCTTCTGTTTTGCTGTTGAAAAATAACAAGTGCTCCATGTAAAAGTATAAATAAACAGTTAACAGTTTATTGTATCAGAAAATAATTTAGGAAAATCAAAATAAAAACCAGCTTTACTATACATGAGGAACGGGGGGGGGGGAATAAAGTTCTACAACATTTAACTTAAAACCTGTGAAAATAGGCCACCTTGGCCCTCGGCATTTAATTTCTCGTCCTGCGGTTCAGGTTCATGGTCTGTGGATTTTCCAGTTCCACGGGTGAGCTGGGGAGGAGGAGGAGAAAGATGGTCCTGTCTTTACATTTATGGAACCAGACCCGGCGAATTCAGGTGTTGTTCAGATGCACTAGGAATGTGGGAAATGGAAATGGATCCCTCCGCTTCCCAGACGTGTGTCGCAAAGACGCCCCACGTGAAAAAATCCAGCCAATAATCTGGATGTTTCTCTGGCTATACTGTTTACCCCACCCTAATGCCCAGGAATGCCCAATGGCTTGGTGACGTGAGAAAAAAACATCCAAATGGTTGACTGCCTTTTCCTCTCCTAGCGGCACTCTCATGATCAACGGTGAGTTTAGTCAATGACAAGTTAAACCGGCAAAAAGGCTTTCAAAAGCTAATTGGACTTTTTTTATATATATATATATAAAACATACATAGGAACCATATTTGTCAACTGTGCAACCAAGGACAGATCTCTGCCTGTCCCTATGGTTCCCCAACCCTGGTCCCTACGGTTCAGGGTTGAACAAACAGTTTTCCGTTAAGTGAAACAACAACGGAAGGGTTTCAGATATTTCCCTTCTGTTTGGTTACTGGTAGTTTCTAAATGTTTTGCAGTAAACGTTTACTCCTTCTGGAAAAAAAAATGTAAAAATAATTTAAAACTATCATCCATGCCTCTTCTGATGTCCAGTTTAACACTTTCTGGGGCTAACTCATGTTTGAGAAGAGATCGATAGCTTGGGTAGAGAGACTTAATCTCTTGCTGATCCATACCTCAGTCACAAGTTAAGTTTAACTTAACTTAAAGACAAGTTAAGGTTGTTAAAGCTCAGGGAAGGTTTTGTTGTTACGTTCTGCTTCTCATTTGAGTCATTTTAACTGAAGGGTGACCGAGTTCTGGGCTCCAGCACCCGCCATCTTGCTTTTGCAAGGAAGGAAATGATCCAAGTGGAGCTACCAGAAGTAAGGGACAACAAACCCAAACAAAACGCTCGTCTTTAAGAAAACAATTACCTTCTGCTCAAAGCTGGTCACATGTTTCCCCAAAATCTCTTTTTCATTCCAAAACTTCACAAGTTCCCACATGTCCCTTTCACCCCGACTGGTGAGGGTCTCAGGGAGCAACAGATGTCATGGCTGTTGTTTTGTCTTCCCACCAAGCAGTACAAACATGGGGGTCTCTGAAACAGTCACTGAACCTCAAGCCACTCCACGTCATCTCGGGCTGGAAATTCATCTCTAGGGATCGAGTCTAGGGTCGGTTGACTGAGGACCAACTTTGCTAAGGACCTTTCTCCCTTCTGAGGATGCAATCATCCAAATGCAAATGAAAAGCAAACAAAAGGCCTATGTTTTAAAGTGTCTGTAGGTCATGACAGTTCAGTTCAAGGAGTGTGTGACCCAATGTGGGATCCACTATGCCTGCTGACTTTCCAAAACCAGCTGCCCATCCCCGTCTTTAGTGCCCTTCCCCGGGAGAACAGTTGTGCTTGTAAGCGGAAGTGGCGTCCTACCCAAGAGCACCTCAGACCCGTCCCCTCCAGGAATTCCACATAAGTGCGTGTCTTCCTGCTGTAAAATCATCAAGAAAAATGCTCGTGTTGCTTTGGAGACCTTAAGCTGTAGGCACTCACATGACATATTAGAAATCGATATGCATAAGAGAGAAAAAGCTGAGCGGAGTTTCCGGCCCAAAATAGACTTTGGAGGCAGAAGGGGAGGGGTCCCTCCCGGTGGCAGTGGCTTCATCACAAAATCTGGTCAAGAACAGGAGTATGGGCTTTCTGTCCCACCCTTCCTGGATTTCAGCAGCCTACGACTTCAGCAAAGCCCCTCTCTCCTACCCCTGAGGGTCCCCCAGAGTTTGGAAATGGAGGTTGGATGTTATCATGGCTTTGAGATTGGCCCTTTTGGCTTATAATGATTGCAGAGTGAAGGATGGATGATCGTCTTAGAAATGGGACAGCGGCCCAGGAGGGGGGTATGTGTCTGCCTTTACTGTTCCCTGCATAATGATTTGAAATAATTAAACGAGGGTCCTCAAGGGGAATCCCCCTTCCTAGACTTTTGGAGCTACAAGTCTTCGTGATGATGGCGCCAAAAAGTAGTTGTGAGGACTGCAGAGCGTTCTTGCTTCTCCCATGGCTGGAGTTCACCCCGATTCTCTGGAAGCAAATCGGTGCCAGATTCAGCAAGACCAGAAAGAACTGACAGATGAACTGGGAGTTGCCAGCCCCGAAGCTATAAGCATCAACACCAAAGCATTTATTGCAGAATTTCAGAAATCTGACAAAAACTAACCAGTCTGATCAGCTGAGTTGATGTCTACATAAGAACAAAGTTTTTACTTGTTATTTGGATTTGTTGTTTGGCATTGCAGATATTTAGATGTTGACTTATGTGTGAAAATCCAGGTCTCCAGGGGATCCTATTTTACGAGGGAGACCACCTGGGACAAACCTAATTAGCCTTCATACAGAATTTCCTACAATGTGATCCTCTGCATCATTCCCACCACACATTACTCAGCAGATGTTTTACTGTGAGATTCAAGATATTGGCAAGAGTGAACTCAGGGGCACGTGGGGGGCTCAGTGGGTTAAAGCCTCTACCTTCGGCTCAGGTCATGATCTCAGGGTCCTGGGATCGAGCCCCACATTGGGCTCTCTGCTCAGCGGGGAGCCTGCTTCCCCCCTCTCTGCCTCTCTGCCTACTTGTGATCTCTCTCTGTCAAATAAACAAATAAATAATTTTTTTTTTAGAGATAAAAACTGGGGCGCCTGGGTGGCTCAGTAGGTTAAAGCCTCTGCCTTCGGCTCAGGTCATGATCTCAGGGTCCTGGGATCGAGCCCCGCGTCGGGCTCTCTGCTCAGCAGGAAGCCTGCTTCCCCCTCTCTCTCTGCCTGCCGCTCTGCTACTTGTGATCTCTCTCTCTGTCAAATAAATAAATAATCTTTAAAAAAAGGCGTGAACTCAGCCCCAGGGGGTGTCTTAGCAACTCTCTAGGCTTATTATATTAACCTATTTGATTTACACTATTCCTGGTACATGTGTGCTCTGATCCTACCCTACACAGAAGAGATAACCTGACTATTTATACACCCACTGACCCTCACCCCGCTACTCACTAGCTGTTCAAACTACCCCTACCCCAAGTCCTCATAAACCCATGTGCCCCACATGGGCAAGGTTGGTTGGCCAGTTTAGACCACGTCTCTAAGCTGAAGTTGTTCCATACATGACTTGGATTTATAGATTCATTCAAAATTATTCTCTTGATTCTGTGCACACGAACTCTCAGAGCATTTAGCAAGGACTCCGTCAAGGGGGAAATGCAGCGACGCTGCTGGAAAGATTTGTTTTAGCCTTCCAGCTCCAACATAGACACAAATTACAACCAAGCTATTCTCTTCGGTTGCCTTTACAACTGGGCACGGGCTGGGCACTTACAAGGGTGGAGGGTACACCTGTCTCCGGCACGGTGTGTGAGAGTCCACGGAGAGAAGCCCCTCGCCTCCACGGCCCTGCTGTCCGTGCACTGCTGCCTTAAAGAGCCCATGACATGCACCTGTCCTCTTGCTCCTGGTCCTTGTGCCCTCACGGTGCCACGGCGCGCACAGCTTTCTCATCTGCTGTAGTCTACGTTGAACCCCTTCCAGCCAAAGTGAAACGGAGCGGAGGGGAGTGTGTGCGGGCACATCAGAGCCCAGCTGGCTCTGGTGGGGAGCTCTTCTGATTAAGGGTGAGCGCTACTAACGGTCCTTGGGCAGAAGGAGAGGTTGCGAGGAGTTCAATTCCTAATCGGGGATCGCCTGCTTGCACAGTGACCGATTTGAATCCCAGAAATTGGCTAGTGTGTGCTTGCTGGCTGAGATCTTTCTAGAATCATTTGAGGTTGAAAAATTTCCTTCCGTTTGCTTGCTTGTGGGGGGGACCTAAACAGTAGGGGTTCTCTGCCAACACCTCTATTTACCCACTCCTGACACTAGAATGCAAACTCTGACCCCAGGAAGGCAAAACTATGCACAACCCTGTTCCACACTTTTTGGAAGGAAGGGCTGGCAGCATATTTCAAAATGTCAAAGGACTATTTAAGACCTCACCAACCCCCCGCGAATTATGCTGAGTGTAACGAACACACACATCTTGGCTCAGAGCAGGGGATGAAGAGCAGGTTTGCCTTCATAGCCGGAAGCACATCGATGTAAAATAAGTCAGGAAGAATAATCAAAATCTCTCAGATGGTGAGAGTTTTGCTCATTTATGTGGGCTGTGCTATTTACACTGGAAAACAAACAAACGATCAAAAAAACAGTATGGCATAGCAAATTGACAAACTGCACCAAAATAACCATTCCAAAATTACATGAATCATGGCGTGTTTTGGAGTATCTGCTTCCTTAAAAGCAGATGTTGTTTAAGCGCGTTGCTAAGTGCGATCAGTATGGAGGGTGAGCTTTGGAAAAGGCAGCTGCCTACTCCTCTCTTACCAGGAGGGTTGACTCTGCCCCGTGGGCTGCGTCTCTGTCCCTGGACTCCTTTGCCTTCCTTGAGAATTGGTGGACTTGGCAAAGCACTCTGTGCTTGGGGAGGGGTCCATGGAGAGAGGCAGCCCTGGGAGGGAGAGGGAAGTTTGTCCCCTGGCCTTCTTGTTTCCTCTGCAGGGTCACTTCCCACTAGGACGAGTAGGGGTCTGCCAGAAAACAAGGTGGACAGTTTGTAATGCCTGGAGCATCTCCTCCTGGCACTGCAATGGGTTTTCATCTAAGAGGCGGGAGCAAGTCTTCCTCATTCTCTTTAACCCCAGACCAGCCCTCATTAAGCAAGGGACAGTTCCCAGGAGAGGCGCACAGCCCCCTCTTCTCTTCCTGCTCTCGCTCTGCCCCATTCTCTTCCCACCACTTAGCCTTCTCTCTGGAAATCATTATTTTTTGCTTCTGTGTTAATTCTCTGCCTCCTCCCAGAGCAGAAAGGAAAACCCACGAGGGCAGGACCGAGCGGCCAACGTGACCGGAGTCCAAGTCTTTGCATGAGCGGATGAACGGCAAACTCTGGCCAGCCACAAAGAATCACTTCTCCTCCGACGGCATCCGTGAGTAGTGTCTTGTTAAGGGAATCATGCAGTGGAACAAGAATGGCCCCAATGCCTTCCCCCCTGTAGCGTGTGGGGTGACTTGGTGGGGACGGGGGTGGGGCAGAGACGGCTCAGGGGAGTGCTGAAGCCCACCCGTGCTGGGACCTCCCCGATGAGACAAGACGACGGCCACAATGTGGGCAAAGAGAGGAATGTACTGATGCCACGCGCTGAGATGCAAGTCGAGGGAAGACCCAGCCTGAGCCGATGGGGCTACAGGTCCTGACCCGGAAGCTCAGCCCCGGCTCCTCTCTCGTCCCCCAAGAGACTGGGGTCAGCCCAGCTTCCCAAGCTGTTGAAGATGCTGGACCATGTGGGAGAAGAAGCAAAAACGAAACAAAACAGCACAGAAACAGATGGAGTAACCCCGTGGGCAGTCAGAATCAAACGGAGGCCTTAAAAGGCAGAAGGGTCAATCCTCGGATGTGTGCATTTCTCAATATGACCAGTGGGAATGGACACCCTCACCCCCAAATTCCTGAAGACCAAAGCCTGTGTAGAACATTCTTCCTGACGCTGAGAAGTGGCCGAGATGGAGCAATGTACCCGTGAGAAGGAAGCCCGCTCGGAGATGTCAGGGTCACGGGGTTAACTGCTCAAGTCCTGGGGTGAAATTCAGAGTTGGTGGGATTTGCTGATAAGTTCAAGTTCCTAAGTTTCAAATGCCCCACGGAGGACTGAGATCAACACCTAGTCAAATGCAGCCTGAGACGTCCACCCAAACTCAGGATGGGGAAGGACCAGGGAAAACTTGGGAAACCAAGGCGCTCTAAGCGGCCTCTCCTTCCTGCACAAGAAAGACGCTGATTGTGGAGACTCACAGCGCTCTGATGTCCCCCAGGGGTCCCCCCGCTTCCGCATCGCGTGCGAGCAGAAGACGCGGTGGGCACACGGCCCGGCTTTGCCCCAGACGCTGCTGGAATCCGAGCCCAGCGGGGGATGACCAGGAAGCCCCCCCGGCCGAGCCTGGAGCCCCTTCCCCCTGCACTCAGAGCTTGTCAACAGAAGCAATGAGGCCCGTTATTTCGACCAGATGAAAATGACAAATGCACAAAGATGAGAAGTAACTGAGTCTAGAAACAGACCGGGATTGGACAGCAGAGTGCCCAGCGCCCAGCCCATTTCCGAAAGCTCTAACAGCGGTCTGTGTGCGGTCATGAGCGCGGATTTCGGCCGCCAAAGGGATGAGATGGAGGTGGACAGAAACTGGGACACTTACCAAACAACGATGCTCTTCCTCTGAGTGCTTTTCTTGAGGGGCAAACAATCTACAGCAAGCGTGAGGACCCAGCAGAGGGAACTCTGGGGGAGCCCTGTGGGCAGAGGCCAAAGCAGAACAGGGTCCCGGGCTGCAGAGGGATGGCCGGGCCACACCCGCCCCCTGGACACACAGTGTTGTGCACAGGGCCCGACTCCGGAAACACCTGTGCGATCTGACGTCACAGACGTTCTCACGGGTGGCGCTGAATTCCCAAGCCTGCTCGTTTCCCCTTATCATCCCCTGCACAGAGATGACACTTCCACATGTCTGGGGACCACGTAAAACCCAAGATCCCTACCTGCACACACTCCCTCAAGCATCCTGAAACACTTCCCCGAGGTTCT
Source organism: Procyon lotor (assembly GCA_028646535.1). Taxonomy (NCBI): domain Eukaryota; kingdom Metazoa; phylum Chordata; class Mammalia; order Carnivora; family Procyonidae; genus Procyon; species Procyon lotor. Next base: position 2,710,040 of record CM053606.1, read on the forward strand.
GACAGATGTCAACTCGGAGCAAACTTCCTGGCGGGGAACGTGCGGGCCCAGAGTGGGCTGTGTGTGTCTGGGGGGGGGGGGGCTTGGTTGCTTTAAGCTCCCTTTGAAAGCCAGGCATCCCATGGGTGGGCCCTGGAAAGAGGTCAGGTGTCGGGAGGGCAGCCCGAGGTCCAAGGAAGGGGCTGAGAGGCAGTCGGACAGGAGTGGGGACCCCATATTGTGGCATCATGAGGAACCCCGTGTTCCTGCTGTTGGTGAACAAACGGCCCCCCCTGCAGTCCCCTCCTCCTCGGCTGGGTGCCCTGGAGCTCAGGGTGTTGGCGAGCAGAGCGCAGCCCTCATCGCCCCGGCGGGCGTGGACAGCCCTTGTCCCACACTCACCCCGAGCTGCGCCCACCTGAGTCAGGAAGGCCCCCACGCCACCTCCAAAACCCTGAAGGTAATGAGATGGATGAACGGGGTGATGGGCAGAGAGACGTGTGCCTTCCAGCACCGTGCAGATGAGCCCCAGCAACCTGGAGACGCGTGGGCCATCATCTCCACACGCGCCGAGCTCTGGGGGGAAATGATGAAGACAAAACCTAACCCCATATCGGGCTCTCCCCCGTGCCGGGCGATTCTGAACAAGGCAGACCTAGCGCTGCGGTTTCTTCCTCCCCTGGAATCGCCTCGGTCTCCCACATCCCGAGAGGTGCGGAAGCACGTTTCCAGGTGTTGTAGAGGGAGACTTAGCCTGATGGAAGAAAGACGTCATCAGCCTGGCCAGCACCGGGGCACAAGGTTAGCTGCCCACCTGACCTTCAACCTTCTGACCTGGACTGTAGGGCATTTCACGAGATGGGTTCATACACCTGGTTTGAGATCAAAGTCACCCGTGGGCCATTCATAGAAGGCAGGCCACATGCATTGAATTTGGGGTCCCTGTGGGGAGAAAAGAGCATCCAACGGAGCCTCCCATCCCTCACAGGGCACCATGGGGCACCAGGGCACCACTGGGGAGGGAGCTGCCTCCCAAGACCTGGCAGTAGGTCTAATGAAGCACGTGTCCTTGCCAATTCCCAGTCCCGAGGCTCCAGCTAGGCCCCTGCTCTTTCCTCTGGGAAACCCCGCTCTAGGATTCCTGATGGCAAAAGCACAGATGCTGGCCAACCACCACCAGCGAGAGACAGCGTCTTTGCTAAGGTCCTCACCAAGACTCAAAGCCCTGTTGGGTTCTAGAAGGAGCAGCGACCTGTCCACCAACGTGTGTGAAATGAATGTGGGGAACGTTCCAGGGCTCAGCTTCCAAGGGAGCAGCCTGGGTCCCTTGCACATGGCCTTCTTCCTCATTTTCCAACCCACTGGGGCCCTCGGAGGTTTCCGAGTTCTGCTCTGACATACGCACACACATCATAAGGACATATTCCTTTAATACTCGGAACTGGAAAATTTTCTTTAATTCGGTCTAGGCTTGCATAACACAACGATGGTCAAGAATTTGCCCCCTACCCGGGCTGACGCTCAGCCCCGTCTGTAAGCAGCAGGACATATAAGGTTATATGTCCTACATAAAAGGTTAGGTCGTTCTTCAAACAACTAAATGGAAAAAAAAAAAAAAGAAAGGAAAAAAAAGATCGCATTTACGCATCTCTCTCTCTCCCTATACGCATGTATGGAAAACCACTCTCAGTTCTGGCCCAAGATAATAGAGTCTATGTCTACAGCCACTCACCAGATACTGGCAAATGTGGGACGTCACTGAGGGGTCGGTCTGTGTGGGTCCAGGCTGTCCCCGGGGATGGATGGCCACGGGATGCCGGGTCACCGGAAGGAATATGCTCACTCGTGGAACCGCGTTTCCGACCTAGGCCTCGACATGCGTGTGGGCGTGTGCACACGCGTGTGGGCCCGTGTGTGCGTGTGTGTGGGCCTGTGTGTGAGATATGTCGCCGAAGTAGAAAACAGCAGTTTATTCCGTTTGTACTAAGCGTGGTAAATAAACCGGGTTCTGTAACCGATAACATTTTTTTTTTTTTTAAAAAGGAACCATTGAAGATCTTCAAAAATTGCTACAGTACAAAAAAAGTGTGTGTGTGCGTGTGTGCGTGTCTGTGTGTATTTATATATTTATATATGTATATTAACCAGAAATAGCGACTCTATTGGAAGATTCCCACCCCGTTTTCGGTAGATTTCTACGTGTGGTTCGCTTGGCTTCGCGGTGCTCACCAAGTCCTCCGGGTCGGTACATGGCACATAATGGTATTATTGGCAAAGGTTCACAATCAGTTCAAATCCAGGCTCCGGATGCTTCCTGCTGGCCTCTCTTCTCGGTCCCCAGCTGCTTTCTTGCTTTTCTTCTCTCCGTCCTCCAAAGACAGCTCTGGCGGAAGGCAGTTCCCCCATAGGCGTGAGCATTTTTATAAAAATATATTTGGCTATAGCGTCCTGCTCTTTGAGCTCCCCACCGGCAAACGGAAGCGGTAGGTATGGGGACCCTCCCCGTAGAGAGTTTAGTTTAGGTTTTGTGTGTGTGTATGTGTGTGTGTGTTTAATTTTTTTTGTTAATTTTTTTTAATTTTTTTTTTTTTTTTTTTTTTTTTACAGGTTCACCAACGGAATCCTGTATGGAAAGAAAACAAGAAGAGATTAAATAGCAGGGAGCCCAGGGCAGGATGCGTCTGTGCGGCCCCTCTGAGCCTCCGCGACCGAGTCCCAGGCTGCTTGCTGGCTCGCAGACAGCGGGGTCTCCTGCCCTGGGCCCTGGGGATCGGAGAGCATGCTGGGAGTCCCAGGGACCTCGTGCTAATCACAGTCACGGATGGAGGAGCTGTTGCTTCTGCATCAGGAGTGGGTCTGGGCTTCCTGAGAGGGGCTGGGACCGCCCCTGCACTCACTCCGACTAGGGGGCCCTGCACCCCAAGCCTGCAGCTGACTGAGGGCATCTGGTGTGACAGCGGACTCCCTTTCCGGCTCCGACCCACCAGGAGCAGAGGGGCCACCCGCCCCACTCCTGGATGGCAGGAAGTCATGGGGTCCCTTTCAACCCTCAGCTCAGCCGGAGGCTCACTGAGCCTGGGACTCAGAGAGATAAACGAATTGCATGGGAACGACCAGCCCCGGGGTCTCCCCAAGAGGGGACCTTGCTGAAGAAAGAAGCTGGGTCCCTCATGCTTGCAAGCCAAGTCAGCTGACTCAAAGAAGGGCGGCCCTTCTCTAGCCCGGGCGGAGCCTCAGAAGGCAGGATCCCCAGAATCTTCCCGCCCCAGTGGCGGACCCCAGAGGCCAGCATCTCCTGGACGGTCAGAGAGCTGCGGCCATTCTGGGCATGGCCAGGGGCGCTGCAACCCGCCACGGCGCAGCCCGGTTTCTCTCTGCTGCCACTCGGAGCCCCCCGCACCCCACAACTACAGGAAATGAGGATCCTCAAACAGTATGAAGCGGGTGGACGCTGCCCCCTCCCCTAAGCTGGCGAGGCAACTAGAAAGGCGACGACAATTCAGAAATGCAGCCCAGAAGCCGTGGGTTGTGGAGCTCCCGGCACAGCGGCCGGCCTGGCCCTGTCCTGGTCACTGGCCGAGCCCCTCAGAAACACGCCCCCTCCCCCCACGCACCGTCCGCACCAGGACGGTCGCCTCCACCTGGGCCGGGGCGAGGGGGCTCGTCCCCTCTCTGGGACCCTCCTGGTCTGGACAACAAGGCAGGGCCCTTGGCTGCCTCCTCACCTTGCCTTCGACCTCCTGGTGACACACACGGGCGGCCCCGACACAAAGGGCCTACGCGTCTCCCCAGGGACTGCGTGCTTGCTGTGGGCGGGGTGCCCTCTCGGGTAAAGAACCCGGGCTTCCGACCGCCCTGGGCAGCTTTCCTCCCACAGAGCCCTGCCCCTGCTCACCGCCACTTTGTAGGGTGGGTGGGGGAGGGGTTTATAAAACGAAGCCATTAAATCAGAGAGAAACATCCCTCCCGGGTGTCTGTCCTCATTCTAACTTCTGGAAAGCTAAAGCACGTGGGAACAAGTGCTCCCTGACCCCGCTCGTGTGAGGAGTCAAGTGCGGAGATCCTGACGGGAGAAGGGCGCCGCGGGCCGAGGGAGGGGTGGGGTGGGGGGCACGTATCATGGGGGCGGAGAGTTCCAGTGTGGGTGGGACCTTGAGGATGCCCGACCTTGTGAACTGGCCTGATGCCAATGAAATGTGTCGTTCAAAACGGCGAAAACGGTCTATTTCATGTTTGTTACACGTTACTGCCACTTTCAAAGTAAAAAAATATACATTAAAAAAAAAATATGGGACACGATATGGGGTCCCAGGCACAGGTCCGGTGGCCTGGGACCCCCTCTGGAGTAAGCAGCGCCCCCTCCTCGCCGGCAGAGGGTCCTGGGCTGGAGCACAGGTCAGACGGCTGTCCCCTCGGCAGGGAGGTCTCCTGGGAGGACTGTCACCAGGCTGCTGTCCGATCCTTTATTCTGACGTTACCCACACCGGTGGAGGCGACAGGAGCTGCCCCGCCCCTTCCCTTGTGCCCCCATCTCATGGGGGGTCTTCCGCATGCAGTTTATGCGGCCACTGTCCCACCTGACGTCTTCAGTGCTTCTGACCCCAGACGAGGTCCTGCCTCCTTGCCCGGCCTCCCTCGCCTCCACATTCCATGTCCTTGGAGTGTCTGCGGAGGGTCCCCTCCCTGGGGAGGCCTTCCTGGACGTCATCCCCTCCTTTGTTAGATGCGATCTCTGTTCATCCTTGTCTGAGCTGTTGTGGGTCTTCACAGGCACAGGACGAGCCCCGTGGGCTCTCCCCTGAGTGTGTGCACGACCACGGGTCATTGCCGGGGTCACAGGGTGCCTGCTGGGTCCAGCCAGCCTCCAGCTCTGTGCCTGGCCAAGAGTGGGCCATCGATACTTCCCTGGACGCAGCTCAGGGAAGAGGCACCCGTGGGGAAGTCGCCTGGTCCTCAGCCCCTGAGACTGACGACCTCCAGGTGCTGCCGCATCCGAGGACTGACAGAGGGGCCCTTGCGCTGCCCAGCGACAGAGCCTCTTACAGAACTATGGGCATCTGCCTCTATGCAAAGTCTCAGGATGGAAGAGGCAGAGAGAGAGGGGCCGGGAGATGGTCCCACTCTGTGCCTGGAGAGCTGTGCTGACTTCCGGCAGAGGTGGATGGGTTCCCTGCACGGGGCTCCGGCCAGGGTGGCATCACCCCGTCAGGCCAGGAGCAGGGGCACGAGGCTACCCGCGGCCACCTTCCACGTCTGCCCAACGTTCCTGCTGCTGGCACCCGGCTCCCAGGAGGGCCTGCGTTTCTGTTCCCGAGGCTCAGTGTATGAACCTCTCGACTGGGCACTAACCCCGAGAGGGACCAGAGAGAGACGTGCATCCCAGCCCACTGGGAACGACAGCCAGGAAGCGAGCCCCGCCACGGCCTCGCTGGAGAAACAGGGCACAGGGATCCACACCTGGTCTCCAGCCAGAAAGGGACACTGCATGTCGGGAAGTGATCTCAGAGATCGGGATCTAGGATGAATTCTGACTCCGGAGAAACTAGTGCCCTCTGCTGCCTAGAAGGAGATTCTGGGCTCCTCTGGGCCCCGCCAGCCAAGATCAGGGTCTGCTTTTGCAAAACAACAGAGTGTGTGGCAAGAGCTCCCTGAAGCCAGGGGCTGCTGGTTAAGGTCTCCGCGTCCTAAAAGGGGTACTTTGCCACCAAGTTCGCCTTGCTGCTGGGGCTCGGCTGAGACACACAGGCATGCGGCACGGTCCGCTGGATGCTTCGGACACGGCGTTCCTCCGAATTGCAAAAGCTCGGTATCCGTTAATGTGGTTTTTAGAATAAAGCGGGAAGGCTCAGGTGCGTTGCTCGGCTTTTATTAGTTATGTCTTCAGTGTGTTTTTGAAAATAATAATAACACGTGATTTATTTCTTACCGGCTTCAGATGCGAGAACTTTTATTACTTTTCGGGCTCTGTTGGGAATAAAGTGGCCTCGGTCAATGCAAAGATGTGAACGCCAGGGAGGTTTTCTGGAGTTCACTTGTTGTACGAAAGATGACAGGAAATCAGCCCGAGAGCCCATGGCGGACGCGTGTCCTGGGCCCCTTTCCTCGGAGTGTGGGCCGGTCAGAGCAAACGAGTGCCCCACGGAGGTGGTCCACAGCAGGAATTTGCCAGAATCAAGGAGACGGGGAGAACGTCTGCCCAGACTCGGGAGACCATGTCCGGGAACGCAGGCACCGCCAACACCCCGCCCGCAGGGCAGCGAGCGTGGCCACTTCGGGTCCCCCGCGTGCGCGGGGGTCAGCGACAGCGACAGGATAGGGTGGTAACAAAGTGCTCTGTCTTCATTAAAAATGCATTTGGAGAAGCTCAACAGCTATTCGAGAGATAAATATCTCCGCCGGCTCTTCAACCTTAATTAAATGTTTTAGTATTAATTGCTATTTATTTAAGGGACAATAAGTACCCTAGTAAATCTGAGCCATCTTCTGGCCATTCTCCACTCGATGCTCCTGTCCGGGCATTAATTGCAAGAAGCAGGGATACTTAGAATCCGAACGCTTTCCTCGCAGTGAGTGACAAACGGTCTGTCCGGCACGCGGGGAAGGAATCTCGAAGCATTTATCAAAGGCTAACGAGACTGTGTGCGGAGCCCTTCTGGCCGGCCTCTGCGGGAACCGGGAGGTTTGTGCACCCAGGTGTGGCGGCTGCGTGTGGCACGGCTCCGAGGCGGGCCTGTCGGCTCTTCTCAGGCCCCCAGACGGCCCGTCCAGCATCCCCAGGGAGGGGGTCCAGCTCTTCGGATGCAGCTGTGTCCCGTCCTGCGAACGGAGGTGGTCCCGAGACCGCTCCTAGGACGATCTGGCGGGGGGAGGGGGCCCAGAAACCCCAAGACGAACGTGGTCCACGTGGCGGATCGGGAGAGCCCACCGACGGTTTGTGGGGCCCTCCGACGCCCTGTGTCGCTAGACAAGAGAACTGGGACAGAAAAGTTTGCTGTAGCAGAAGAGTCCATAAAAGCACTTTCCTACTATTTTTTTTTAAGTCAGGGCTGCGGCTCCTGGTTCCTGAGTGTGGCTGAGGAGGCCGGTGGCTTGGGCCGTGGGGCGCACAGGCGCTGGTCCCCCATCTACAGGGCTCCTGCTCTGCAGAATTGAGCTCAGGATCCCAGGACGCAAGTGGACGGGGGGCTCCCCTCTAGCTGCCGCCGACTCTTGTCCTGCCTGTGGCCACGCTGGAGGTGGCACAGGGGACAGAGGCATAGCACAGGGGTGGGTGGTGGAGGGGGTGGCTGCAACTGAGGCTCTCTGACAGCGGGGCAGAGCCAGGCCACCCTGGGCTGACCTGAGCAAGTCCCATAACGGCTTCGTGCCTCAGTTTCCCTTCTGTGAAGCGGCACTCCTAGGAGGACGGTAGGAGTCCCCAGACGTCACGAGTGCTCCGTAAGTGCCCATTAGGGAAAGCTCACATTAGGGAACCTGCCCCCCCAGCCCCTGCTCCCTGGAGCGAAGG